>BSBK01009576.1:110000-525000 GCA_027943335.1 Chamaecyparis obtusa | reverse complement strand
TGCTTTTCTCCCTCATGTTTCTAGCCTCTTTTTGGCAACTTTTCTGAGAAACTGAGAACTTTGACTTTCTGGGTCAAGGATGACCTTGTGGGTCAAGGTCGAACTTGACCTTAACCTAGGTCAAAGTTGATCTTGATCCTAACCTAGGTCAGAGTTGACCTCGACCTTGACCCCAGGTCCCAATTTCAGGTTCCAGAAGTTTCAGGATGTCGAGCTTCGAAAAGTTTTATTTCCCACTTCCGGGTCAGCTGTTTCAGATTTCAGAATGGTATACTCTTAAATAATATTTAATTTAGGTCCATTTCTAGGGGTTTTCACTTAATGGGAATTTATTTCTTATATGTCAGCCTCTCTAGAAGTTTGTGCCCTAGATTTGTATAAAAGGAAGCCTTCCTCTCTCTCATTTTCTCCATCTCATCTTCATAATATCTTTTTCATAATCTCTCAAGTGCAATCAAGTGATCAATAAATCATCAAGAAATAAAGAAGGAGAAGGAAATCATTCAAGCATTCATTCATCCTCAAGAATTCAAGCATTCAAGATCCAATTCATTAAGGAGATCCATTGATAGCCATTGAAGAATTCAATCTCTTTGGAGCCCTCTTGTTGAGGATTTCTCCATCCACATCCATTCAAGCTTCCTCCTAGTTCAAGATCCCAATATTTGTGTCAAGAATATCTAATGAAATTTATTTGAGACATCCTACATTTGATTCTACATTCATCCATACTTGTGGATTCAAGGATTCAAATCCTCCACAAGGATTTCAACATAAGCAAGGTGAATAGTTCCATTTACTTTGTTTATATACATTGCAATTTAAATTATATTTCAAGGTTGATTCCAAACCAAGGTTTGACCAAGGAAAACCCCTCATCCAAAAAATAAAACCCTTTTTCTTGCAGGTATAGGTACAAGACAACGAATTGCAGTTCAGTTCTTTATACCCTTTTCGGCAAACTTCTGAGATCCGCAAATAGAATTTCCTTCAAAGCTATTTTAGGTCAAGGTCGACCTTTAGTAGGAGGTAAGATTGTGTCCCAGGGTAAGATTGTGCCCCGATCCTAAGGTCAAGGTTGACTTGGCTCCAAAAGACAAAAGTTTTCTGGGTTTTTTCCTGTCTATGCATTTCCTGGCTGGATCAGGTTGCAGAATCTCCTGAAATTGAACACAGACATCAAAAATAAGCATTTTCTAGATTTTCCCTATTTTGAGGTTAGTATTTTTTTTCAATTCATTTAAGATTTCAATACATACTTTTTATAATAAAATATACGGTTTTCTCCTTCATTCATATTCTCCATAGATTGATTCTTTTGTGCATTAACCTTTTGGTTGATCAATTTGGATCTTTCCTTTGGGAATTTGGATTTAGGGGTGGATCTTGTATTTCTCATCATCATAACCCCAAAATCATTCATATAAAAAAATATATATATCTTTATAAATATATATATTTTTATATCTTACATTTTGGTGACCCCACAATAGACAACTCTTTCTTTTATAGTGTTAGATCTTGCATGTATTAGATTTGTTTTATGTGTTTGCATCTCGTATAAAAATAAAATTAAAAAATAAATAAATTCATTTATTCATGCTTTGTGTTTTCCTAGTTTAGTTCATTTGTGTTGCATTGGTATATGAGCTTTACTACCTCTAGTCCTACCTATAACATTCTGACTAGAAGAAGTCATAGACTCATGGGTGCCTTTGATCCTGAATCTTCCTCTCCTTTCCTTAGGATCTTGGATGACAATTTGATTATTCATGATTCCAACCCTACTATGGAGAAAAAATCTTCTCACTCATCTCATGACGAGGATGATGATTTAAGAGTTCCTCCTAAACAAGTCCAAAAACTCTCAACCAAACTTGATAAAATGGGTAATTGGCTAATTCAAGAAAACCATAATCAAGATTATATTCAACCTATAGAGGCTCTTAAGAAAGTTCTTCTTGATAATGATCAAGGTGTTAATCTTCTTTGTGGTATTACTTTCCTCGTGCATTCAAATGTTAAACCTTTAGCTCAAGAAGCTCAAGATCTAGGATTTATTCCTTCAGTTACTAGTGTTGAACCTTCTTATGTTCCTTTACCTATTATTCCTACTTATACTCCTTCTTTGGTGACTACATTGGTTCCCTATCTTTTTATGAGTGTTCCTCTTGTATCCCTTCCTACATCACAACCTTCTTACCATAATGTTCCTTTTACTTATTCTAATCCTCTTCCAACTACGGTTCCAAGTGTTCCTCCAGTTGTGTCTTCCATTCCTATTTCTTCTTACACTTTACCTATTGTTTCTAATGTTGTTGTGCCTACTATTTCCTCTATTGATTCAACAATCATCATTTTGGCTCAAACTGTGTCATCTTTACAACAACAACTTGCTTCTTTAACTCAAAACAAGTTTAGCATTCCTGCATGTGATATGGAAAGTCCTCTATCCCTAGAAATCATTCCTACTCCTATTCCTCAGCAAGTTGATATGCCTCATCTCGAGAATTACAATAGAAAAGGAGACCCTGTTACTCATGTTAAAACATTTCAAATCCTTTGTAGTGACTACACTCATGACCATAGGATTTTAGCCAAGCCATTTTCTAGAACCTTTCGTGATAAAGCCTTGCAATGCTTTTGTTCTTTGCCTCCTTATTCTATTGATTCTTTTCCAAAACTTGCTAATGCTTTTATTCAACAATTTCAAAATAACATTGGTCCACAAGTGTCTTTGACTGATTTGATGCATTGTAAACAAAATGCTAAGGAAAAATTGACTGAATTCATTGGTAGTTTTAAGTATTTGTATGCTCAGATTTTCTATCTTGTTCTCGATATTGATATTTAATGTATGTTTATTTCAAATTTGTAAAAGGATAGTAGAGATAAGAATCTTCTTACTGAATTTACCTATTTTCAACAACTTTATTCAATGCTTCATAATTATCAATTACAAGTGAGTCAATTTGAGAGCAACACTCCAATGGCTCCTGTTTCAGTTGATAAGAGTGATGCTGCTCCTAATCCAAACAAATTTCAAAAGCTTAACAACTATTTCAAGATAAGAAAACAAGGGAATACAGTTGTTGACCAAGTTGTTGTTGCATCTCACAGTGCCACTTCTGCATCCACTGCTTTTCATCTGAATCGTACATTTACTCCTCTCTCTGAATCTTTACATTCTATCATGAATAGGTTGTTAACTACTAATATGATTACTTTACCTCCTATTCGACCTCTTTTACCTACAATGATTGCATCTAAATCTTTTGATCCTAAATAGTTTTGTCAATACCATCGTCAAAATGGTCATGATACTAAGAAGTGCTATTCTTTAAAACATAAGGTTCAAGATTTGATTGATTCTAATGCCTTGTCTGTTGATGATATTGATGGTAGTGGGAACAAATCTATCTCTCATCCTAATCAAAATCTTCAAATCTATATGAATCCTTTACCTACACATGATACTAATACCATTTCTCATCCATCTTCTATGGATATTATTTATGATTCAAAGATGGATGATCTTAATCACATTGTTAATCAAGTGGAGCATGTTGTTCAAACTATATCTCCACCTCAACTTCAAACTCAACCTCAAGTTCCACCTCAACCTATACCAAAACCGCAACCTAAACAGAAAACTCAACCTAAACCTTGAAAGCAACATAAGAATAAGAGACCTCAGGAAATTTTTCTTACCTTTGATAATTATGAGACTATTAAGGCTCCCAATGGTCCCCTTTACATTTATGCTGGGATTTCTAAGATACCTACACACGGTTGTCTAGTTGATCCTACATCCTTAGTCAATGTTATTACTGAAGAAAATCTTTTTATGAAAAATTTGCAACGTGAGTCTTATGATACATCGGATGTGTGGATTCAAACTTGTAATGGTTTTATTTATCCATCATTTGGTTCTATTGATTTTCTGGTTGAACTTTGTGGTAAAATTGTGAACACTACCTTTGTTGTTGTTCCTACTTCTGATCAATTTCAAGTTAAGCTTAGTTTGCCTTGGTTGAATGCCATGCATGTTGTTGCTTCTCCTATCCATAAATGCCTTAAATTAATTCATGATGATGAAGTGAAGATGATAAACCATAGTTTATATCAACCTTCTAGGCCTAGAGATTATGCTACCCTTGACTTATTTTGGCCTTCATTACCTAATTCGTGTCCTTCTCAATCTGATAATCTCTTTTGCTCATATCAAACCTATAAACATTGCAAGATTCTCAAGTTAAGCACACCTCTGATGGATGTTAATCATGGTCTTTTGCCTAAACCTTCCATACCTCCTTTATCTACGGCCTCTATTTTTGTTAATCAATCTCCTACTATTGCTTGTTAGTCTGCTGAGAATCCTACTAATCCTCCTATAGAACTTGTGAAGGATCCGACAATTGTTCCTCCTAGTTCTCAAAATATTTAAAGTAAGATGAAACGTAATCGATCTACTAATGAATGTCATAAAAAGAGTTGTGCTCAGGCTAAAGCTCATACTACTTTTCTTCAAAGTTCTTTACCTTCTTTTGATCAATCTATGCATGATGTGTTAGAAGAATTTAATGCTAATAATGATGTTAAGATGCATGATTATGATGATTCTATTTGTATCTTAGATCCTATTTTGATTAATCTAGATGAAGAAGATACTCTTGATGATGATAATGATGAATATGATACTATTGACATTGATACTAGTTTACCTAATATGCTTTCATCACAATTAACAATTACACCTAGTATCAAACATCGTGATTCTCAAGAGGATCCTTGTTTGGAACTAGATATCATTCCTATTGTGTTGGATATAGTCATTATTGTGACTTATCCACCTTCCCTAAATGATATAGAATGAGATGGGGAGAGTAGGTGACACGCTTGATTGACTTGTCCTTCATGGTAGCCTTTGTTGTGTGTTTGTCTGTCATATTGTGCTTCTCCCGTAATGTGTTTGATAAACATTTATTAGATTATTTTATACGACCCTTGTTGCTCTGTTGGTGCAAGGTGATAAAGGAATCAAACTTCTTGTACAAATCCTTGATATGTATCTCTATTCTTCTATATGTTGTTTCATGTTATGTTGTACTTGTGCTATTGTTCATAAATATTTCCTTGTATAATTTGCTTGGATCCGTGACTTGGTAGCACTAATTCTTTTTGGTCTCCATGCCATGTTTCAAAAAGATTCCTCTTTGTAAGTCTTCTGTATTATTTCCTCCATTGTGATTGTAGTTCTACTTTCTTTGGAGAATGATGTCAATTCATTTGCAATAATATCATATATATATATATATATATATATATATATATATATATATATATATATATATATATATATATATATATATATATTATCTTATGATCATACTAACCCCACGGTAGGTAGATCCATTCTATGTTCTTTGTATGTGTATGTGGTATTTCCCTTTATTTGTCTTCGTTTGGGGGCATCTCATAGTGGAAACGTAATTAGTGGAGTTGTTTATGTTTTCGTTCAAGCCATTGCTCCTGTTATAAGTGTTAGCAATGACTTTAACATGGGGGCATACGGTCTTCTCACCTATTGCACACACACACTTTCAATATACATATATTTTTCAAGATACTTCTCTCTCTTTATGGATTAGTGACTAATCCTTAAAGCATGGATTTTTATTTCATAGGATCTCTTGATCCCTCCAGTTTCAAAATTTTGATCCCTTAAGGTTGGAGGTTTCCTTAAGAGTGGATCTCTTTTGTTTTTGGTTTTTCTCTTGTGAAATAAGATATTCCTAAGAATGAATATTTGATGGGTTGACAAGTAAGAAGCCACATTCACTAGGCAGTTCAATTCCATCTTTCCAGTTACGTTGTTTCCTTGTGTGGTTCACAATGCGACATAAGTTCTCATTGGACGAGATAATCACACCTTCTTCTCTCTCTTTTCTAGAGATGTATGTCTTATTGTGATCTTGGAGTTGATGAAGACTTGAGTCCCTGGGGGCTTGAGGATTTCTTTTCCCCTTTGATTTCAATAGGATTATCTTTTCATTATGATCTCCTTTACCAAGAGTTTGCATCGAGTCCATACTCTTGCTAAAGTGGGGGCTAAATGTATCATCAAAAAATGGAAGCACTTCCATTTAGGACTAGTTTAGCCCTTCGAGTAGGTGGTATGGGGTCATGTCAAGCACCTTGAAAGGGTATTTGATTGGATCTGGCTTTTCCCTCTTGTTTCTAGCCTCTTTCTGGCAACTTTTTTTGAGAAATTGAGAACTTTGACTTTCTAGGTCAAGGATGACCTTGTGGGTCAAGGTCGACCTCAACCTTGACCTAGGTCAAATTTGAACTTGATCCTGACCTAGGTCAAAGTTGACCTCAACCTTGACCCCAGGTCCAAATTTTAGGTTCCAGAAGTTTCAGGATGTCAGGCTTCACAAAGTTTTATTTCCTGCTTCCGGGTCGACTGTTTCAGATTTTAGAACGGTAAAATCTTAAATGATATTTAATTTAGGTCCATTTCTAGGGGTTTGAACTTCATGGGAATTTATTTCTTATATGTCAGTCTCTCTAGAAGTGTGTGCCCTAGATTTGTATAAAAGGAAGCCTTCCTCTCTCATTTTCTCCATCTCATCTTCATAATATCTTTTTCATAATCTCTCAAGTGCAGTCGAGTGATCAAGAAATCATCAAGAAAGAAAGGAGAAGGAAATCATTCAAGCATTCATTCATCCTTAATCATTCAAGCATTCAAGCATTCAATTCATCAAGGAGATCCATTGATAGCCATTGAAGAATTCAATCACTTTGGAGCCCTCTTGTTGAAGATTTCTCCATCCACATCCTTTCAAGCTCCCTCCTAGTCCAAGATCCATTCAAGATTGGTGTTGAAGATCTAATGCAATTGATTTGAGACATCCTACATTTGATTCTACATTCATCCATACTTGTGGATTCAAGGATTTGAATCCTCCACAAGGATTTCAACATAAGCAAGGTGAATAGTTCCATTTACTTTGTTTATATACATTGCAATTTCAATTATATTTCAAGGTTGATTCCAAACTGGGTTTTGACCAAGGCAAACCCCTCATCCAACAAAAAAAAACCCTTTTTTCTTGTAGGTATAGGTATAGGACAATGAATTGTAGTTTAGATCTGGATACCCTTTTCGGTGAACTTCTGAGATCCGCAAACAAAATTTTCTTTGGAGTTGTTTCAAGTCAAGTTCGACCTTCAGTGGAGGGTAAGATTGTGCCTCGAGGTAAGATTTTTGCCTGATCCTGAGGTCAAGGTCGACTTGGCTTTGAAAGATAAAAGTTTTTTGGGTTTTTTCTGTCTCCATATTTCCAGGTCGGATCAGGTTGTAGAATCTCCCAAAACTGAACACAAACATCAGAAATTAACATTTTCCAGATTTTCCCTATTTTAAGGTTAGTATTTTTTTTCAATTCATTTAAGATTTCAATACATACTTTTCATAACAAAATATAAGGTTTTCTCCTTCATTCATATTCTCCATAGATTGATTCTTTTGTGCATTAACCTTTTGGTTGATCAATTTGGATCTTTCCTTTGGGAATTTGGATTTAGGGGTGGATCTTGTATTTCTCATCATCATACCCCCAAAATCATTCATATAAAAAATAATATATATCTTTATAAATAAGTATATATTTATATCTTACACTAACATGCAGTCCACTATCCAAAAGTAATTTACTTGTAGAATATAGAAACATTCACATCAAAACATTCACACAAGTATAACACCAAGATTTATAGTGGAAACCCAATTTGGGAAAAACCACTTTGTAACATGTTACTGATATTTTCACTCTTCTGAAGTGAGCTTTTTGAAAAGCCAACCTTGTTAAAGGTTTAAAAATACACTGCTAGGTGTGACCCTATTAAAGGATTTAAACACTCCATCAAAAGTGACTTGGTTAAAGGATTTAAGTACATTCCATTAGAATGCCAACTTGATTAAAGGATTTAAATAATGACTATTTGGTCAACCTTGATTAAAGGATTTAGACTGATACAATGGTTAGAAAGTAGCAGTAGTTTCTGATCTGAAAAACATACAACTCACTTTGAAAATAACAGATCCAATTCACACATATATGTTGATTTATTGTCTGAGTTCCATTTCCATCTCCATCTCTGATCTGCTCAAAATTCACTTCAAGCAATCACAACTCTAATCTTCACCTTCAACCTTCTGCTTATACTTATCAATCAATAACATCAATAGCTCCAACATACTCTGTAACCTCACACTTAGGTTTTGCTTTATACCTATCCAGATAGGTAGATCCTTCTTTTTCCACTTGATCTCCTCCATAGATCTTAGGTTAGGTCAGATTCATTGAATCCTTCTAACATTTAAGCTCTTCATCCATCTTTCTAGATACATCTTCAATCTCCTCCATAATAAAACAATTTACCATGCATTAAATTCTCCATATAATCAATTAATAAAGTCAACATGATTTACATAACCCAAGAATTCAACTGTGTCAGCTGGAAATCTAAATTCTTCCTCCAAATGTAAATTATTGATGCTTGACCAATACTATGTTCATCTCCTTGGTCATCACTGTATAACTTGGTCATCTCTACAAATTGTCTTCCTTGTCTAACATTGTCTTGCTCGGTAATTTCCTATCGTTTGGCATATACTGATGTTCGGTCAACACTAAATTTACTCAACATTTACTGTCACTCGGTCAACACTAACATCACTCAACTTAAACTATATTTCTTCACTTTTTCTCAATTAAGCCTACTTCTTCAGTCTTTCTTCTTACTTAGATAAACAATATATTATCTTATCATAGTGCCAAATAATCAAGTACTCATTGAAGTATCAAATAATTCAACCTTTCCCTAGGTGCTATTGTTATTTCCCTTGGCCTAATCATTTTCATCAATCAATAGATATAGTACTTTGTTAGATAGCAACTATATTACTAGTTAAAGTTTGACATCAATGAAAATACAACAATTGCTTCAATTCTAGTTTCCAACAAGCTCCCTCTTTGGCATTGATGGAAACACCACACAAAAAGCACATGATTTACCAACCAATCCAACACTTTGTTAGTGCATCAAAAATATTTATAATATCCTTAGCTTCATTTTGATTCACAACAACTTAGCCTTGCTTAACCGTTCACACAGTTACTCCCTCTAAATCTTTTATGTCTCTCTCCCTGCCTATTCTCTGAATCTCTTCCTTTTTTATGTGTTTTCATCTAAATCTCTCCCTCTTTGACATTAATGCCAAAGTAGTATCTATAACTTACATCATTCATATGTAGATATCATCCTATCAGTTCAGTATCAATATTTCTCCCTCTGTTATCTTGCTTATGACTGATTATTCGCTTTGTTGTACTTTTCACAACTCTAGGCAGCTTCTAAAGTGTGACCTTTCCTGCATCAATTTGTCAAATACTATGTGCAACACATTTGATGTAGTGCTCCTAGCTTGACTAGGCAGCCTCAATTAGGGGCACCCCTAATTTACGTCTAAGATATTCATGAGGATCCTTAGGTAAAGATTTTGTTAATATGTTTGCTAGTTGTTCCTTTATGTTCACATATTCCATTCTCACTTCTTTTTCTTGTACCAATTTCCTCAAGTAATGATACTTGATAGAAATATGTTTGGTCTTTGTGTGCATCACTAGGTTCTTTTATATGTTGATAGCACTTGTGTTATCATAGAATATAACAACTGGTTCAGTGATCTCCTCTTTCATACCTTTCAAATATTGCTTGATCCATACCAGATTTGAACAGTTCACTGCAACTGCTACATACTCAGCTTTGGCTGTAGATTGGGAAATATAATTTTGTTTCTTGCTTGTCCAGGAGACTAATATTTGTCCAAGAAAGAAAGCTCCACCACTTGTACTTTTCATGTCATCAACATTTTCTGCCCAATCAACATCAGTGTAGACTCTCAGTTCAAATATCTCATTCCTCTTGTAGTACAATCCATACTCTTTTGTCCCTTTCAGATATCTTAGTATTCTCTTCACAGCCATCATATGATTTTCCTTAGGATTGGTAGAGAATCTTGCCACAATCCCAACTGCTAGGGCTATATCTAGTCTATTATGGACAACATATTGTAGCTTTCCAATCATGGATATGTACAGGGTTTGATTCACTTCAATAGTATCATCAATCTTAGATAGTTTCTGTCCAGTAGCCATAGGAGTACTTACTGGCCTTGAATCCTCCATTCCAAAAGTTTTCAGTATCTCTTTGACATATTTAGATTGTGTGATAAAGATACCTTTCTCCATCTGATAGACTTGTAAACCAACAAAGAATTTGATCTCACCAAACATAGACATCTCAAACTTAGTTTGCATCTCATTTGAAAATTTCTCACACAGGGCATCTTGTCCTCCAAATATGATATCATTACAAAAATTTTAGCTAACAAAACCCCATTACCTTCTTCAGCTTTCATGTACATAATGTTATTGTCATTTTTCCTTATAAATCCAATCTTTATCAAATAATTGTGCAGCCTCTCATACCATGCTCTGGGGGCTTGCTTCAATCCATACAACGCCTTGTTCAGTTTGCAAACCATATTTTTCTTGTCTAGATCAATAAATCCTTCAAGTTGTTCAATGTATACTTCTTCTTCTAATATACCATTTTATAAATGTAGACTTGACATCCATTTGATATACCTTGAAATCTTTGTAAGCAACATATGCAAGTAGAGTTCTCACTCCTAATCTTGCTATAGGGGAAAATGTTTCCCCGTAGTCTATTCCTTCTTCTTGTGCATAACCCTTGCATATTAGTCTTGTCTTGTTCCTTGTGACTTGTCCATGTTCATTGAGCTTGTTTCTGAATACCCATTTTGTTCAAATAACATTCTTTTTTTCTGGTCTCGACACCAGAGTCCAAGTATCATTCTTTTTAATTTGATCTATTTCTTCATTCATAGCTTGAATCCAATCTTCATTCTCTAAAGCATTTCTTACTGTCTTAGACTCAAACTCACATAATAAACATGTAGGGTCTTTCAACTTACTTCTGGTCCAGACTCCAGATTCCTTATCTCCAATGACTTGTTCAAGCTTATGATGTCTTCTCACATACTATGCCAATGTAGGTTCAGATTTCTTTTCTCCTTGGTCTTCAGGTTCATCATGAAAATTATCAGATTCTATTTCTAATTGCTCGGTAGCATCCTCCTAATGCTTGACATTGCATACCTGTGACTCTGCATCTGGTGCAGGTGTGTTACTTGCCTCTCCTTCTTCCATATAGACAAAAGATCTATAGTCTTCAGGTTCTCTTTTGCCTTCTTGTTCATTTTTCTTTGCATATTCATCAACTCTCACATTTACACTCTCCATAATTTTATTAGTGTTAGAATTCAAACACTTATAAGCTTTACTCTTAGTGGAATAACCTAGGAATATGCCTTCATCACTTTTTGCATCAAACTTTCCATTTCTATTATCCTTCAATATATAACATTTACTCCCAAAGATTCTAAAATATTTCACATTAGGTGCATATCCATGCCATAATTCATAAGGTGTAACATTTGTACCTTTCTTGATTTGTACCCGATTTAAGGTATAAATAGTTGTACTTATAGATTCTCTCTAGTATTTTTGTGCAACATTCTTCTCAATCATTAGTGTCCTTGCATAATCCATAATAGATCTATTTCTCCTTTCGGCTATACCATTCTGTGGAGGTGTTCTAGGTGCAAACATTTGTCTCTTGATTCCTCTATCATTGCAAAAAAGATTGAACTCATTTAATATAAACTCTCCACCTCGGTCAGATCTCAGACATTTCAGGCTTCTACCTGTTTCTTTTTCAACCTTTGCCAAATACCACTTAAACAACTAAAATGCATTAGATTTTTCTTTCAAAAACATTACAATCATCATCCTAGTGTAATCATCAACAAACAGAATAAAATACTTAGAACCACAATAAATTTGTACACTCATAGGTCCACAAAGGTCTGTATGAACCAAATCCAAAGCATTCTCAAAAATAAATGTCTTGCTCTTGAAACTAGACTTTGTCATTTTACCAAGCTGACATTGTTTACACATCACATTATCAGGTTTCTTCAATCTCGACAATCCTCTAACTTTCTTCTTTTTACTAATATTTACCAGATTGTCAAAGTTAACATGACATATCCTCTTATGCCATAACCATACATCATCAAATTGTGAAAACAAATATGTCTCTTCAGATAGATCTAGATAGAACAAATTACCTCTAGTTTGCTCTCCACTTCCAATTAGTTCACCAGTAGCATCAAATATTTTAGCCTTTCTATGATGAAACTCCACTTAGTAACTAGTGCTATTAATTTGTGCAACACTCAGAAAATTATAGTTAAGACCTTCAACCCAATAGGCATTTTCACAAGTGATCTTATCAGTTAATTTAATTGATCCTTTACCTCTCACAGGACATGGTGCATCATTAAAAAACTTAACACTTCTATATTTATAATGATCTAGGGTTTCAAATTTACTTTTATCACCAGTCATGTGATGTGAGCAACCACTATCAATAATCCATTTATCACCTTTACTCACATAAGAAAGAAGTGCAATTTTCTCATCCTCATCAGAGTCATCTTTCATAGCAACATAAACTACTTCAATATCAAAATCATCACTATCACTATCAATTTCCTCTTCTACAATATAATAGGATTTCTTACCTTTATCCTTGTAATCTTTGTACCTTTAGTGATCTCTTTTATCTCTCTTATCCTTGTACTTGATTTCTATTTCCTCATCCTTGTCATTTTTTTCAAGAAACCTTCCAGCAATATGGCCAACTTTGTTACATGAAAAATAGATTATAAGAAGTTTACCTTTATATTTTCCTTTTCCTCTCTTCAATCTTCTAGCCGTGAGTGCCTCAAGATCATCCAGTTCCTCATCAGAAGTGTCACTATCACTTTCACTATCACTTCCACTTTTCACACATTTTTCTTTTTCTCTCTTAGATTTATGCAAAGCCATTTGTGACTTGTATGTAGATTCAACATTAGGAACAATGTAGTTATCATAGTTAGAAAGTTCAAAAGTAGTAAGTTACCAACAAGGCTTTCCAGAGTTAAAAAATTACCAGAGTTGCATATTTATTCTTGAATTGTTGAAATTCTAATATCATATATAGGAAGCAAAGTTCTCAATACCTTTCTAGTGACAGTCTCATCATCAATGATTCCATTGGCTCCTCTAATAACATTCACTATCTCCTTGATTCTTCCATAATATTGAGCAATATTCTCACCTTCTTGCATTTTCATCTCATCAAACTTATCTCTCAAGATTTCAACTTTTTCCCTCAGTACATTTGTATCACCACCATAGATGGTTGCAAGAGTATCCCACATTTTCTTTGTAGTAGTGCAGTCCTTGATGTCTTCAAATTATGGATAGCTTAAAGAAGATGCAATCTCCAACATTGCTTGATTGTTCTCTTGTTTTTCTTTCATCTCCTCGGCAATCAAAGGTGTAGTAGGTATAACATAGTCATGTTCAACATAGTATTTCACAGAATCTCCAATACCAGCTAGATGCAACTTCATCAGACTCTTCCATGCAGGGAAGTTCTCCTTGTTCAACTTTGGTACCTCCTTTTTATACATCTTGATCATTTGCTTCAAGTACCTTTAAACTTGTTCCATGTAAGCACCAACAGGTCTGATACCAATTGTTAATATAATTTAGAACAACAAAGAGGAGGGGTGAATTAGTTGTTCTCAGGTCCAAATGTACCAATTGAAATTTTAAACACTTCAACAATCTCATATCTAATCACCAACAAAACTTAGTCTCTAAAGAATATATACCAGAAACATATAACATGCAGTCCACTATCAAAAAGTAATTAACTTGCAAAATATAGAAACATTCACGCAAGTATAACACTAGGATTTATAGTGGAAACCCAATTTGGGAAAAACCACTTTGTAACATGTTATTGATATTTTCACTCTTCTGAAGTGAGCTATGTGAAAATCCAACCTTGTTAAAGGTTTACAAACACACTACTAGGTGTGACCCTGTTAAAGGATTTAAACACTCTGTCAAAAGTGACCTAGTTAAAGGATTTAAGTACATTCCATTAGAATGCCACCTTGATTAAAGGATTTAAACAATGAATTTTAGGTCAACCTTGATTAAAGGATTTAGACTGATACAATGGTTAGAAAGTAGCAGTAGTTTCTAATCTGAAAAACATACAACTCACTTTGCAAATAATAGATCCAATTTGCACATATATGCTAATTTATTGACTGAGTTCCATTTCCATCTCCATCTCTAATCTGCTCAAAATTTTCTTCAAGCAATCGCAACTCTGATCTTCACCTTCAACCTTCTGCTTAGACTTATTAGTCAATAACATCAACAACTCTAGCATACCCTGTAACCTCACACTTAGGTTTTCCTTTATACCTCTCCAGATAGGTAGATCCTTCTTTTGCCACTTGATCTCCTCCGTAGATCTTAGGTTAGATTCATTGAATCATTCTAACATTTAAGCTCTTCATCCATCCTTCTAGATACATCTTCAATATCCTCCATAATAAAACAATTTACCATGCATTAAATTCTCCATATAATCAATTAATAAAGTCAACATGATTTACATAACCCAAGAATTCAACTGTGCCGGCTAGAAATCCAAATTCTTCCTCCAAATGTAAATTATTGACACTTGGTCAATACCATGTTCATCTCTTCAGTCATCATTGTGTAACTCGGTCATCTCTACAAACTGTCTTCCTCGGCTAACATTGTCTTGCTCGGTAATTTCTGATGAACATATTGTCATTGATGTCAAAATCAGAAGCATATGTAATGACAGCATGAAGGGAGCACAATTGAGAATAGTGAACTATGAGTACTCAAATGACTATTTTACTTGCCTTATAAATGAAGATATTGAGGACTTAATATACTCAATATATATATGACATTATTGGCTGTGTTTATAGATCAACTATTCGATAACATATGTGGACACTCAGTGAATTAGGTCTGATGTTGAGGATTGTAGAACAATCTGAAAACCATGGGAAAAATACCAGTCCAGATTACTAGAGATAAACATCAGAAGCTTACTGTTGGGCTCCGAGGTCAAATTTGGGAATGAATTAATGTACCTCTTCAGGAGTAAATTGCCCATAAAATGAGGACAAACAATACAAAACTATGATTGCTGCTAAAATATCACTGAAGATATTCAATTATAATTACGTCTCATTCATTACCAGTTGGAAACACAATATATAATCATTCAGATAGAAGAATAGAAAAGAGGATTATTAAAGGTATGTTGCAATGAATATGAATAAGAGAATTATATGAAGATGACAATAGATATTAATAGAAGTTACTCATTCATTCAAAATAGTAATCATTATAGCAAGGGCATAAAGATTTAATGAGAATCCTAAGTGATTGATAAAGTGAGATATCCATATTTTCAGACCAACCTGCAGTAACTAATCTCAGAATACTCCATTATCTGATGAATTCTTGACATATTGTCTATATAGTGATATCATCATCAATCTATTACAATAAATCATCGATTCTATTGATTGATCGATTTATATCATAATAGAGTTGGCTCATCAAATTCAGAATGAAGAATATAACAGAATCATTGTACAATTCATACAAATTGCTTTGATCGATTTCTTTGTTGTCCAATACATTTATATTAATTAAAAGAAATGTTCCAAGGCATACCACGCAGAGTGTGTAGAAGGAGATGGAAGAGGAATTTGTTCGTAAAGGAGAATCTCTGACAAACAGAACAGTAGGGAATACCATGCACAGAGATAAACGTAGAGGTATATACATGCACATGTCAAAGTGATTAATATATACAGCGGTCAAGGATACATATCGAAAGTTTGTAACAGGGATATGCATATGTATATTGAAAGATTGTAACAGATACATATCAAAAAATTTT
Source organism: Chamaecyparis obtusa (assembly GCA_027943335.1). Lineage (NCBI taxonomy): Eukaryota > Viridiplantae > Streptophyta > Pinopsida > Cupressales > Cupressaceae > Chamaecyparis > Chamaecyparis obtusa. The sequence goes on along the minus strand of BSBK01009576.1, from coordinate 508,971 downwards.
GTTATGCAATATTGAAAGTATATTGAAAATTTATAAACAGAGATGTATACATTTGAAGACAATATATTTTATACGGCAAGATCAGTCAACGTCAAAAATAGCATTATACAGTAATATATTTTACGGTAAGATCAGAGATGCAGCAGTGATACAGCTAATCAAACATGCGTATACAGAACAACATATGGAACGGTAGAGACGGATATTCAGGCATACATAGCGTCAAAGATATATATGTGTTTTAAGAACTTTAGACATGCGATGCAGTAGTTGACGTATTATCAAAAGCAGAACAGTATATTATCGAAGACATTAAAGGCTACTAAAAATATTGTTTTTGAAAATAAAAAGGACGGCTATATTATGCAGCGGCAGAAACATTAATATTATGATTATTGAATATATTGTGATTAACATTGAAACAAATTATCGAATAGACAAATAGTGATACCAAAGTTTTTCCAGCCGATAGTTTGGAAGGTTATTAAGTTTATTACTATACAATGGTCAAAGACGGCAGAGATATATCAATACACTAATCAACGGTTTTGTCATAAGCTTTGAAATAAATTTGGTATAGTCGGCCATGAAGGATTATTAGGGTGTTATTTAAAAAAGGGAAATATTAACTTATTTAAAAGTTAATAATATTTTATTAAAAGACACCTATTCGTAGGTGAAAAGACATATTATTAAAGAGACATAATGTTTCATGAATATATATATATATATATATATATTTAATCTATTATTTTTTTTAAAAAAAGGGTCAGCATGTGAAGGAATAAAAGGAAGAGCAGTGAGAATATGAAAAGAGAGCAGAATTAATGTCTATACATTCAGATTTTTTTTATTATGAATATATTAAAATAAAGATATATATATATTTGAGAAAAAGAAGAAAAATATTGGCTGACTTAGAGAGAGAGCAGATTGTGTCCATCATCAGTTGAATCAAGCAACAACATCTAGGTGGAAGAAAATTTTGAAAGCAGTGAGTTGGTACTCAGAATCTGGATAGGAGTTGGTGCTCAGAATCCGGATAGGGGGAGTTGGTGCTTCCAGTAGGTCGGTGCCTATGAAGTGTGAGAGTTGGTGCTTCTAGTGAGTTGGTGCTCATAAATTTAGGGGTTGGAGCCTCTAGTAGGTTGATGCCTACAAAACATTGTAAAAGAACAATATTATATATAAAAGAAAATTATTTTGTGGTTTTCTCCCATATTGGGTTTCCACATAAAATTTGTGTTCATGTGCATAATTGTTTGTTTGAGAATTTAAAGTTATCTTTGAATAAAGTTTTTAAAAGTTAAAATTGTTATTATACTGATTCACCCCCCCCTCTCAGTATAATTGTGTGCTCTTCAATTTCATGTCGCTTAGCATATACTAATGTTTGTTCAACACTAAATTTACTCAGCATATAATGTCACTCAGTCGACACTAACATCACTTGGCTTAAACTAGATTTCTTCACTTTTTCTCAGTTTAGCCTACATCTTCAGTCTTTTTTCTTACTTAGATAAATAATACATTATCTTATCATAGTGCCAAATAATCAAGTACTCATTGAAGTATCAAATAACTCAACCTTTCCCTAGGTGCTATTGTTATCTCTCTTTCCCTAATCCTTTTCATCAATCAATAGATATAGTACTTTCTTATATAGCAGTGTCTTACCAGTTAAGGTTTGACATCAATGAAAATACAACAATTGCTTCAATTGCAATTTCTAACACACCTATGCAAGTTGTAATTCTTCAAAGTATTCTTGGTAAATGAGTGGTCTATATCTCAAATAAAAATGATTGTTTGTTTTGGGCCCCCTCTCTAAATGGAAACTACTCAATTAAACATGGATACAAATTACTTAAACTCCTCATGAATCAAAAGTCCGGGCATAGGGCCTTTTCTTTTTGCTAGAATAAGTGTGTCCTATTGAAGGCAAGGTATTTTTCTTGGTTATCCCTTCCAAAGCATATTCTTACAAGTGATAGGATGGAGCTCTTGAATATTGTTAGATATTTCCAATGTGTTTTGTGCAATTATTATTCAAAAACAATTGACCATTTATTTCTTCATTGTCCCTTTGCCCAACATTGTTCGCATTTTATCATGAATAAACTAAGAATTATTTTCCCCCTTCCCAACTCACTTTGGGACATGTTTCAAGCCTGGCCTATATTATTCCCTAAAGAAATGTTTTCAATGCTATGGTTGTGTTCTCCTGGTGCAATCCTATGGGCCATTTGGTGGGAGAGAAACAACTTGGCTTCAATTACATTCACATTGAAGGTGATTCGTCAATTATTATCAATGCATGTATATCAAGGAAAATCTGTAACCAAAGGCTTGCATACATCCTTCATCAAGCTTGGGCACTAATGGACTGTTTTGGTGATTGTTACATCTCATATTGCTATCGTGAGGGTAATAGGCTTGGTGACAAATTAGAAAATATGGGTTGTGATCAAGTCATCACTGACTCCACCATAATGAATTCAAATATTGTCAATTACCCCCACCTTTTACAAATTATCAGAGATGATTTGGCATAATAATCTTGATAATGGTAAATAGTGTTCCATACTATTGATTGAGGAATAATTCAGTCTTTATGTGTAATTCATGTGTGAACAAGATATATGTGGTACAAAAGTGGGTGGATTTGGTAATTATGTGCAATAAATGGAAGCATATGTTTAGTGGCATAGAATTAGATGTGTACTAATAAAGGTTAATTTTTTTCACATGTTTCTAAGCGATCATTAGTGATCATGGATGATGATAATTATTCCCACACATATTGATTAGTCCATAATTTGAACTCTATATATTTTCATATAATTAAAGAAAAATTTCACAATTATGACAAGTTAAGGCATCAGTAAGTGGTAGCGGTTCATAATTATAGGGTTTGGCTTTATTAAACAAAGCAATATGCTTAGTTCATCTTAAGACATTTTATGTAGTATTAGTGAGGTTCTTGACTATAGAGTTGAAGCTTCTACCACTACTATGCATTATTGCCCCCAAAACTATAGAGTTTTGTAATCACCTAAAATTTGTCTAGTAGAACCTAAGCCCCTAATTTCGATCAAATTACCTCAAATAAAATCTTAAATCTCAAAGGAATATTCACTAGACATAATTTTGCAAAGTAACCATGAAATTCCCCTTTGGATAATTAAATAAAAAATTAAAATCTTATATCAATCTTATACTATGGTCTAATTTCTAGAGCTTTCATATTTATTTAATTGCTATAACATTTCTTTTAATATAAATTTTCTACACTTTTACTAAAAGAACATAGTCACATGTGTCCACATACTTAATCTTGATTAATTAGCGATTAAAAGGGATTTGTGCTTTCAAAATTTCTATTTTGTCTTATCTTACCTAACAACTCTCTTTTGCCTCTTAATCCTCACCACTCATCTCTACCTAACCTTGCATCCCCTTCATTCTCCTTTTGTCTCTTCATCTCAACCACTCATTTATTTGCCTCTTAATCTCCACCCTCCATTATTGAGGCAATTACCTTAAAAGAAAGCTCTTCCTTGGCTCATGGGTCCCAATATTGATCATTTTGCTTTATTTCTTTCTTGCATTATTAGAGTAATCTTGCTAATTTAAATTCTTAGTTCTTATTTTCTCGTAGCTCTCTTGAATTCTTAGTTTACCTCATTCTTAGCATAATCTTGCATTATTAAATCTAGTTTTCTTTCTTGCATTGTTAATCATAGCATATCTCTTGCATTCTAGTTCTAGAATACTAGTTGTTTGCATCTATTCTAGCTTAATCCTCTCATTCTAGCTTAAATCTTGCATTCTAGTTCATTTCTAGTTTTTCTTTGCATTTGAATCTTCCATTTTGGAGTTGTCAAGTCACTAATCCTTGATGGCAATTTGATGAGAATTCAAAGAAGGATTAAACTTGCTTCAACTACGAAGCAATAAGCCACTATTGAGAGTTTAGTTTGGTTCATTTGATATGACCTCCTATAGATAAATTATTGAGCTAATGGTTTATTGAGTGTTGGTTGTTTTTAAGTTTTATACCAATATTTAACCACACATTTTTGGCGCCCATCATGGGGCTTGAATCAAAAAATTGTCTCTCTACTTGCAGGTTTTATTTATTTATTTTTTGAAACTACGACAAAAATCATACTTAGTGACCCATTTTATCGTATGATACCTGATTTCATTGCATGCAATGGTGAGAATTGTCGTATGATAATATGGTGACGAGTGTTTCATAGTATGTAGTGTTGACTTTCATCATACAATAGAAAATCCCTAGATTTTATCGCATGGATTTCTAGGTTTTGTCGTACGATAATATGGTGACTGACTATGTTTCATCGTATCAAAAATAGTGAGCATTTTTAGGGTCTTGTAGTTAGATTATTTAGATTTTGACACTTGATTTGGCTTTGTCTTACCCTTGAACTTTTGTTTTGTAGGTTTTAACAGGTTTTTGCAGGGTATTTGATAGAGAAATCGCTTGTCAAAGATATCAACACTTGTTTAATTCAAGACTACTAATGTTTTTATAGTTGTAGGACGCTTTCTAAAGACTTATTTGAAGACTACTAAAGCTATTTGTGTTGCAAGTTGCCTTGGAGATACAAATCAACATTTTGTTTGCATAAGTTTGGTTTTCTAGGCATCTAGCTTAATTAGGAGGTTTCTTTTTCTTGTAATTAGTTTAGTAGTAGGAGAGTATGCTCTTCACCTCCTAGAGGATGAGTCCAAAATCTTGACCTACTTGGTTGATTACTTGAAGAAGAAATCTTGGGTAAATGAAAATGTGTTTAATGTGTTTGGGAGAAAGTATGGAGTAGGAGAGTATGCTATTTTCCTTATGGAAAATTAGAAATATTGACCTCCATTAGCTATTCATTTACTTTCTTGCATTTACCTTTAGAGGGCCTTCCAAGAGAGCAATTTTTTGGGATCAACCCAAGTGGGAAATAAGCAAACCCGGCTAACTCCATCCCACTATAATCAAAAACTTCATTCAATATAAAGAGAGGGAAGACTTGGTTATTTCCTACTAATGCTTTTTCATGTGTAGGGCCTAGTTGCCTCAATCTTGCTAAGCAAGACTACACTTATCTAGGTGCTTTTAGGGCCTTCATGGTCTTAATCTTGTTTACAAGACTACAAGGAGAGTACATTCAACTTGTATAGAGTCGAGAGGTCTCAATCTTTCTTGCAAGACTATACATTTTGAGTTCTTGTAGGGATATAGGCCTTAATTCCTCTTGTGGAACTACAAGGGGTAGTCATGAACAAAGACCCTTACTAAACACCTAAGGATTTAGAGGCCAACCATTTTAGTCGTGTGACTTTCTTTGTGCAAGAATTGATCTAAGTGGACTTACCTAGATCACCCCAAGATTACTCACCATATGTGCTCCCTTGGATGTTATATCTTGAATGTGGCAATATGAAAAGACATGCATTGCGAGCATTGATCTTTTCCAATTGATTCATAACTTTCACAGTCCTAGGAAAGGTCATTCAACCATTTGATTGTAGAGCTAAGAGCATCAAGTTGTGGGAAAAGGTTGAAAATTTTCCCTTTTTGACCTTAGGTAGAGTGTGCTTGATGTTATTTAATGTGATAAAGACCTATGAAGACTATTGTGAACATACACTTGATACAATTGACACATTGACATACCTTGTTATACTTCACAATTTCTTGTATCCCAAAAGTTTATTTATCCTTTGGTGGATTGTTTGAAGACTATTGTTTGCTCACACTATTTTGTTTCTTGGAAACATTCAAACTTGGTTTAGGGAGACATGGACTCATAAAAAATCTAAATCCAAACTTGTTCAGGTTGGTCAAAACTCTTGAGAATAGTGATAAATTTCTCATTCTATGTTTGTTTGATTATCATAGATTGTTCCTAGATTCTTAGACCTTGGTTGCCTAGGTGTCCTCTTAGCTCCTTTCGATCAACAATTATTCACCCAAAAATAGACATTCCTAATTGGTTGATCTTTTCTAGAAATTTGGTGTCTCTTTGCTTTTGATTTTAGATCTTGGAAGTGCTCTAGTCTTGTTTCCAACATCTTTTTAAAATTACACCTTTTCTCAAACTTTGTCACAAGTGCCACCCAACAGGCATTTAGGCCTCATTATCAATACCTTGTACTTAGTTCTGTTGGCTATATTAACCTGGTTGCAAGTACCACTTAGCGGGCATTCAAGCCTCAATCTTAGTACCTTGTACCTTGTTCCAGCCACTTTACTATTAACTACTTATTCTTGAGACAACACTATCATTACCTTGATCTTTTGGTATAAGCTTAAGTTACCTCATTACTATTAGTTTGTTAACCTCATCTTCCATATCAATCAGAACTCATAGTTATTCCTATAAGGCTACAACTGATCCCCTAGGGAAATCTATTTATGACACTGTTGGACCATCTTTTCATGAAGAACCTTTGCATCAAGCTTCTAATTATTAGTCAATACCCTTTGCTAACATTGAAAGCTTTGATTATGATGTGAGTCAAGATGGTGAGTCTCAAGATTCTCCTTAGAATCTTCCAATCTCTCTCAAGGTCTTCCAAGGTTTCACTAACTAGGGTCAAAACTAAGACCCAACCTACTTCACTAGGCCAACCAAGGGTCAAGTCACAAGCTCTCACCTTTACTAGACTTCAGACCATTCAAGTGCTTAAACTAGGTTCAATGCTTCCCATTATGTTTCCACACCATCTAAGGGTTTGATCATGCTAAAAACATCTAATCAATAAGTTTTGGTTCTTTCTTGATAGTGTTTTTGAGCCCAAACTCCAAATCTCTCATTCTAGGCTAGAGATTTACTAGCCCTCACTAGTGAGTAATTCAAGCTTAACTCCTCATTTTTCCAAATAATTTGCTAAAAAAATTAGGGTTTTAGATACCCTTTTGGAATTTTTAAAACATGTTTCAATCTTGGGTATTGGTCTTTTGAGACATTCCATCCAACATTGACTAATTTTGTTGCTCCCCTAATCCTAAATGGGCACTTTTACAAAGAAACACCTAATATAATGCCTTCCCAAGAACCAAGATCCTAAAATAGTCTTGATTTGTGAGCTAAAAGAAATTATTTTTAACTTTTTGGGGACTTCTACATCGTTTAACCCACCTTGTATTAAACCCTGCATTTAAGGGTCACTAAACTAGGGCTTTCTTGTTCTCATCCATGAAGTCACTTCCAGGAACTTCCAAGAGTCCCTTTACCTTTTCTTTAGTGTATTAATAAATATTCAAACATAAAAAACAACCCTCTCATGGGTAGATTTCTCTTCAGATGGCTTCTATGTATTTCTCTTTGGATGTCTTCTAAGTATGTCATGATACTTTGATTTTGTTGCGGATACCTGGATGGAGCACATGGTGTATTTTGGTTCATGATGGTGGTGGTAGGAGGGATTTTTCCCTTGTTTATTTATGTGGCTACGTATTGACCCTTATGTAATGTATACAAAAAGTGGGATATTGTTGAGAAAATGGTGTTGTACACCTTGCATAATAATGTTTATTATTGTATTATTTCACTTTATTATGTAAATGTTGCACCTAGATGGATGTGCAACATGTAGGGATTCCCATGGAATATTCTTTGTGAGTTGTATTGTAACATTGTGATATCATTTGATGTAATTATTTAATATTGGGGAAATAAAGTAAATAACATACCCAATATTAAATGTGGGTCAATAGGGTTTGGTAACACATGGTTTATGTAATACCACTTGGTGGTTTTGTGGGAGCTTGTTTCTATAAAAGCAACCATAAGGGTAGTTGTTGAGGTTAGACAGGTGGAGACAGGTTAGATAAAGGTAGCATTTGTGAAGGTTGGAAGCATGGCATGGGATGTTTGGATTCATGCTTCTTCACATGGATTGCTTGTTTGTGGCTAGGGCTTTGAAGGCTTCCATGGTTGTATTGCAATGGTGGTTTTTCTAAATAATACATGGTGATGGATGCTTTTGGAGGCTAGGTTTTTCCCTCATGAGGGTTTCCCAGGATATATCTTGTGTCACATTTTTGTGGGTATGTTGTCTATTCTCTTACATGTGGATTCTAAGTGTTTATTTGCATCAAATCTCTAATGGGTTATGTGGAAATGTCATATTGTTGTATGCAAGTTTCCTATCATCAAGTGTCCCAAATTGATGATGTCATGCTTTTGTCCATTCACTTTGGCCTAGAAAGCTTTGTGGTATCATATTTTGTACAACTCTTATTTATAATTTTTATTGTACCCATACAAGTCATTTAAATTTACGTTTTTTGAATTATATTTAATATTATATATTCATATCTCTTATGTTAAGTTTCTCGTAGGTTAGCCCACCTGCCTTCAGAACATGTAGTGTGCAAGAGGCATCCTTCAACACACATCAAAATGGAAAAATAAATCCTCCTAGATGCCTAAAAGCCAAAAGGTAATTGAGCACAATTTAAATTTATTTGTTGACATGTATTATGATTAAACAAGTACATGTAGATTTATTTAAAGTTTTCTTTGTCTCTTCTATATATGGAAACAATTAGGATTTACAAAATTGGTGAATGCACCTGATATACCAAAGGTTTAGGAGAGGGAGGAGGTATGTCTGTCTATGGCTTTTAACAATCTAACTTGTTCAAGCTCTTCTATGGTATCTTATAATTTTGCATCAACTTAAACTATGTAACATTTTCATCTTCACTTTCATCTCTCGTTCTTAGTTGAAACCCTCTTCTCAACTCCTCTTGGATTGAATACCCTTTTTTCAAAATCTATAAATCCTTCCTCTATGACTATAACATTTGTTATTATTTTTCATATAGGAAATGTTTATAGCTACTTCATCAATGATGGTGCCTCCTCGGAGTACAAGAGAACCATTTGAGGCTTCGGTAGGCATTTGTTCTATATATATTCAACATATGCATTTAGATATAAGTACATGCATTTTTAGTTTTTAAGTATTTTTCAACTATGTATATTATTAACTTGTATTAATTTTGTTTTACCTATTATAGCCCCATTCGTAACTTCCCACAAAACCTCTACCATTCTATTTCATTAGGATTCCCAATTGTCAAAAGAAGGGGTCCACCACAATAGAGGGAAGAGTTATGTTTGTCTATGGATTTTAACAATATAACTTGTTCAAGTTCTTCTTCATTATCTTCCAATTTTGCATCAACTTCAACTATGTAACATCTACATCTTCACTTTCATCTCCTCTTCTTAGTTGAAACCCTCTTCTCAACTCCTCTTGTACTGCATTCTTCTTCATTTGAAATCCCTAAATACTTCCTATATGACTATAATATTTCTTACCATTTATCATACATGAAATGATTGTATTTTCTTCATTAATGATGATGCCTCCTACAAGTATAAGAGAACTATATGAGGCTCTAGTGCACATTTTTTTTAGTACATGCATTTTTAGTTTTTTAGTGTTTCTCAACTATATGTGTTATTAAATTTTATTAATCTCCTTTTACCTTTTTCAACCCCCTTTACTACTTCCCACAAATCCTCTACCTTTCCATTTTTTAGGAGTCTTGATCATCCAAGAAGGGGTCAATCAACTCTACTACATAGCCCAAGAGCGAGAGAAACACATTAGGTAATCAACAATTCAATCGCAAATAAATTACAATTTAATATTTAGTTATTTTGATGTTATTTTGACAAATATAATCTATTTTTTATAAAATTAATCTAATTTGGCATTTGAATTATTGTTGTGCAGCCATCTACAAAGCCATGTACTACTTCAAAAAGGCTCAATTTTGATGATCTACCACAGTCATAGAATTTGATAGAGACATATAGTGCTATTTGTGGTCATCGAAGGACTAATTCATGTATATATTCGACATTTTTATTATATATATCTACCTTGACATGACACATGCCACATTTTTGTAACTCTATTATTAACTTGGCATTTATGCCATTTTTGTATGTATACACAATTATTATTCAATTGAAATGTTATCCAAATTGTTCATTGTGTGCATGTCTTGGTACTTTAAAACTTAAATATGTACAATTGATATGTGATCCAATTTATTCATTATGTGCATGTCTTGGTGATAATATTACAATAGTTTTATTCATTTCATTTCATCAATTGCAAATATTTTTCTTACTAGAATGCAAAAATGTTTATTATCTTACTAGAATGCAAACAAGGACTCAAAATGAGTGAAAATTTCTAGTTAGGATATTTATCCCCATGATTTTAACAAAAAGAAAAAATTTAAATATGAACATTGATTATCTTATAGAAAAGGATATGCAAATCATTAGATGTATACTATTAAATGATACTTTCTTCTTATTTACAACCATCTAATACTACTTTGAAGGAGATGAATTCAAGTTCTTGATACAGAAGCAAAGGTATTTCAAGAACTTGGCTCTTGGATCATACTTTAATTACCTTGGTATTGTAGCCCTTGATCCTCTCAACATCATGGTCAATCCTAATTAGATTCATAATGAATTCAAACTACTTCACATAACAAGATATTTCACACAAATTTTAGAGAGGTTTATTTATCTAAAGGATTGATGCATTCATCATTAATAAAATAATCAAACTATGAACTTGTACTTTTATTGTTCCTTTGAATAATGTTCTTATTTTTGCACCCACATGTCTTTTATTTCTAATCAATGGTATCTTATATCTCTTTCTGTTCATCATTGGCATGAACCAACACCACAATCACATTTGATTGGGTGGCTTTACCCTAGGCATGGTGCCATTTTTCCTCTCAAAATGCCTGAACGCTCAATGGTATACCCTACCAGTGATGTCCCTTGTGTGTCCTAAGTGCATAAAATCTTCAAACTTTACCAGACTATTTCTCAAAAATCGTGGCACCTATGCATGATCCATCTAAACCTATAGGCTGTGTTAGGCCCCTCTACCATAATCTATCTCATTTCTTGAAGAGTCAAAGTGGCTTTTGTAGGGAAGAAATTTTTTTGTTCATGCAAAAATCATTTGATGCACTGAGTAAAAATTTGTCAAGTAGCCTATATCATGTTCTATTCATCATGGGCTCAAAATGATACCATGACCACATTTGGTTGGTTGGGTTTACCCTAGGAATGATTCCATTTTTCCTCTTAACACACTTGAACACTCAACAACCCTATCAATGATGTCCCTTGTGTGCCCTAATTACATAAAACTATAAAACTTTGATAGACTGGTTCTTGAAAATATGGTACCTATGCCTGATTCTTTTGAACCTATAGGGTTGTGTTATTCTCCTTTACAATAACCTATCTTATTTTTTGAAGACTTGAAGTGGATGTTTTAGAGTAGCAATTTTACTGTTCATGTAAAAATTATCAGATGCACTTAGTGGAAAGTTGAAAGGTAGCCTATATCACATTCTATTTGTCATGGAAATGAACCAACAATGTGATCAAGTCTAGATAGGTGGGTTTACCCTAGGAATGGTCCTATTTTTCCTCTTGACATGCTTGAACGCTCAATGACACACCCTACCGAGGATGTCCTTTGTGTGCCCTAAGTGCATAAAACCATTGAAATTTGAGAGAATATTTCTTGCAAATTGTGACACTTATGTACAATCTATCTAAACATATAGAGTTGTGCTAGTCCCCTCCACAATAATCTACCTCAATTTTTTAAGACATAGAGTGCTTTTTGTAGGGAAAATATTTTTTTTGTTCATGCAAAAGTTGTCAAATGCACTCAATGAAAAGTTGCTAAGTAGTCATAGTATCTCATTTTTTTCATCATGGGCTTGATCTGACACCACAATTGCATTAACAAAATCTCACACAATCGAATCCAGAAACTTATTGTACACCACAATTGCATCTGATTGGATGGTTTTACCCTGGCATGGTCCTATTTTTCCTCTTAACATGCCTGAACGCTCATCAATATATCCTACCAATGATGTCCCTTGTGTGCCCTAAGTGCATAAAACCATTGAACTTTGGCGAAATATTAATAAAAAATTGTAGAACCTATACACGATTCATCTAAATGTATAGGCTCATGTTATGCCCTCCTGCAATAACCTATCTCAATTTTTGAAGACTCAGAGTGGTTTTTGTAGGGAAATAATTTTTTTGTTCATGCAAAATTTTTTAGATGCACTCAATGCAAAGTTGTCAGGTAGCCTATATCACGTTCTATTCATCATAGGCCTGAATCGACAACATGATTATATTCATTTGGGTGGGATTACCTTGGGTATGGTCCAATTTTCCCTCTTAACATGCTCAAACACTCAAAGACATAACCTACTCGCAATGTCCCTTGTGTGCCCTACGTGCATAAAATCATTGAACTTTGACAAACCATTTATCATAAAATGTGGAACCTATACATAATATGTCTAAAATTATAGGGACGTGTTATGTTTTTGTATAATAACCTGTCTTAGTTTTTGAAGACCCATAGAGGTTTTTGTAGGGCAACAATTTTTTTGTTCATGTAAAAATTGTCAAATGCACTCAATACAAATTTTCTAGGTAGCCCATATTGTGTTTTGTTCATCGTCGACTCAAAATGACACCATGATCACATCTAGTTGGGTGGTTTTACCTTGGGCATGGTCTCATTTACCTCTTGACACTCAAAAATTCTCAACAACATACCCTACTGGTGATGTCCCTTATGTCCCCTAATTGCATAAAACCGTCAAACTTTGATGAAATATTTCTCACAAATTGTGGAACCTATGCACAATATATTTGAACCTATAGGGTCATGTTAGGCCCCTCTACAATAACCTATCTTGGTTTTTGAAGACTTGGAGTATTTTTTATAGGGCAACTTTTTTTTGTTTATGCAAAAATTGTCATATGCACTCACTGAACAAAGTTGCCAAGTAGCTATATCATGATCTATTTGTTGTGGTCTTGGACCAATACTGCAATCATGTTTGCATGGGTGGGTTTACCTTGGGCATGGTCCCATTTTTCCTCTCAACATGTCTCACTGCTCAGTGACATACCCTACCAACGATCTCCCTTGTGTACCTTAAGTGCATAAAATCATCAAACTTTGAAAGACTATTTCTCACAAATCGTGGCACCTATACATGATCCATCTAAACTTATAAAGTCATGTTAGGCCCATCTATAATAAATTGTCTTGGCTTTTGAAGACTTAGAGTGGTTTTTGTAGGGAAATAAAAAAAAATTTCATACAAAAATTGTCAGATGCACTCACTGCAAAGTTTCTAGGTAGGATATATCATATTTTGTTCATCATGGGCTAAAATAAACACCATAATCTTGTTTGGTTGTGTTGGATTACTCTGGGCCTGGTCTAAATTTGTCTCTCAACACACCCAGACACTCAGGGGCATACCCTATCAATGATGTACCCTGTGTGTACTAAGTGCATAAAACTGTCAAACTTTGATGACCTATTTCTCACAAACCATGACACTTGTGCATGATTTTTTTGGAACTATAGGGTCATGTTAGGCTCATCTACAAAAAAATGCCTCAATTTTTTAAGACTAGGAGTGGTTTTCCTAGGGAAATATTTTTTTTCTCACACAAAAATTGTTAGATACACTTAGTGCAAAGTTGTCAAGTAGCCTATATTGTGTTTTGTTCATCATGGGATTGAACTAACACTTCGATTGAATCTAATTAGGTGATTTTACCCTAGGCATGGGTCCTATTGTGCCTATCGACACACCTGAATGCTTAATGACATACCCTACCAATGTTGTCGCTTGTTTGTCCTAGTTGGAAAAAACAAGAGTTGTGCATTCCATAAGTTTTCTATGATATTGTTAGAAGTGTTCATTATAATGTGCACATAATTTTATCATGTGTAATTCCACTACATGAACCATTATTACAATATAAAGTGAAATAATATATCCTTTTATTACAATATGAACTAAAGCAATATATAAATTAATGTAATCCTTTTATTTGATGGATACAAATGATCATTTGTGAAGGTTTTATGTCATTACGTGGGAGTGTTGAACCATATATGGAGGCCTTCTACTCTTTGTCCCAAGTTTGAATGACTCTATTGTGGTGTCAGAAGTGTACTTATTATGACTGTAGATATTGTGTTTTCCCTAATAAGACAGGTTAGTGTTCTTCAAGTTTCCATAAAGATGGTGATTTACATGGTCAATTTAAAAGGTATTCAATTTTCCTTGGGGTTTAAGAATGATACTTGTCTATAAATTATGGATAATATACTTGTATTTAGGAATAATATTCTTAGAGAGTTTATAGTCCTAATATATTTTTAGTTGATGTGAAATTGTTTCTATCCAAAAGAGGTATCCCGTTTAAATCTAGAGTATTCTTCCCAAAAGATCAATGTATGAGCATTTAGGGTTTTTATGGGGATGAAAATAGTGCTAGAGAAACTATAGAGTAATTTGGTAGAATTGAAAGGTAAATATCTCTCTCTTTCTATAAGGATTTCTCTCATTAAGGCCTTATTGACTACGATCCTAGTTTATGGCATGGTTATCTTTCATGTTACAAGAAAGGTGGGTAAGATGTTTGAGGCCACATAAGGAGCTTTCTTGGGTGAAAATTCTATATTTTTATTGAGAATATAAGAAGAATAAGATAAATTTTAGAGTCATTTTGTTTAGTTTAAATATTTGAAGAGTGGGGTGAAAATCATGCACGTTCTTACCTTGTTTTCACTTCATTTTGTCTTGATGCAATGTGGAGATTTAAGAAGGGGGGTAAATTTGTATCTTGGCAAGATATGTGGTTACAAAAAATAATTTTGGTTGATTGTATATTTTGACTCCTTTGGTTTATAATTTTGAAGGAACTTGGTATTGATTTAGTAGTTGGTGATTATTGGTCTTTGAATTCTAAATGGAAGGCTTGAACTTAGATCTTTTTTCTATGATTAGTGAGACTAGTATTATTTTCTTCTCTCTAAATACTTTCCCTTCTAAGTGGTCATGCTTTCTCCGTGGAAAGGAATCTATAGATTAGTATGGGAAAGGTAGTAGGTGCATTTCTATGAGATTATTTAGTTCATATTTTCAAGAAGATCTTGATATTAGTTCAAGGGATGCTTGATATCTTTACATGGATTTTCTTAAACCTTGTTCCTTTCTAATGATTATTATGAACAAGTGGAGCCTTTCTTGGGATATATTGTAGAAGATGGATGAATTGAAATATGCACATGGGCCATCTTAGGGCCATTTATATATACAAAAAAGTGAATTTACAACATTCTGTAAAAAATATATACAAATTTATCAAAATCATTCTACCATTATGTAGAATCATTCTTGTAGATGGCCCAAAATTAATCAAGTGAACCTTCTAGATCAGATCTAACCCTTATTCTATCAAGTATTACCTTGTGGTCAAATTTCAAACTTTCCATAAATTCTTATTAAGAGGTCTACCATGATACTTAATCAAATGAAAATTTGTTACAACAACAAAGTCAGAGTAATGAAGAATATGTTTGTGTCTCAAAGTCCTCAAACAACCACACATTAGATTTTTTGATAGGGTATGTTCTAATTCATGTCCATGTCACAAATATAGATCCTATTGGGTACTCAATACCCTCTCCATAAATGACTGTGGTTGTCATTATTTTTTTTGGCCTTAATATGACACAAAAAGTAATTTGTTCCTTCTTTATTGTTCCTGTTTGTGACAACTACATACACATGGCCTGCATTTTATAAAAATATAAGTTAATACCAAAATCAATATAAAGTGCAATAAAATGAGTTAAAAATTAATTTTACCTAAGTAATAAATTGAGAAATTACTTGATTCAACTAGGTCAAATACATGGTCAAAATACATTGATGCTTCCATCTGGTTCAATTGTAGTGCTTTGGGAACTTGATATGTATCAAGGGATTTCAAAGGTTTACAAGACCAAACCCACTCTTTTGATTCACATTCTTCCCACAAAAACATCATACATGAAGAGGAAAAACATGCAATTTGCCTAGTATAAATAACTAATGATATTGCATTTGAACTTCTAAGTGAATGCATGTCACTTGATACTATAAGTGTACAACAATCTAGATATTTTTCAATGTTAGATTCATGTAAAAACCAAAAATATCTATAAATCATAGAATTACATGCATTACCTAGTCCCATTTTAGATTTATACCATTACATAATCATTTCTGCTTCTATTAACACGATGTCACCTTCATACTTAATTTCCTTTCTAGCAAGAGATCTTTTTACACATGCTCCTGCCTATCATGCTCTCCTTTTCCATGTCTAGCCTTAGTGAAATTCCAAAAATATTGCACACTACTTGTCACATTCATCCTAGTCAACCAATATAACATCCTTGCATTCTTGAATTGTTAGGTGCAATTAACCGACCATATTATGTGTTGGTTGTATCTGATATCTCTTTCCCTTAAACTCTGATGAATGACTAGGATCATCACTGACATATAAGTGATTCTCTCTTAGAACCTTTGTATCATCCATTGTGCTATAATGTGCATGCATGAATGCTATATGTACAAAAATTGTAACTTGCGTAGAATGGTAATACATAGGTTGCACTTCAATTTGAGGTTTTAGTGTATAATTATCAATAAAATCAATGGTAAAGCAAATTGTACCAAGAAGAAAAGCGTCCTTACATAACTTGAATTGTTCGTCTAACCACCAAGTTCTATGTGTATGAGCTATGTACTCATAAAATGTTAGTCCTAAGGGTCCAAGATTACAAAGACATGGTGGTGAATCAATAATCCAAGATATCAATGAATTTCCACTTCTTCAACTCAAAATCATCATTCACAAGTTTACTGATTGATAAGAAAATGAAACCTAATCAAATAAGCACAACCACCACAATGTATGCAACACATAACACAAATTTTTCCCGTGGAGACCCAAATGGTTGAAAACCACATGTGAGATGATACTCAAATTATGTACTCTTCTGAAGTATGTCCTATTAGGATCTTGTAATGTACCATTTTTTAACAAATTATTTTTAATTAATTAATGGTCCTAGAATTTAAATAATATTATAAATGGACCTTTAATTAATTAATAAAAGGGGCCCATTTTTATTATTGTTGTCCATAGGTGTTTTTCATGTCGGCATTCTTTTGTAAACCCTTGGGAGTTTCTCTGAAGAAGTATTTATGACCGACATGTAGGTAGTTGTTGGTAAGCGATTTGGAATATTTTATTTGTATTGTGAATTCAAGTTGGAGTTCTGTTGTTCACCATTTCAGAGGTGAAAGATCCTCCCTATTTGGTTTGTTTCAATTTCGGTGGTTCACAACCACCCTAGTCTATCGTTGGTTCACAACCACCCTAGTCTATCGTTGGAAATATCACTCTGATATTTTACTATGCACCAAATCTACTGTGCTTTGTTTATTTCAGATTTGGCAAATCTAAAACACCATCTTTGCATACATCTGTGAAATCTATTTGCATCTTTGGAATTAATACAACTTGTGGTATCGTGGGTTCTTGGAATTCATTGCTCTAGTGTTTGTAGCACTATTATTATTGAGTCTGAATCACTTATGGCATCGCTGGTGTTTTGGCAACTATCTATCTGGTGTCCATTTTGTGCTATCATTATTGATTCTTTGGCATTTACATCACTGTACATGCAAAGTTGTTGACACACAAAGGTCATAGAGTCCCATGTACAGTATGTAACTATCACCATACAGACATACTTCCCTCCATATAGAGCCCTCCATCACTATACAACATCCTCCATTCCGCAGGGCATCTTTTCCTCATCGTACGCTCCCAGTCATACCCTCCAAGACATTTTACTGAGCATCCATTCAGCCTCTGTACATACCTTAATTATAGTCATATGAATATCACTAACACCATACAAACTTATACACTACCATACAGACATGATCAACCGTACACTAGGCACATAATCATCTAATTCTACTATGCGGTCTTTGTTCTAGCTCTCTAAGACACTAAATATAGAAAAACAAGGGTCTCAGACATAATCAAGACATTATAGTGGTATTAGAGCTAGTGATCTTGCTAGCCTATTGGGATGATTGAGATATTTTGGGATTCAGATCACACCATGGAACCCAACAGTGATGGATAGTGGTGATTGAAGGCACTACAAAAATTGCTAAAGAGCTCAATGAGGGTTTTGATATTCCATTAGATATATTGGAAGTATGTTTGTGTAAGGTGGACCAATTACCTTCAAGATTTATACATAGGATCCCTTCTCCAATTAAGGATGCCTTAAGTCAACCCAGGCTATTGAGACACCATGACAAGGAAATGAAGTTGGCAGCTGCAACATGCAGTCTTAGTGAGATGTTTAGAATATAGGCTCCTAGAGAACCATATGATGACAACACCATGGTAGAGATATTGCATTTGATCATTGACATCTTTTAGAGCCTTGATGACTTCAGTAGTGACCCTTTTGGCAAGAGATCTACAATATTGGAAAATTGTGCAAATGTCAAAGTGAGTAACCTCCTCTTAGATCTAGAGTTGTAAGACTTGATCCATGATATGTTTCATCACTTCTTGGTCAAGCCTATGTCTATCGCCAAGACCCTATCTTTCATTGATCCCCTGTCTGTCATTGAGGCTCTATCCACCGCTGAGGTTCTCTCCCTCGTCATCATTGCCAACACTCTATCTATCATCAAGGTTGTGTTTGACACCGAGGCTATATCTGACACTGAGGTTGTATCCATCATCGAGGTTGTGTTTGTTACTATCGAGACTCTATTTGTTTTTGAGGCTATGTTTTTTGTCAAGGCTATGTCTATTTCCACTGAGACTCTATCTATCATCAAGGCTGTATCTATTGTCGAGGCTATGTCCATCACTGAGGATCTATCTATCGTCAAGGCTCTATCCATCGAGGCTCTACTCACCAAGGGTTTTCCCTCATCTGAGGCTCTATCCATTGTCGAGGTTCTCTTTGTCACCATCATCATTGAGTCTCTATCCATTACTAAGGCTATGTCCATTGCCGCTAAGACTCTATCCACCACCAAGGTTGTGTCCATCACCAATACCCTGTTTTTCGTCGAGGCTCTATCCATCACCAAGGTTCTCTCTATCATCTTCATCACTGAGACTCTATTTTTCATTGACATTATGTCTATTGCTGAGGCTCTATCCATCATTGAGGCCCTATCAACCACCGAGGCTCTATCTGCTGCCAAGGTTCTATCTATCACCATCACCGCCAAGACTCTATCCATCACTGAGGTTATATCTATCACCAAGACTATGTCCATCACTGAGGCTCTATCTATCATCGAGGCTCTATACATAATTAAGGTTCTCTCCATTGTCATCACCATCGAGACTCTATCCATTTTCGAGGTTGTGTCTATCACCGAGACTCTATTCATCATTGAGGCCCTTTCTATCGCTAAGGCTTTGTCCACCGAGGCTCTATTTGACATCGAGGTTCTCTTTGTCACTGTCACCACTGAGATTATGTTTTCCACTAAGGTCATGTCCTTTACTGAGGCTCTCTCCGTCATCATTATCATCGAGGCTCTTTCCATCACCAAGGCTGTGTCCATTATCGTGGTATCTTTGTTCATGTCCCTTGTCATAGTTGTGTCTGTGGTTAGGGATGTGGCCAAGTTCATGTCAGTTTCAACATTCGTGTTTGAGGCCATACCAGAAGAGATTGTTGAGCATGATGGCATGAATTTTTTAATTGATTGGCGTTATTGGGATCTTGGTGAAGGGTATGGCAATGTTTATATCAAAGTGGTGCAACGAAAGCTTGATGATGGTTTACTCATTCCAACTAAATCCAACTATGTGCATGTGATCCAGAAGTAGCACAAAGTTATTAATGGATATTGCTACCAATGTCTATACTTGGCTTGGGATTTGAGCATTGATGTGTTTGATGTTTGGTTTCAATGAGATCCTGGTGACATTGGGCATGAAAACAATTATATTAGAGTGGAGTAGCAAAATCTTGATGGAGATTTAATTTTCTCTCTTACTTCCAGGTGCATGTGTGTGGTCATGTTGCGGCTTGAGGGTTCTAGTGGATACAGTTATCAATGTTTGCACCTAGTTTGGAATCCTGGAGTATTGATGATAGATTTCTTGAGGGCAAGAAATCTTTGGGCGGCGAGGATTTGTAATGTCCCCATTTTTAATAAATTATTTTTAATTAATTAATGGTCCTAGAATTTAAATATTATAAATGGACCTTTAATTAATTAATAAAAGAGGCCCATTTTTATTATTATTGTCCGTAGGTGTTTTTGTGTCGACATTCTTTTGTATACTGTCGGGAGTTTCTCCAAAGGGGTATTTATGACTAGCATGTAGGTAGTTATTGGCATGCGATTTGGAATATTGTATTTGTATTTCAAATTCCAATTTGAGTTCTGTTGTTCACCATTTTGGAGGTGAAAGATACTCCCTATTTGGTTTGTTGTAGTTTCAGTGGTTCATAGCCACCCTAGTCTGTTATTGGAAATATCACTATGATATTTCACTGTGCACCAAATCTGTTGTGCTTTGATTGTTTTAGATCTAACAAATCTGAAATACTGTCTTTGTATACATCTGCGAAATCTATATGCATCTTTGGCATTAATACAAACTTGTGTTATCATGGGTACTTGGCATTCATTGCTCTGGTGTCTATAACACTATTATTATTGAATTTAAATCACTTTTGGCATTGCTAGTTTTTTTACGACTATCTATCTGGTGTCCATTTTGTGCTATCATTATTGATTCTTTAGCATTTACATCATTGTACACATAAAGTTGTTAATGCACGAAGGTCATCAAGTCCCCTATATGGTCTATACTTATCACTATACATACATACTTCTCTCTGTACAGAACCCTCCATCACCATATGACATCCTCCATTTCGCGGTGCATGTTTTCCTCACCATATGTTGTTGTACGCTCCCATTCATACCCTCCAAGATATTTCACCGTGGATCCACCGAGCCTTTGTACAAACCTCAATTATAGTTGTACAAATATCACTAACATCATATGGACTTCTACACTACCATAAAGATCTGATCAACCATACATTAGGCACACAAATAGCTAATTCTACTATTTGGTCTTTGTTCTAGCTCTCTAAGGCACCAAATATAGAAGCACAAAGGTCTCAGACATAGTTGAGACATTACAACATGGTGTCTCAATAGCCTTGGTTGACTTAAGGCATCCTTAATCGAAGAAAGGATCCTTTGTATAACTCTTGAAGGTAATAGGTCCACCTTACACAAACATACTTCCAATATATCTAATTGAAGATCAACACCCTCGCTGAGCTCTTTGCCAATCTTTTGTAGTACCTTCAACCACCATTGTCCATCACTACTAGGTGCCATAGTGTGATCTGAATCCCAAAATCTCTCAATTATCCCAACAGATTAGCAAGATCACCAGCTCTGATACCACTGTAATGTCCTAATTGTGTATAGAAGTCTGTACGGTGTTAGTGATATATGTATGACTATAATTGAGGCCTATACAGAGGCTAGGTGGATGCATGATGAAATATCTTGGAGGGTATGATTGTGAGTGTATGACAATGTATGGTGAGGAAAAGATGCCCCACAGAATGGAGGATGTCGTACGGTGATGGAGGGCTCCATACAAAGGGAAGGATGTTTGTACAATGATAAGTACAGACCATATAGGGGAATCGATGACCTTCGTGCATCAACAACTTCACATGTATGATGATGCAAATGCCAAAGAATCAATAATGATAGCACAAAATGGACACTAGATATATAGCCACCAAAACACCAACGATGTCACAAGTGTTTTAGACTTAATAATAATAGTGCTATAAACACCAGAGTAATGAATGCCAAGTACCCACAATACCACAAGTTTTATTAATGCTAAAGATGCAAATAGATTTTGCATATGTATATAAAGATGGTGTTTCATATTTGCTAGATCTAAAACAAACAAAACATAATAGATTTGGTGCACAGTGAAATATCAGAGTGATATTTCCAACAACAAACTAGGGTGGTTGTGAACCATCAAAATTGCAACAAACCAAATAGGGAAGGTCTTTCACCTCTGAAATGGAAAACAACGAAACTCCAACTCAAATTCACAAAGACAAATAAAATATTGCAAGATGCATACTAACAACTACCTGCATGCTGGTCATAAATACCCCTTTGGAGAAACTCCTGAGGGTTTACAAAAGAATGCCAACATGAAAAACACCTATGAACAACAATAATAAAAATGCCCCCCCTTAATTAATTAATTAATTAAAGGTCCATTTATAATACTATTTAAATTTTGGGACCATTAACTAATTTTAAAAAAATTATTAAAAATAGGGACATTACAAATCCTCACCACTGAAAGATTGCTTTCCCTCAAGCAATCCATCATCAATACTCCAGGATTCCAAACTAGGCATAGATACTAATAACAATATCCACTGGAACCTTCAAGTCACAACATCACCACGTGCATGTGCCTAGAAGTAAGTGAGAAAGGTAACTCTCCATCAAGCTTTCATTGCTCCACTTTGATATCATTGTTTCCATGCCAAGAGTCACTAGGATCCCAGTGAAATAAAACTTCAAATATATCGATACTCAAATCCCAAGCCAAGTGCGAACATTGTGTTGGTGTACTTCCAATACCCCAATTTTAAACTTTCAAAGTTGAAGTCTTTCATTAGATTCCCCCTAATGTGTTTCAGATGTTTCTCCTAACAATGTTTTTGTGAAGGATGAAGATCAAAGTTCTAATGCAGATATTCATTGTTTCAAACTCAATTTCTGTTGTGCCTTTCGCAGTCCATTTCTAATTTTCTGCCAGCGCAGTCAAAGTGGGATTTTTCACCAGAAATAATAGTGATTCGAAGGCCCTAGTTAGTAAAGAAGTGTAATTGCAAATTCCTGACATAAAGCTTGGAACACTCAAAAGCAAAGGGCTCGACAGGAGAAGTGAAATTTCGGATTTCCACCAAAAATAAAAAGAGTGTAGTGGAAAACTCATTTTTCGCTACACTTTTTGCACTCCATATTGAATTCTCCACTAGAGAGAAGGCCATAGTAAAATTTTTGCCAAAGGAAGTAGTCAAACTTGAGTTTTCCACCAGTCCATTCAAGAAATCCCACCAGTGGAGAAGTAGAATTCTAATTGTCTGCCAGACGTCAAATTCATGATGAAGAGCATGGTTATCGAAAGAGATCTATTTATGTGCTTCATCTCACTAAAAGAGATCATGGGAATCCTCCATAATAGAGTGAAAACTCTCCAATGAAGCCAAGGTGGAAAATGTATACTGTGGTGCTCTGTAGAAGCAATTCAATGAAAACTCGCCAAGAGCTATGGTGTATGTAGGAAGTTGATGCTGAAAATAGGAGCTTGAGCCTTGGAAGAGGATGCATGTCAATTGCAAAAGTCTTAGCCATGAGAGACCTTGAGATTGATAAAAGATCAAAATGTCTTCAAGTTGAAGATATCTCAATGGATGGTCGAAACAAAGCATAGCATCGATGGATTACTCAAATGCATGTTGATGACTAAATTAAATGATGTTGAAGCCAAGGAGAAATAGAAATATTCTAGCAGTTACTTGTGAAATTCTTGTGCTCACATGCCATGAGTCGAGAAGGAGCCATGGATACAAGAGGAAGGCAATTGCTTGCATAGGAGTACTAATCCTGAAGGAAATGACTATCAAAAGAGATATAGGGATGTTGATCCTAAACTAAGGAGGTCAAAATCAAGAAAATTATGAATTACATAGTCCCCTGTCTCCACTGGAAGGCATACACGCAAAGGCTTGATTGATTCTCATATGTGGAGATGTTCACAGTTATGCTTGAGAAGAATCGATTGCAAGTAAACAATCAATTAGATTGAAAGGTGAAGGAGAGACGTGACTGATGTTCTCAATATTCAGCATCATCATCCACAGTCACAGGGATATTTCATCAAAATAGGGGATTCTCATGATCTTGTCAGCAAAGGAAAGCAATAAGAAGGTCAAGTTTGTAAGATGGAAGATCAATGTAAAAGAACATTAATCAGGACCGATGAATGGAAAGATCCACCGTGCATGCAAGTGACCGAGTGGAGGGATAACACAGTTTGAAAAAGTCATGTAGGATTGATGTTGCAGATGTCATGAAGTTGAGCTACCTGAGCCTGATGATAGAGAGGAGACTCTATTTCCCAATCACTCAATAAATGAATCACACTCTTATTCATTAAGACCGATGTGAAATGGTAGAGGTCGAGCTGCAGTTCAAACAAAGACAAAACTTTAGTAGGATTGAAATTCAATGTGCATTACGTCGACATAAAAAATGGGTGTCATCATATAATTGAGGGGTGTTCAAGTATCACAAATAGGTACGTTGTGGTCACTATGCACAATGCAATCAAATTCAAATCCATATTCCAAGCACAAAGCCCAATCACTCTCAATTCTCACGAGCATCATGATGGCTGAAAGTGACATTAATAACACTGTGGTTGTAAAGATACAAATGGCTACGCACACAGTGAGTGATAACAAAGAAAAGAACTTTAGAAATTCAGAGACCAAGACAGAGGAATGCAGTGGATGAAGTGTTCGAATGTAATGGAGAGGAAACATAGTATGCAAGCTGAATAGTGCATTTTGCATTCATGGTCTTGACAGAAGATTTACTTTTCATGTTTCAATCGATAAAGGCATGAACCCAATGTAAGATTTCAAAATATCACCGCATTCAAAATGATTGCAAACATAAGTGGATGTATGCACCCGAACCATGAAAAGGATTGATTAGAAATAAATGCTACGTTGCTACACCCGATCATGACACAGAGATGGCTCAAAACCCAAGCTCGATCTAAATTGAATAGAGCCAAGCTTGATATATGACACAAAGTATGACGGTATGATATGGGCACTCGTAAGAATAAAGAAATGCCACAGTCTCAAACATGGAGAGGTGCCAATCCCATTCAAAACCCATGATGGTGTGATGCATTTAGAAATGGACTTCTAATTACTTCGCGGTCTCACATAGAATACAGAGATGTCAGGTTTGGAGGTGGGATAAAAGTATATAGATGTAGGGCCTGTGATGTATGGGAAAGAGGATGTTGTGGTACAATTCAAGTGTAAGTTTGAAT
This sequence comes from Chamaecyparis obtusa, assembly GCA_027943335.1. NCBI lineage: Eukaryota > Viridiplantae > Streptophyta > Pinopsida > Cupressales > Cupressaceae > Chamaecyparis > Chamaecyparis obtusa. The sequence goes on along the minus strand of BSBK01009576.1, from coordinate 483,766 downwards.
GAATCAATATAGAACGATATGAATAAGATAATGAGTCATCAAATTTTTGTTGATAATATACAAAGTTGAAGATAAAGATTGAGTGTCGAGGGGCCCTATGATAGGTGTCAAATGAATTTCTACATGCCATTTCAAATGGAAATATTCTTTACACATGCACCTTGTCATCCTAGAAGTTGCAGATTGCCCTGGTAGACACATGTAAGTCATTAGATAAAGTGTCAACACTAATCAAGTTAAAGTGACTCTTATTGAACCCAATGGATTGATTTAAAGCCATGTAGTGGTTACTTGAGTGAAGGTGGAGACATTCAAATTAGATGAAAATATAGAGGACAAATGGAAAATCTCACCTCAAAGGAAGATCTCATTACCATACAATGTAAGAGATTTGAAAAATATATGGATCACTTGCCAAGACTGAAAAAGCATAATTTTTGAAATGATTTTTGAAAAAGAGAATATGAAAAGGTATCAAAAGCCAAGTGTTTAAGAAATAAGAGTCAGTTACAAAACCAAAAGTGCAGTGACATAACTAAAGAGTCATGAGGAATTATTGGAAAAGGCTATTTATTGTAAACTTTTTTCTTGTAAAAGGGGTTCTTCTTTTCCGGCAAACAGTCAGAGTGATGGAGTAGAGGGAAGACAATATTTTATTTTTTGCATTTCATTTTAAGCATTGGAGGTTTCTGTTCTACTTTTTTATAATAGATTTGACAATAAGTTATAAGCAATAAAGATCATAGCATCATAATTTGTTATGTTCATGATAAAGAGAGATCTTCTTTTAAATAAGAGAGTTTGAGGAGGTTTTTTTTAATTATTTTCAATCAAAGAATTGTTGTAGTCGGTTTTGAGCATTATCTTACATCTTAGAGTCAGATAGTGAATGTGTTGTGGATAAGGACTGTTTGTAGCCATTCCTATTGTAGAAACTAGAATAGTTGATCTTCATTTTCCTTTCATTCTACATTGGTTTTGCATAACTAACATTCATTCTACATTACCAATGTTGGGGAGTCATAAGATGTGTGGGTTCTCAAAGTTGGCTAGGTTTAGGATTGGTTTCACTACCCGAGTTAGTTCTGTCTAGGGTTGGCTTGGTTTTCCTCTTCCGTTCTTAGGTTAAGAACGTACCCACTTAGTTTAAGAATAAAACAAATTCATTGAATATCATTCATAAGGGAGTTGTACCTTTCAATTCAGATGAAATCTATCAACTTGATGAAAGATTATCCAATTGTTGGTATCAAATTATTTCTCATAGATTTGGGCATTTGAGAGTTAAATTGAAAATAATAATCTGTTTACCAACAGATTTTTGGTGACTCCGCTGGGGAGGTAGAAAAGAATATTAGTGTTGAAGATTGTTTCCTCAGATTTATTATTATCTTTGTTGCAGAAGATTGGCGACTCTATTTTGATTCTCATGATTTTTGGTTGAAGAGTCTAAAGCTTTCATTTTCAGAAATATTATGATCTCTACTTGCAGGAGATTGGTGACTCTATTTTAAAAGGACCATGCTATCAAAATTGTGAAAAGAAGAAGGTCAAATCCTTCTTTTATTGAACTTCATCAAACACATGATCCAGTATTGCATGATTTGTTTAATGCTTTTAGAGAAAGCATTACTCACAGGAGAGAAATGAACTTGAGTATCGAAGAAGATCATGCACCAATTCTTTTATGGAGAAGTGTTTGTGCCAAGCATCACAAATTGAAAGAGCTGGAGGTGAAGATGAAGCTATTGCAGCATTGTAAGGAAAATGTGTTGCAACTAATTAAAGAATTAAAAGTGGATGATGATGAGGTTTCTAAAGATCCACTTGCACATATTTCTTATAATTTTTTAGTCTTGAGCGAACAAGAGGTTCAACCAAGAAGACAAACCAGAAAGATACCTAAAACCAAAGAGATAAATGTTGAAAGTGATCTAAATCTACAATTCCTTTGGACTGCCTTTAAACAAAGTATTACTGAAGCTGAAAAGAAGGGATTAAATCCCTCTGAAGACCATCAATCTGCCTTGCTAATAAAGTGTGTGATCCAAAGATATTTAAATGTCCAAGACCAGAGGAAAAATAAATATGTTTCAACAAAGGTGACTGAAGAAAAATCAGTAAGTGAAGAACCTATATCAGTCAATTGCTTGGTTCTTGGATAGCAAGAGGTACCCTGGCTTCTAGAAGAATAAATTTCAATGAACGAGGAGATTCTTGACTATGGCAAGGAAATGGTAAGCAAAGTAGAAAAGGAAAATTTGTCCATGCTTTCTTTTATTCCCGATGTTGAGAGTCTCAGATTTGATGAAAATAATGATCATCTTTTGCATAAAGATCCTTTTGAAAATCATTCTAAGATTGATATGCTCCCAAAATATGAGAAGTCTTACTTGGTAGAAGATAATGCTAAAAGTGATTTTCAATCTGCACAAAGTGATGATAATCCTAGGTTAGAATCTTTTTGTCTTGAAGATAATGCAACATTGGGTTCTCTTGCTGAAATATGTATTGAAGAAAAAGCTGAAACATATTTTGTCAATCATTCTATTAAGTCTAAAAATATGGTTGAAGAAATAAGTGCAAGAACAAAGTTTGAGCAGGGTTTCCCATTGGTTGATAAAGCGTTGCAACATCGTGAAGAAGATGGAGAGCCAAATTACATTTTTATTTGTCATGAAATGGAAGTTAATCAATTTTTGGTGCCAACTAAATGTAAGTCTTCGTCTACAACTAATTCAAGTATTGAGGTTTTAAATTTGGATGAAATTTTTTTAGATTTGATAGCCATAAAGAATGATGAAGTTACTTCAGTCCAGATTGACCCTATGTGCGATGAAGAATCATTCTATTTCAGTCTTGATTTGAAATTTGAAAGTGCTATTAAAGATGACTGTGATAAATGTGTGTATGATGAAATATCATTTTCAGAATTAGTTGAGTGTTCTAATTTTGTCAATCTTGTTTTGGATGCTGAAATCTCTATTAAAAGTGATATTATCAAAAGTGCTGAATGTGAATATGTTTCAGTATCATTTTCAGAATCTTTTGAATATTTTTCTTCTTCACAAAGAATGGTTGAATGTACAAGAAGAGATGTGTAGGAGTGTGTAGAATAATGATAGATTTATGATGAGGCATGGTTGTTGGGAGGAGATTTATGGGTCACACATTTTCAGCATGCTTCTGGATTCACTATCAGTTATGATGAAGTCGTCAAAAGGCAATGGTTTTGGTACATCTTGTTGGAGCACAATTCTCTTTTTTAGAAAGGTTTATACTTCTCCTTGCTAGTTAATGGTCATGTGTGAGTCTCATCTGGCTCTCTTTTATTTCGATGAGGTTCCCTCACCTGTTTGTAAATAAGTTTGCTTCCGTATTTTTGGTGTGCTTAGCTTAGCCATTCTCGCTTTCTCAGTTTTGGTTTTGCCTTGCTCCCCTCTACCCTCCCAGTAAGTAGCTTCTTATTGTATTTTATGCCTAGACTCTACAACCCAATGAATAAGGCTCTAGCTTTAAAGCCAAAGATGTTGGTTTCTTTATGCACTTTGCAACACATAATCCCCATTCAGAGCCAGCTGTTGGCATACTTCCAGTCCCCCAATTTTAAACTTTCAAAGTTGAAGTCTTTCATTAGATTCCCCCTAATGTGTTTCAGATGTTTCTCCTAACAATGTTTCTATGAGGGATGAAGATCAAAGTTCTAATGCAGATGTGAGAGTTCCTATGTCCCAATTCATATTCATTGTTTCAAACTCAGTTTCTGTTGCGTCTTTCGCAGTCCATTTCCAATTTTTCACTGGCACAATCAAAGTGGGATTTTTTGCTGAAACTGATAGTGATTCGAAGGCCCCAGTTAGTAAAGAAGTGTAATTGCGAATTCCTAACATAAAGCTTGGAACATTCAAAAGAAAAGGGCCCGACAAGAGAAGTGAAATTTGGGATTTCCGCCAAAAATAAAAAGAGCGTAGTGGAAAACTCATTTTCCTCTATGATTTTCGCACTCCATATTGATTTCTCCACCAAAGAGAAGGCCATAGTAAAATTTCCACCAAAGTAAGTAGTCAAACATGAGTTTTCCACCAGTCCATTCAAGAAATCCCACCAGTGGAGAAGTAGAATTCTAATTTTCTGCCAGACGTCAAATTCACAACGAAGAGCATGGTTATTGAAAGAGATCTATTTATGTGCTTCATCTCACTAAAAGAGATCATGGGAATCCTCCATAATAGAGTGAAAACTCTCCAATGAAGCCAAGGTGGAAAATGTATAATGTGGTGCTCTGTAGAAGCAATTCAATAAAAAATACCAAGAGCTATGGTGTATGTAGGAAGTTGATGCCGAAAATAGGAGCTCGAGCCTTGGAAGAGGATGCATGTCAATTTCAAAAGTCTTAGCCATGAGAGACCTTGAGATTGATAAAAGATCAAAATGTCGTCAAGTTGAAGATATCTCAATGGATGGTTGAAACAAAGCATAGCATCGATGGATTACTCAAATGCATGTTGATGACTGAATTAAATGATGTTGAAGCCAAGGAGAAATAGAAACATTCTGGTGGTTACTTGTGAAATTCTCATGCCCACATGCCATGAGTCGAGAAGGAGCCATGGATACAAGAGGAAGGCAATTGCTTGCATAGGAGTACTAATCCTGAAGGAAATGATTATCAAAAGAGATATAGGGATGTTGATCCTAAACTAAGGGGATCAAAATCAAGAAAAGTATGAATTACATAGTCCCCTGTCTCCACTGGAAGACATACATACAAAGGCTCGATTGATTCTCATATGTGGAGATGTTCACAGTTATGCTTGAGAAGAATCGATTGCAAGTAAACAATCAATTAGATTGAAAGGTGAAGGAGATAGCCTAGCTACGGACACAACCTCAATGACAAATATAGTCTCAGTGGTGATGATGGACATAGAATAGAGCCTTAGCTACAGACATAGCCTAGCTACGGACACAACCTCAATGACAAATAGAGTCTTGATGGTGATGATGGTGATAGAGAGAACCTCAAAAGTGATGGTGATGAAGAGAACCTCAGTAACAACAATGATAAAGAGAATATCGATGACAGTGATGACATAGAGAACCTTGGCAGTGATGGTGACAGAGAGAACCTTGGCGGTGAACAAAGCCTCAGTAATAGATAGGGTCTCAGTGGTAGATAGAGCCTTAGCTATGGACATAGCCTAGCTACAGACACAGCCTCAATGACAAATAGAGTTTTGGTGGTGATGGTGATGGGGAGAACCTCAACAGTGATAGTGGCATAGAGAACCTCAACAATGACAAAGACAGAGAGAACCTCGATGACGACGATGATAGAGAGATCCTCAATAATGACAACAAGGAAGAGAACCTGGACAATGATGGTGATAGAGAGAACCTAGATGGTGACGGTGATAGAGAGAACCTCCACAATGATGGTGACAAAGAAAACCTTAGCAACAATAGTGACAAAGAGAACCTCAATGATGGACAAAGCCTTGACTGTGTACAGAGCGTCTGAGGATAGAACTTGGTGGATAGAACCTCAACAGACAAAGTATCAGCGATGATGATGATCACAACCTCTGAAATAGATACAAATTGCTGCATATAAGGAATGACTCCATACTCAATGAACTAAAGGCCTAGCTCATGAAACTGAGTAGTGACAAAGCTTATATCACCTTGATATGTCTAGGTTGCCTTGGAAAGATCCATACAAGTAACTTCTTCAAATTTTAGGTATTCTCCACATGTAGGTGTAGTAGAAATCATTAACAGATCCTCCTAGAGAAACCCTATAATCATGCCTTCACCCTCCTCATGTAATGCATCACCCTTATTATTATCATCTACTTTCTCCCACTTGTGCAAATGAGATATTAATTTTTATTCATAATGCTTTAATACATTAATGGGTAATCTACATGTTATCATAGAAGGGACACATTCTATATTATGAACAACCCACAACATAGATATGAAAGGTTGGGGTATTTCATCCATCTCTTCAATGCACAGAATCATAATGCTCTCCATAGCAACCATAACCTTAGTATCATTACACTCCTTGATTGTGACCAAGAAGTGATGAAACACATCATAGATCAAGTTTTGCAATTCTAGATCTAAGAGGAGGTTACTTACTTTGATATTTTCACAATTCTCCAATATTGTAGATCTCCCACCAAAAGGGTTACTACTGTAGCCATCAAGGCTCTAAAAGCCATCAACAATCAAATGCAATATCTCTATCATAGTTTTGTCATTGTAGGGTTGTGTAGGATCTGAGATTCTCAAGATCTCACTGAGACATGTTGTAGCTACCAACTTCACTTCCTTGTCATGGTGTCTCAATAGCCTAGGTTGACTCAAGGCATCCTTAATCAGAGAAAGGATCCTTTGTATAAATCTTGAAGGTAATTGGCCCACCTTACACAAACATACTTCCAATACATCTAATGGAAGATCAACAAACTCGCTGAGTTCTTTGCCAATCTTTTGTAGTTCCTTCAACCACCACTATTCATCACTACTCAGTGCCATATTATGATCTAAATCCTAAAATATCTCAATCATCCCAACAAATTGGCAAGATCACTAGCTCCAATACCACTGTAATGTTCTTGACCACAACTCATAGGAAAAACATTGTACCAATTCCCACACAACCTCTACACAACCCAATCTGGACCAAAAGGAGGAGGGGATGAGAGCATGGAGGCCATACAATACTAAGTAGAAGACCATACAAAATTTTTGAAGGTTGTACAAGGATGTTTGGATGTCGTACGGTGCCAATGGAAAAGGTCATACAAAGTTGCTTGGAGGTCCTATGGTGTCAACAAGGAAGGCCATACAGAGTGGGGTGGGAGGTCATACGGTACTTGACTATAGTTTTTAGAAGGAGTATTGATGCTCTTCAAAAAGTGAAATATGATGCTCACCACTAGGAATACTAATGTCCTCACCTGGGTAATAAGATGGTTTCCCGTAGGAGTATGAGGTCCTACGCCTAGTGTAATGTGATGGTCACCAGTAGGAGTATGAGGTCTTGTGTTTGGTGTAATATGATGGTTGTCAGTTCATCACCTGGTGTAATATGATGGTCGCCAGTTCATCACCTGGTGTAATATGATGGTCGCTAGTAGGGAGTATGAGGTCCTACATCTAGTGTAATCTGATGATCTCTAGTTTGTCACCTGGTGTAATATGATGGTTTCCAGTATGAGTATGAGGTCCTATGCTTGGTGTAATATGATGGTCACTAGTTCATCACCTGGTGTAATATTACGATGTAAAACTAGATTTAATGGATGCACAAAGAATAATATAACTCTAAATCACCAAATTAGAGATAAATGCCAGATGCTAATGATGCCAGAAGTAATTCTTGATTCAAACAATAATAGTGTCATAGAACACTGAATTACAAGTACCAATGATTCCACAAGTTTTATTAATGGTGAAGATGTGAATAAATGTATACAAAGATGGTGCTTCAAATTTTCCAGATCTGAAACAAACAAAGCACACAGATTTAGCGCACAGTGAAATATCAGAGTGATATTTCCAATGATAGACTAGGGTGGTTGTGAAGATCAACACCCTCACTGAGTTCTTTGCTAATCTTTTGTAGTTCCTTCAACCACCATTGTCCATCACTACTGGGCACCATATTATAGTTATGGGATTTACCTCTAGCCCAGTTAGGAGTAACTCTATTAGGAGATTTAAAGCTCAAGTTAATGAGCCACTCTATTAAGAGATTTACAAATAAGGTCTATTAGGATCTACCTAGTTAAGGGATTTAGAAATAAGAAACCTATTAGGGTCTTGTGATATGGAAATAGAAACTCCTTTCCTTGATCATATCCTATGTAACACATTCATTCTCTCCTCATAAGACTTTGGAATACCTTGGCTTGACTACACCATCATAATCATGATCTACACACATAAATCTTTGATTTCATGATATAAATATCATTGCTCAAGCCCTAATCCTATGAACGCCCTAATAATTCATCCAACACATTTGAAATTGAGTCACTCTATTAAGAGATTTACAAATAAGATATGTTAGGATCTATCTAGTTAAGGGATTTACAAATAAGAAACCTATTAGGGTCTTGCGATATGGAAATAGAAACTCCTTTCCTTGATCATATCCTATGTAACACATTCATTCTCCCCTCATAAGACTTTGGAATACCTTGGCTTGATTGCACTATCATAGTCATGATCTACACACACAAATCTTTAATTTCACGATATAAATATCACTTCTCAATCCCTAATCCTACCACCACCCTAACAATTCATCCACCACATTTGAAATCACTCATTCAATATTTGTGCTCAGAGAGATCATACCAAAACATACATTCCAATATAACAACCATCTTTACAAAACATGTCAGCCAGAGGATAGACCCTTACAATTTATTTTATCAAGATCAATCAAACACATTTTGACCAACTCATCCTTCATCTTGATAAAATGTCCACCTCAATCAATGTAATTCCAACACATCATCACAAATGAATTGAGACATGTTAGTATGATAGCTGGAACACAAATGATTCATCACACCTTAATTACTGGTTGCCAATAAAAGATATACCATCTGTAGCTCAATAAAACCATCACCTTTTTATTGAAACAACTTTTGTAACCACAAAACATGCTTACTGGTCATCCAATTCAGTTGCAGTCATAACCATGAGCTCAACATAGTATTAAAAAACATAATTATATGATCACGCCACCTAACTCATCATAGATTTGATGAACCAAACAAATCACTCATTTCTGGTCACAGACTGTTCTAGTAGTTGCCCTGTCATACTTCAATCAATCATAACTTACACAAACCATACATTCAATAGTTTCAATTATTCAATTATCATATAAAGACATTCCCAAGTCTCCCTTAAGTATCGCGACCACTAAAACCACTTGCAACACATTGTTTATCATTCTTACATACTTGGAAACACACTAAGAACACTAAGTCAATACTTGACATCAATGACAACATAATGACTGATCATCTCAACACTAAATCTATACCATCACATCACTTACCATCACTACATCATTTATTCCAACATAAACTAGTTTCTGTTGAAAAATCTTCATGAATTTAGCTCCACATATATCATTTTTCACTAACTCGCACCTCTTCAATTCTTTTCCATCTTTAACACCATATGTGATTGACTTGAATTTTCCAAAAGAAACTAGTTTCTTATCAATTTAATGTGTGCTCTCTAGATGTATTCATCTATGCAAATGTTGCAAACCACCACATGTAGCAAAAAAACCTTTCAAATTTTTTTAATTTATAATAAATGCAGCCATCATCTTGTTTGCATAGAACACTTGAAATAAAATCTCTTGTTGATTTGGGAGGTTCTTGTAGACCACATTCTTGTAAAACATCGTCAATGTGTAAAGTACAACATACATGATGATAAATATCATAATGCATGAAAAAATCAATATGCACCCTACAATTACATGAAGTACACACATGATTAATCTTAACATAAAATGGTTTTCTCATTTAAAAAAATATTTGACTATGAGGAAAGCTTTGAAGAAACCATTCATAAAATTGTGTTTGATTCATATCTCAAAAGTGTTTTGGATGTGGGTCATGATTTATAGATCTTATTCACCTTCTAACAACATCTCTTTGGTTGGGTGAAACCCTTGTGTGGTCATGCCAAATATTTTTAATTAATGTTCATAGTGCATCAACAACAACCTTATCTTTGTGTGGGAATCTACCCAAGAATGCCCAAAGAGTATTATTGTTAGGAACCTCAATTTTTTCCCACCTCCCCAAGGAATTTAATAATGTTGTTCTACTTATATTTAATGACTTTCCTTTTTTGCTTATTAAACAAGATTTTTCCATCTCCTTTCCCATTATGATTTATGTGATAACATGTCAAGTAACATTAGCATATTTAGTACGTGATGTCAAACCAATTGCTTGATATGCATCAAATACATTTCTCATAATAGTTCTTTCACTATTATTTTTGGATGTTCTTAACCCCAAAATTTTCATTGCCTCTCTAAATCTCAGATTTTCAACCATTTCAACAACTAATTGGCATCTTCCAATTTGATTTAAGCTTTCAAAATAGTTATTCCACATCCTTTTAACCATTCTTCTACAAGTTTTCTCAAAAATTCTATTGGGTATTGGCTCAAAATATTCTTGTTAATGTCAATTAGAAACTTCAGTTTTCTATGAATAATCATTGGAGGTATTAAGCTTGGTGCATGATCTTCATTTTCATTAGGTACATTAGGTGCATTCATCACATACATTTGAATTGATGTATGCTCATCATTTTCATTATGTGCATTCATCACATCAATTTGAATTTTTCCATGCTCATCATTTTCATTAGGTGCATTCATCACATCAATTCAAATTAAGGTATGTTCATCATTGATTATACATTGTGATTTCTTGTTCTATTGCATTAGGTTCATTTGGTACATCAAATTGAGATAGTGTAGATGATGTACCTTCTCCTTCCATTGTTCTTTATTCACATAATCTCCTCATATGCTCTGTTTGTCTTTCCTTTGTTGCCTCTCATTGTTAAATTATTCCTCTTTTGTTCTTTTCTATCATTAATATATATTGTCTTACATAATATCATTTTGTAAATATTTTTTACAAAAACTTACACAATTAATTACAAATTATCATCATTTTGTTATAATCAAAAGTATTAACAATATCAATAACATCAAGAACAAACAAAAAAATAAGAGAAATCAATCATTTGAACTCATATGTGACAAAATAATCTCTTACACTGTCTGATACTACCCTAGAAAACTGTGAGAAGTTGTTGTGGGGCCTTGAACAAGTTACAATTTTTTTTTTTTTGCTGTTGGCAATGGAATTTAGCTCAATAAAATGTGTATGGGTTATGTTTAGTCAAAACCCATTCAGGTTATATTGAGCTAAATGCCCAATGTTCATTTTGGTGTTAAATGTACCAAGTTCATAGTCTTATAAAAACCATACAGGTTTCAGTCTTCTAAAAATCATACTTATTTTAGTGATACAAAAAAGGTTATTTCTCCCTAAGACAAATCCTAAATAATAAACCGTGAAAGTGAGGAGAGAATTGGAAGATGGGGGAGAGGGGAGGGAGATGAGGTAGACAAAAAAAAAGAGTAGAGAGAGAGAGAGAGAGAGAGCAATTATAGGAGGAGACATGTGAGATAGAGAGAGTGAGACAAGGGGGAGAGGGTGAGAGACATGAGGTAGAAATAGAGGAGAGAGATGGTGATATATATATATATATATATATATATATATATATATATATATATATATATATATATATATATATATATATATATATATATATATATATATATATATATATATATATATATATAGAGAGAGAGAGAGAGAGAGAGAGAGAGAGAGAGAGAGAGAGAGCCCAAAGCTCTATCACGTTTCAGGCTAACTTATCAACACAACTGAATTTGAGTATTTCTAACTAAAAAATATTTCCAATTACCAAAGAAATAAAATTGTTTCAGAAAAGTAATGTTTAAATAAATCCTACTCTTTTCAATGATATTTAAAAAAAATATATAAAAATACCCTTTTGTAGAGATCAGAGTCAAGATTATTTTGATATAATTTCTCTAGTATTTTGATTAGATCTAATATATTATAATTTCAAAATACTACAAGTAAGTATTATAACATTTGAGAAGATGTTGCTTCAAATAAAGAAAAAAATAGTAAATCATGTCAAAAAAATTTAAAATTTATATTTAACACTAGAGGAGAGAATTATCTTCAAGAATATGTAATTTTTTCTAAATGGTGTAGATTTGATAGGGGAAATTTGATGGGAGATGAAAACTATTGACTTCGAATAAGTTTGACTTTGAGCAGTTATATGGGAGAAAATATACATCATAAACCAATCGTTCTTATTTTTTTCACTATTTATACATGTCATCTATAACATATTTTGAAATCAAAGGAAAAAAGATTATTTGTATATACTTGTTTGGAGGGAACTAGACCCCAAATTTTCAGCAACTAAAAAATGGACTTCAAAAATTAAAAAATTATGTCAGTTCTTGTTCAAAAAAAATGTAAAAAAATTATAGGCATAAACTTTATCCAATTTTACACATTTCACCAGTTTACATCATCTTCAAATTCTAAACACAAATGCCACATTTATGTCGTTAAAATTGAACAGTTTGTGTGATGTTGCCCTTTTCCTTATAAAAGTGTGACACAGGTTTGTACTTTTACCCTTATATATATATATATATATATATATATATATATATATATATATATATATATATATATATATATATATATATATATATATATATATATATATATATATATATATATATATATATGTAGAGAGAGAGAGAGAGAGAGATTAGGAGAAGGGGGAGAGGGTGAGAGACATGAGGTACATATAAATGGTAATTAGGGGGGACAAAGGGAGAAGGGAGAGGGATGGGGTAGAGAGAAGGGGGAGGAGGAGAGAGATGAGATGGAGCTCAAGGAGGATAATTGGAGCTTAGAATAAACATAGATGGTGAAGACAGAGAGGCTAATATTAGGAGAAGACATGTCAAAGAGAGTGAGACAAGTGGGAAAGGGTGATAGAAAAGATATATATATATATATATATATATATATATATATATATATATATATATATATATATATATATATATATATCACTCAGAATAGACAAAGATGGTGATGCGGGAAGAAAGATGTATGTGTGTGTGTGTGTGAGTGTGTGTGTGTGAGAGAGAGAGAGGTAATCAGAGGGGGAACATGTGAAAGAGAGAGGGAGAGAATAGGGGAGAGAGTAAGACACACACACACACACACACAGATATATATATATATATATATATATATATATATATATATATATATATATATATATATATATATATATATATATATATATATATATATATATATATATATATATATATATATATATATATATATATATATATATATCTCTATGTGTGTAGTACATATTAAGTTTACATACATATGTCCACATATATGTTTTTAATTCTATAAAACATGACTGGGTTTTATAGAATTAGAAACACATAGCTAAAGTTTTACAAAACCCGATCAGATTTTTAAATAGTTAATGGGTTTGGATAATGACCATGAGGCTTGGGAGATCTATTTCCCTCCATTTCTCTCCTTTTTCACATCTTATGTTCTTCTAGGATAATTTCTCAACTTCCTCATCATTAGGTTTACAGATCATCAATTGGGTATTTGTAAAAATACCACCATAATTTGACATGTCTTTTGAGCTTTCCAACCATATAATATTTTCTATTTTTGGACAACATTAACATATTAAAGTTTAATTTTCTTTAGTAGTGTCTCCATAGTTCTCAGATATATATGTGTACCATTTCTTTAATAACTTTTGATCTACTTGACCAAAATTTAAAAATCACATACTATTATTTTATACTCAATTCTATACACTTTAAAAAAAAAGAAATTGTATTTTCAATTATTGTGATGCAAGTTACGTCTAGCGCATGAAAAAACACCTAATTTTCAGGATGTGCCCCCTTGAAAAATCATAAAAATAAATACTCAACAAAAAAATACACAACTTCTAGCTCTCACTCTTATCTATCTTTCTACCAAAGGATTTTTCAAAACACTAAATCTAACTATATCTTTTTTGATGCACACACTAGACACTATGTTATGTTTTTTTCTGAAAATAATAAAGAATATTTTTTTGTGTGCAATAGATTTGAATCTCTTAGTATTATCCATTTTTAAAAAACTTTATTATTTTAGAAATAATATTCAAAGTACTACAATTCTTGTTCTTTGCACATCTTTTAATTTTGAGTGCATTACTCTCAAATTTCTCTCCCAAGTTCAGGTTTACTTGATTTCAGAAAGCAAAGTGGCCATTTATACCGCACTTTTTGTAGACCATCTTGGTGAACTTACCCATAACCACATGGGATTGGTCCCAGATGTAGGAAAATTATATGTTTCTTTTTAAAAAATAGGACGTGTGTTGGTTGAGAGGAGTGTTCATGGCCTAAGGAAGATGGAGCGGTCTTCTTTTCTTATAGCCTTAGAGGAGTAGTATCTTTCATTTTCTCTTCACTCCTTTCTTCCTTTTTCCACCTCCTATTGGATTTATAGTTTGGTAGAGGTAGCTTCCTTTTCATTTTCTAGAGGTGTACATTGAAGGTTTTCTTCCTTGAAAGCTATTGGGATCTTCATTTCATTTTTATCTTTTTCATCCTCATCTTTAGTACTCACTTCACTAAGCATTTCTTGCAAGTTAACTTCATCCTTAGAGTGGTCCTTAGTGATATCAACACTTGAATACATATCTATTCTAGTACATTATCAACTATAATATTTGGAAAATTTGTTTGGAAGAACCTATCTTCTTGTAAAGGATCTTCCTTTCCTTTCTCAATCTCCCCTTAAACTAGGGCCTTACATCCAATGTCTAGATATGATTCTATATTATGTATTTCTAGGGTCTTGGAGGAGGGAAGCTCCGAGATGGTCTCTTCTTGAGTCAAACTCAGAGGGGGTTCAAAGAGGTTTTCCTTTCACATTGACCCTTCTCAAACTACAAACTATGAAGTTTTTAAACTTTTGGTCCTTCTTTTGAAGGAGACTCCTTCCTCCTCCTCCTCCTCTTCCTTCTCTAGTACTTAAGGCAATGGAGTTCCATTATTTATCCTTTTTTAGACCCTAAAAATTTCCTTGAGAGAATTTTTTTTTCTTCAACCTTATCCTAATAGGTCGAATCTTGGTTTACCTTGAAGAAGAGGGGACATTGTACAATATTAGTTGTATCAATATTAGTCCTATTATTAATGGTCCTAGTGGAAGTAGAAGCAACATGGGCTTGAGTGACTGCAAGTGAAGTAAAAGTAGAAGTAGATGCACTAGCTTTTCTTTCTTTCCTTTTCCTACCTTCTTTTTTTCTAGGTATTTGCTCCGATGCTACCCTTGCATGACCAACAAGATTCAAGATAATGGATCTTGATTTTGTGAGGGATCTTAGATTATTCTTGGATACTTGCTCCACTCCCTTAGCCTTGGGTATTGGATCCATTTTAAAATAATTTTCTAAGTAGTCCTTTGAACACTATAGTACATGTATAGCCCTCAAATATATATCTTCCAAATCATCCTCATGAATTTTAGAATTAAAGATACCCCAGTCAAAAGGTGTAGCTTATATTCTATATCCTGAGCCCTATGATGTTAAAAAATATAATAGCATGCAATATCACATGCTAGATCTAGGTCCATTTTGTACAGATCTTGGATGCTTACCTCATAATTATCAACATAATTAACACAATGATCTTCAAACTAGGTGCATACTTGAAATTACTTCCCAAGACAATGCTAACATTGCTAATGCGATTAAAATTATATTAGGTGATCTCCATTAGACATGTGCACTAACCTGGATCGGGAATTGGAAACATGACTTATGTTTTCTCACTATTAGTTTGTGAGGATCAACCACCTTCTTGCAAAGCTCTATTACTGTCAATTGGTAAGAGGGGTACCTTAGGAGCTTGTATGGATGATGAGTGAAAATAGTTATCCTAAGGTATAAAAATGTCCTAAATTGGATTAATAAGCTACCAAAACTATTGATGTTGGCAATGCCTTCAAGTGAGATCCTCTTTTCAAAATCAAATTATAAGGCCCATTGAATGTCAAACACAAAGACATCATTGATAATCTTGCTATCTGCTTTGTCAACACTCTTCGTAAGAGTCAACTGTGGATAGTGATTGTAAACTTGAGTGTTAGGATCAATCAGAGATTCATTTTTCTTAATGTCTAGGAATGTGGCCTTCAATGCAAGGAGATAGAGAAAGTAGGAGTTCATGTAGAACCTCATATCATTCTTGGTAGATAACAACTATGTGAGTAAGTTATTGCTAATGATCTTTCCCTAGTTGATATTATCCTTCTTGTTGAAGATAGTCTTTATTAATAGGACCATCCAAGGCTGAAACTATTTGGTTTGTGCAATCCCAAACACCCTACTTTGAATAGTAACATAATTTTGAGCATCCTCATGGAGGTATGCTTAGTGCCATTTCATGCTATCTATATTTTGGCCTTTCTTTGACATTTACAGAAGCTCCTCATTAAGGTATCTAGTACAATATTTGTCCAAGTTATAATATCTTTCCCCAAATTCCATATTACTCTAGCATACACAGCATACATATGGAGGTTGAACAATTGTTCTACTTTTTTTTGGAGAAATGTTTAGAGATTAATTCTCCTTCTTTTCCAAACATCTTTCCCTAGTCATCCTAATAGTTCTCTGTAACACCATCACAAGTTTTAAGGATTGTAGCAAGTTGGGGAATGTTTCTACTTAGATTAGGAAAGAACACACTAATCAAATGACTATAATTTCCTCCCTGGGGTTTGGCTACTAGGATTTAAACACTTTCAAGTATACATGGAAAAGACTCATGTTTGTGATCTCCTGGTGGTCAGTGCCTAACTTAGAGGGCTTCAAGTATCTTTGGAATTTGTACTTCATTAGGGTTGTGGTTGTCATATCTCCTTTTACACACTAGGAAGGAGTTAATAACCATTATTGATTTCTTATTAAACTAACCATCTAGAATTTGGAATGAAAACTATCCTAAATGAATAATTCATATCAAACATTGAGAAAGACTTCATCCCTTCCTAAACTTTGACCATGTTGAGAGAAAATTTTACAAGAATAATAGTAAATTTGGGGTTTTGAGGATGTCTATTCATCCAATCTTTTTGGTGGCTAGGGTTTGGACGTCCTTGATACCCATGCAAAAAAATCCTCATTTTTTGTTCATCTCTTTTGGGGATAAGGGTGTTGCCATCCCTGATCCCTTTTGGATTTTGTGGGTATTAATATCCCAAATCATTTCTAAGTATAAGGGGTGTCAACATCTTTGAGGATACTTAGGATTGGTTGTGAATAAAATGATCAAGGATTGAGGATCCAAAATCTATTTTGCTAACTTGAGATTGTTGATCCCCTCATCTTAGAACACCAAGGGTCTTTTGAACAATGGGGATAGGAGATCCATGAGAGTTTGTGAATTTTGATCCAACGGTCCAACACTCAAGTTTTTCAATTTTCCCACTTCATTGAACATAAGGTTTTGCAAAGGGGTTTTTGGAATTGATAAAGGTTTTTTGTTGGAGATTTTTCAGCAAGCTAGTGTTGACTGTATGTTTGTCATTGATGACAACATATGGTAAGCAACGTGCATAAAAGCTTGATGAAGTGAGCCTTGAGCATATGGTTCCTAGATATTTTATCATCATGATATCATAAATGCAGAGGTTGATTCTGAGGGAAGACAATAATATAGTTGTTTGTATCAGTAGTGTTCCTGACAAGTCCCAAGAAGAGTTATGAATGTGATTTATATTATGGTTGTGATAGAGCCTTGCGCATTTATATTTATGTTTTAGACATGTTTATGATTCTATGTTCATGGACATAGATTAATTTGTGTAGTACAGGTTGAGTTATGATGTTTCCAGTTGCCAGTTACAGTTTCCTGAGTTTATCTGATAGAGCCAACATTATTTATATTGTTGTAGTAGTTGCACCTATCATTTGGATATGCATGTTTGGAGAAGAGTTGAGAATGTTTGGTCAAGAGTGCATAATGTATTTTAGCATGAGAAGAAAGTATCAGTTAATTTAGTAGAGCCGACAGTGTGAAGCAACACGTCTACTCATATGGAGTTGCGCGATCCTAATTTGTGTTGTGTGCTTAGTATAGCCATTGGAGATGTTGTTGAAGATTTATATTGTTTCTCTATTAATTTCAAGGAAGTTCTAATAGGATGACTTGATTATATCATTTGGAGAAAGATACTTATAGCTGGTTAGTTGTGATTGCTAAGTATGGAAGATACTTGAAAGATAAGAGTAGAGAAGGTGTGAAGTAATGAGCCATCAGTAGAACATCTATGTGACAAATAAGAGAGTATATGCTATTCATTGGAACTAATCAAGACAACAAGTCTAACTCACAGTTCATCAAGATCCAGATATAGTGTGTATTTGTTAAGCAAAAGGTTGTAGCCTTCACCCCTTTGAGAATTGTGCTCTCAGGCAGTGTGTCCTCACCCCTAACAAGGTGAATTATAAAAGAATCCTCACAGGGTTTGACTTTTGACCAGGTTACTGTACTTAATGCATTGTAATTAAGATCAACTCCTAACAAAGTTGTAAGATATTATAACATGGATCATTATAATCAAGTGCAGTTTATAGTGGGTGCTAATTCCCACTGGGGTTTTTACCTATTTGCATTTCCTTGTAGCCAAAATTATGGTGTTGTGTTAAGTGCTCTTATATTATGTTTATGCTTAATGTTCTTCTATACTTAATTGGATAAAAAAATGAATCTTGTAGATAACTGATTCACCCCCTCCCCCCCCCCCTCTTAGTTATCTCTTGGGACTATTCCTAACAATTGGTATCAAAGCCAAGTGCCTTAGAGAGAAAGTTTAACAGCTTCAGGTTGATCAGATGGCACTATTGAGAAAAGAAAGTCCTAAGTTTGATGGAGAGAACTACCTAGATTGGAAGAACAAAATGATGACACATTTACAGTTCATTGCCTTTGAGATTTTTGAAGTAGCTACTGAAGAATTTTAGATTCCTTCTTTATTAGATCTTACAAAGGAAGATGCAACTCTTAAGTAGAAGGAGATGTTCACTCAAAATGCTATTGCCAAAGAAGCCCTTATTAGAGCCTTGTCTGACATTGAGTTTTCAGAGAACAAGCCTACAAGATATGGAAGTATCTAGAAGACATGTTTGAAGGAGATGTCCAAGCTAAGAATATGCATAGAAATATATGGAAGAAAAAGTACAATACATTGGAGATGCTACCTGAAGAGAACATTAGAGCCTACAATCAAATTATTAATGAAGCAGTTGCAGGAATCAAAAACAATGGCGGAGAAATTTTTGAAGAAGACATAATGGATAAGTTGATGACTACTCTGACACCAGAATATGAGAACAAGATAAAGATCCTAGATGAGACTATGTAATTTTCAAAAGACTTCAAAAGAGAGACCTTAATCAACAAGATTTCGACATTCAAAATCTCAAGTTTGAAGACAGAGCCTAAAAGTGAGACAACCTTCAAAGCTTTAGTCCATGGTAAGAAATCCTTGAACACTTTTGGTAATTTTGATGATGATGAAGAAGAAGAGAAAGAACTAGATGATTTAATTGTTATGATTGCTAAGAAAGAAAGAAAAGGAAAAGGAAAATATGAAGGTTAGTTACCATTCAAATGCTTTTCATGTAAAAAGATTGGCCACTTTGCATCTAAGTGTCCTACAAGAGTCAAGAAGTTCAAAACTAACTACAAGCCTAACTACACAAAAGGATATTACTATGCTGGAGATGGAGTATCAGATGAAGATTCAATAGAAGATGAAATTAGATTCATTACTATTGAAGATATGAAGAAGATGTTTGATGAGATGGATCTTGAAGATGAAAAGAAAGCTCAAGAGCTAGGATTAATTTCACAAGCAAAAATGAGAACAGATTGGATCATTGACAATGGTTGTTCACATCACATGACAGGAGACAAAGATAGATTTATACATCTGGATAAGTACAAAGGTGGCATGGTTAGATTTGGAGACAACACTCCTAAACCTATCATGGGTAGAGGAGCTATCACCTTGGATGGAAATAATAACACTGATGATGTTTTATATGTTTATGGTTTGCAGCATAACCTACTAAGTGTTGGATAGTTACTTGACAAAGGATATCAGTTGGAATTCAAAAATAATAAGAGCATCATTAATAAAAAAAGGAGAAATGATTGCATCAGGTTCAAAGACAAAAGGTAATGTTTTTTAGCTTAATTCAGAAGCAAGTTATTTTGTTGCTAAAGTAGATGACAGTTGGTTATGGCACAAAAGACTATGTCACATCAATTTTGACAACATAGTAAAGATAAGAAATGTAAAGGTAGTAAGAAGCCTTCTTAGCATTGCAAAACCAGTTGATAAAATATGTAGGGAATGTGTGATGGGAAAACATGTTAGGAATTCATTCAGAAGAAAGCATAATTTGACAGAGAACAAATTGGATCTAGTGCATACAGATTTATGTGGACCAGCTCAAATAAGATCATACTATGGTTAAAGGTACTTTATTTTGTTTGTTGATGATTATTCTAGAATGATGTGGGTTGCATTCTTAAAAGAAAAATCAGAAGCATTTGAGAAGTTTAAAATATTCAAAGCTAAAGTTGAAAATGAGTTTGGATTAAAAATAAAATGTTTGAGATCAGATAGAGGAGGAGAATTCACCTCTGATAGATTTTATGAGTATTGCGAAGAACATGGGATAAAGAGACAACTAAGTGCACCTAGAACCCCTCAGTAGAATGGAATTGTAGAAAGAAGGAATAGGATCATACTTGACACAACACACACCATCATGATTGAAGGAAAAGTTGCACACACTTATTGGAGAGATGTGGTCAATAATGTAGTCTATACAATCAATAGAATTCAATTAAGGCTAGGTGTAGACAAGATACCTTATGAGCTATGGTTTGAGAATGTACCTCCAGTAAAATACTTTAGAATCTTTGGAAGGAAGTTCTACATCAAGAGAGATGAAGCTATTGGCAAGTTCGATGCAAGAAGTGATGAAAGTATTTTTCTTGGTTACTCTACTAAAAAAAAAACTTATAGATGTTTTAACTTAAGATTGAAGAAGATTATTGAAAGTTCACATGTAAAGATTGATGAGAAGTTTATGATTCAAGAAAGATATCATAATTATGCACCTATGATTGAAGAAGAACCTAGTCCTATGAATAGAGAAACAGTTGTTGCTGAAATGTTTGATAGCATTGATGTATTATTCAATGATCCTAAAACAAGTGAAGAAGAATCACAGAAGACATATTGGCATGAAGAAATGAAAGAATAGCTAGATCAGATAATTAAGAATGACACATGGGAATTGCTCCCTAGACCTAGTGATAAGAATGTGATTGGAACCAAGTGGAGATTCAGAAATAAGATGAATGAAGATGTAACAGTAGTAAGAAACAAAGAAAAACCACTATGTAAAGGATATGCCCAAAGAGAAGGAATTGATTATTCTGATACATTTTCCCTTGTAAGCAGATTGGAAGCTATAAATTTATTTCTAGCCTATGCAACATTCAAAGACTTTAAAGTATATTGGATGGATGTCAAGTCAACATTCCTGAATGGAGAGTTGTAGGAAGAAGTTTACATAGAGAAGCCTGAAGGATTTACTTTATTAGATAGACCTGATATGGTATGCAAATGGAAGAAAGCCCTCTATGGACTTAAGCAAGCCCCTAGAGCATGGTATGAAAGACTAGATGGTTACTTGACTAAGATTGGATTCAAGAAAGGAGCAGCAGATTGTAACTTATTCATAAGAGAGACACCTAATGGAATACTACTAGTTGCTATTTTTGTTGATGACATTATTTTTGGTGGTAATGACAAGCTTAGTGCAGAATTTCCTAAAGAGATGCAGAGTGAATTTGAAATGAGCATGATTGGACCTATCAAGTACTTTTTGGGATTGAATGTACAACAAATAGACAAAGGTATTTTCATTAATCAGTCCAAGTATGTGAAAGAGATATTGAAGAAGTTCAAGATGGATGATTGCAAGCCAATAAGTACCACAATGATAATAGGATACAAGCTTTCAAAAGAATATGATTCTATAGCAGTAGACATAACCTTATTCTATCATCTTAAAATGGAAGCACTTCCATGTTAAGAGCATTTAGCCTTCCTTAGGGGGTGTTTTGGGCCTTCATCATGTTGCCCCCTATTTTTTGCCCCCTTCCCATCTTCTGTGCCTATTTAGGGCTCTATCTGGGACTCCCTAGGCAATGTTTTTCTCTCCCAACTCATTTTCCAAGGGTCCTGAACCCCTGGTTCAAGGTTGACCTCTACCTTGAACTAGGTAAAAGTTGATCTTGACTTTAACCTAGGTCAAAGTCGACCTTGACCTTGACCCAGGTTTCCCTTTTCATCAAAAATTTTGTCAGATGCGGGGAGAAGTTCAAAATTTGTTTTCCCACTTCTGGATCAGTTGTTTCGGGCTTCAGAATGGTAAACCCTCAAATTATATTTAATATGGGTCCATTTCTAGGGGTTTTCAGTTAATGGGAATTTATTTTCTATATGTCGACCTCTCTAGAAATTTGTGCCCTAGATTTGTAAAAAAGGAAGCCTTCCTCCCTCATTTTCTCCATCTCATCTACAATCCACAAGTTATGCAATCTATCCACGATCATTTGATTTCAAGTTTTCCTTCAAGCATCATCAAGCATCTATTGTCAAGAATTCTAGCCTTCATATACATTCAAGCATTCAAGTTCTCCATTGAAGATCAAGGATTCAAGCTTTCAAGCCTTTGAAGAGATTTGGTTCAAGCATTTAAGATTCATCATTCAAACCTTAGATCTATCCACCATGGTGGTGTGATCTTCCTTCAAGATCCTTTGTTCATCTTCAAGATCTATTCATTCTCCTTTCAAGGTGGATTCCAAGAATACAATCATGAAAGTTTTGATTTACATTTGTTAGTGTTAAGTCCAAGCTTTCATATCAACATACTTGTTTACATTTTAAATACAATTGCATATCTATTGAGAATCATAGCTTCATTGTTAGATCTACTTCTACTACTTGCTTGCATTCTCTATTTCAATTCCATTTTAAAGGTTGATTTCGAATTGGGGTTTGACCAAGGTAAACCACTCATCCAAACAAAAAAACCCTTTTTCTTGTAGATCCAGGTGCGGGACAATGAATATCAATGTAGATCTGAGTACCCTTTTCAACAAACTTTCAGGATCTATGAATAGAATTTCCGTCGAAGCAGTGCAGGTCAAGGATGACTTTTTGGGGTAAGATTGTACCCCAAGGTAAGATCTTACCCCGACTCCGGGTCAAGGTCGACCTTCTTTAGAAAGACAAAAGGTTTCTGGGTTTTTTCTATTTCTGCATTTACAGGCCAAATCCAATTGCGGAATTCTCTGGAACTGAGCACAGACATTAGAAAATAGCATTTTCTAGATCTATCATACTTGAGGTTAGTATTTGTTTTCAATTCAGTTAAGATTTCAATACATACTTTTCATAAAAAAAATATAAGGTTTTCTCCTTCATTCAGATTCTCCATAGATTGATTCTTTTGTGCATTAACCTTTTGGTTGATCAATTTGGATCTCTCCTTTGAGAATTTGGATTTAGAGGTGGATCTTGTATTTCCCATTCACATCAACAAACACACAACCATTCATATATATATATATATATATATATATATATATATATATATATATATATATATATATATATATATATATATATATATATATATATATATATATATATATAAGTCTATGATCGGTAAACTCATATATCTTACTCAATCTAGACCTAATATTTCTAATGCAGTTGGTATAGTTGGAAGATTTGCAACAGAACCTAAACAAAGTCATCTTATGGCAGTAAAGAGGATATTCAGATATTTGAAAGGAACTATAGACTATGGTTTATGGTATCCTAATTTAGAAAATGTAGAACTTCATGTGTATACAGATACAGATTGGGCAGGTTGCATGGATGATAGAAAAGTACCTCATGAGGAGCAGTATTTCTTGGAGATAGACTTGTTACTTGGACAAGAAAGAAGCAGAATTGCATTTCTCAGTCCACAACAGAAGTAGAGTATGTAGTAGCAACATTAAATTATTCTATGATTGTTTGGATCGAGAAGATGATAAAGGATTTTGGAATTCAGATTGATTATCCTATTGTTATTCATTGTGATAACACTAGAACTATCAATATGTCAAAGAACCCTGTGATGCATGCAAAGAAAAAACACATTGAGATAAAATATCACTTCCTAAGAGAGAAAGTTGCAGAGAAAGAATTAAAATTAGACTATATGAGCACAAAAGATCAGCTAGAAGACATATTCACAAAGCCTATACTAAAGGATACATTCGAGTATCTCAGGGAGAAGCTGAGAGTAATTCATTTCCCTAAATCTGATTAGAGTTTGCAGGAGTGCATCAGTCTTCAATGATTGATTAATGGTTTACTACTCTACTTTAGGAGTAGTACCGGTGCTTATTTGTTTTGGCACCCTTTTCCATTGATGTCAAAGGGGGAGTGAGTATATAGTCTTGAAAAAAAAAAAAAATATATATATATATATATATATATATATATATATATATATATATATATATATATATATATATATATATATATATATATATATATATATATATATATATATATATATTTTATTTTAGAAAGGGGGAGCGAGTATTTAGCAAGAAGAAACAAAATAGTAAGGGGGAGTATACAGTAAGGAGATAAAGCAGTTGATATTTAGAGTATTGAGCAGTATATGGAGGATTCATCCTTGGGGGAGTTTTGTTGAGAAAATGGAGAATGTTATAAAATAATTCTATATTTGGATTGGTGGTGTTTTTCATTCCATATGTTTCCATCAATGCCAAAGGGGGAGATTGTTGGAGATTTTCCAGCAAGCTAGTGTTGACTGTATGTTTGTCATTGATGACAACATATGGTAAGCAACATGCGTGGAAGTCTGATGGAGATAGCCTTGAGCATATGTTGTATGGATATGTTATCAGCATGATATTATAGACGCAGAGGTTGATTTTGAGTGAAGATAGTAATACAATTGTTTGTATCAGTAGTGTTCCTAACAAGTCCTAGGAAGAGTTCTATATGTGATTTGCAGTATGGTTTCAATGGAGCCTTGTGCATTTATATTTATGTTGTAGACATGTTAGTGAAGCTATGTTCATGGACGTAGAGTCAATTATGCAGTACAGGTTGAGTTATGATGTTTCTAGTTGCCAACCAGTTATAGTTTCCTAAGTTTATCTAATGGAGCTGATTGAATAGCGGTAAAATGGAATCACCTCTATTTTAATGTGTAATGTTTGTGTATGGGTGTATGGGGGAAATATTAGATCCACTCCTAAATCCAAATTCCCAAAGGAGAGATCCAATTTGATCAACCAAAAAGGTTAATGCACAATCGAATTAATCTATGGAGAATATGAAAGAGAGAGAAAAACCCTATATTTTCCTATGGTGGAATTGAAGTGTTTGGAATTTGAAATAATTGAAATACAAGTACTAACCTCAAATTAGGGTAAATTTGGAAAATGCCAATTTCTGATGTCTATGTCTACTTTCAGGCAATTCTGCAAGTTACTTCAGACTGGAAATGCCGAGATGAAGAAAACCCAAAAATCTTTTGTCTTTTTGATGGCAGGTAGTCTTTGACCCTCATAAAAGGTCAAAGGATACATTCTTTATTTGAAGGTCGATTCTGACTTTGTTCACTGATCCCAAAAATTCACTGAAAAGGGTATCCAAATCTACTCTCAGATCTAAAATTTTGCACTTGTACCTGCAAGAAAAAGAGGGTTTTTGTTGTTTGGTTGAGGGGTTTGCCTTGGTCAAACCCCAATTTGGAATCAACCTTAATATTGAAATTGAAATGAGAATGCTAGCAAGTAGTAGAAATAGATCTAACAATGAAGCTATGCAATTTGATAGCTATGTAATTGTATTTTGAATGTAAACAAGTATGTTGATATGAAAGCTTGAACATAAAAATGGTAAATGTAAATCAAACCTCCATGATTGTATACTTGGAATCCACTTTGAAGGAATAATGAATGGATCTTGAAGATGAACAAAAAGATCTTGAAGGAAGATCACACCATCATGATGGCTAGATCTAGGGTTTGAAAGATGAATCTTGAATGCTTGAACCAAATCCCTTCAATGGCTTGAATGCTTGAATCCTTGATCTTCAGTAGAGAACATGGATGGAGAAGATGACTTGAATGAAATTCTTGAATGAATTCTTGCTTGATCACCTTGCTTGAGAGTGCTTGAGCATGAAAACTTGATGAAGAAAATGAGAGAGGAAGGCCTCCTTTTATAATGAACTAGGGCACTATCCTCTAGAGGGGCCACCTTGGAGAATTAAATCCCAATTAGGTCCTAACCTTTAGAAAATATACCTAGATTAAATACAATTAAAGGATTTACCATCTCGGAACCCGAAATGGCTAACCCGGAGGCGGGAAAACAAATATCCCCGAAACCCGACACCCGAAAATCAAGGAAACTTGAAATTTTGAACAGAGGGTCAAGGACAAGGTTGGAATTGACCAAGTCAGGATCAAGGTCAATCCTGACCAGGTCAGGATAGAGGTCGACTTTGACCTTTTGGTCAAAAACCTCAAGATCCTATCCTAGAATGTTAGGAAATGCAGATTGGAGTAAAAATCAGGGGTAGATAGAAGCAGAAATGAGGAGAACAAGTATGATCTAAGCAACAAGCTAATTCAAGGTGCTTGACATGACCCAGACTACTCACTCAAAGGGCTAAATGCTCTTAACTTGGAAGTGCTTCCATTTTAAGATGATACATTAAGCCCCCACTTTAACAAGAGTATGAATTCGATGCAAACTCTTGGTAAAGGAGAAGGAAAAACAGATCCTAGTGGATTCGAAATGAGATATAATGACACTTAGTTAGGGACACAAGCCCCTAGGCTAAGGATTCTAACTCAACAGATGTGCATGAGGGTGTGAAAAACAAAAGGACACAAAAGAGGGGTTAATACTAAAACAAACCCAAATACACTAGCATAAGAAACCTTGCTAAGAAACATTTCTTATACTAACATCATGTTTGGAAAGCTATCATAAAAGCATAAATTTTTACATAAGAAAGACAAGAACAACACTATAAATGACATAGCTTCATGATCCAGTCATTCTTGCATGAAAGCAAAAAGAGAGAAAGGGAAAAGAGTGATTACCTCACCTAGTAAGATGCCCACCTTACCATGAATCACCTTGGAGGGAGAGCCCAATAGGTTCACCCATAAACTGTGCTTGTAATTGTAATGCATCTTCTGATGGCTTTTGGAATACTCATAGATCCACCTTCTTGTATCACTATGAATATGAAATGTGTGTCTCCTCAGGATTTAGCAACTTATGTGTGTTACCTTCAAAAGATTTAGCATATAAATGTGTGTCTTTTCAGGATTTAGCAACTTATGTGTGTTACCTTCC
Organism: Chamaecyparis obtusa; assembly: GCA_027943335.1. Lineage (NCBI taxonomy): Eukaryota > Viridiplantae > Streptophyta > Pinopsida > Cupressales > Cupressaceae > Chamaecyparis > Chamaecyparis obtusa. The sequence continues at coordinate 456,440 of BSBK01009576.1, read as the reverse complement.
AAGATTTAGCATATTTGAAATTGGAAATGCGTGTCCCTTCAGGATTTAGCAACTTATGTGTGTTACCTTCCAAGATTTAGCATATTGAAAAATTTGAAAAATGCATGTCTCCTTAGGATTTAGCAACTTATGTGAGTTACCATTGGAAGATTTAGCATATAAATGTGTGTCTTTTCAAGATTTAGCAACTTATGTGTGTTACCCTCCAAGATTTAGCATGTAAAAATAAAAAACTATAGTACAAGGGAGACCCTATATATGCCCCCTCCTTAATATGACAAAAACATACTATTTTGACATGTTAATGAAAGAAAAGAACAAGGATAAAGCCTTCCTCAGCATCAAGACAATATCCACAAACAACACCCAGTCCAAGCCAAGAAGGTCACAACTCCTATGAGGCCATGGAAGGGATGAATGTAAAGAGCTATCATGCAAGAAGTGAAAAGAAAGTAACCCTTATGAGGGATAGCACACTGTTCAGTTTCCAAGGTGAGAGATATATCAACCATGAAAACCCAATTTCAAACAATGAAATAGGTTGTGATCAAGGACAAAGATCCTCAATGCAAACCAGAATTTTTATGTATGATTGGATATCACATAATAGATAAATACTACTTACCCAAGGAAAGAGGTGAACCCTGGAAAGATAGAAGGAAATAGCATCCTTGCCCCCCTAGTGTAGGAACAAAGATGGAAGAGGATACCTACTTCACAAGGCAAGGAGATATCCTATTTACAACAATGTACACCATATCCTTAGTGAGGGATATTGACCCCTACATTCAAGAATATAGATAATCGTGAAAAGGATATGTCGCTCATAGAAAAATGATCCTCAAAGAAAGTAATCTTATCAACAAGACCCCCACAAAAGAGGAGTGCTTTAAATAAAATATCATCTTTCAAAAGTGAGAACAAAGATTCAATCATCAAGCCCCCTGCAAAGAAGAGGAAGAGGAATCTTTGGAATGAGGGAAACAACTCTAACACCAAAGCAAGGGTGAGAGTTTATAAAGAACATAATTTGAAACATAGAGAAGAAGTGATGACTTAGGACAACAACTTCTCATATAAAAAGGTTATCCATAGTCAAAACATCTATCAATATGTTGAAATAATATTGCAATATAAACAAATACCACTAAGCTAAGGAAAGCAGTTCCCTAGACAAAGAGAAAGAAAGAGGTACCTTGCCCCCCAAAGATAGAGATAAGGGATACCTTCGCAAAACAAATGTCTTAGAAAAGATATCTTGAAAAAGAAAGGATAGACTCCATGGATGATTAAAAACATAATGCAAAGCCATAGAAAAATATGGGGAAAAGAATACCAATTATGCTTAAGACATAATATATATACTAAAAGCCTAATGGATCCTAGGAGACTGGATGAAGATACACCTCTTGCCCCTAGCCATGAGACAAGAGGGGAAGAACATCAACATTATATCTAAAGGAGTGGAATCCCCTATATCAAAATTATGAAGGAATTGTAAAATTGCACAAGAGTGAAATATAATTCCTAAACTAGCTCATTCTCTAACATATAACTTGAAATGTTTACAATCAACAAGTAAATGTTTGTTACTATAATGAAAAGGAAATTTGTATTTGTATAAAGCATCGATCAACATAGGTCTGAAGATTTATTTCTTGGAATTCATTAGCTCAACATATACCTTCTTAGCCACTTCTTGACGAGTATTAGGGTTATCTAAGATAGGTGTGGGGAGAAGAATGTGAAGAGGAGGATAATGTTTAGCATCACCTACCTTAACTTGAGATTTGGAATGACCAACACCATACATATCTGATTTAGGGGGTATATGAACTGGAAACCTAATACCATGCTCATTAACCCCAAGCCCTAAACCTTTATAACCTTGTTTAGTCACCATATTATATCTAGTAGGGTACATATCATGTAAAGCTTCTACAGGAGGTGATTGTTTATCATGTTCATGAGTAAAGGTTACATAAGGTGGGATAATAGGTTTTGAAGAAGTTTCTTTACCCTTTCCTTTAATATCATCATGAATTGGAGGAGAAGGTAAATCAAAGAAATCTTGCACATCCACATCCAGAAATATAGCTTGAATCCCATCATAAGTATGGGAAGAGTGAGGATGAACAGATGGAGAATTAGGTATCGGATTAGGATTAGGAAGATTAGGATTAGGATTGATAGGATTAAGATTAGGATTGATAGGATTAGGATTAGGATTGATAGGATTAGGATTGGGAAGATTAGGAGATGGTGTATCATCAACCAAATTCTTCACATAATCCAAAAGATTAATAAGGCTACCACATAAATTTTTAATGAAGGTTTTAAATGTAGGCAGACTAGTGTCAGTCAACTTCACAAAAGAATAGGCAAGATCAAAGTGAAGGGTCATCAACATAATGAAGTGAATGATACTCTCATAAATATCATAGGTATTATAAAGAGATGCTAAAAGAAGAGTAATAAAGAACATAACTACACACCAAAGCATCTTAACAATCACCATAGAAAATGAAATGCAAGAAATATTGTTGGATTTTATTGATTATATAGATTTTTTTGTATTTTTGAATTTTAAAATGCAAGAGCATAAACTAGATCTAATCTAAATGCAAGAAAGGATCTAAAATCTAACACAATAGGGCATCTAATTCCACAAAATAAAGGAGAGTAAGTACGTCGGGTTCACCAAAATGAATAGCAGTAAAATAGAATCACACCTATTCAAATGTGTATGATGTATGTATGGGTGTATGGGGGAAATATTAGATCCACTCCTAAATCCAAATTCCCAAAGGAGAGATCCAATTTGATCAACCAAAAAGGTTAATGCATAATCGAATCAATCTATGGAGAATATGAAAGAGATAGAAAAACCCTATATTTCCCTATGGTAGAATTGAAGTGTTTTAAATTTGAAATAATTGAAATACAAGTACTAACCTCAAATTAGTGTAAATCTAGAAAATGCCAATTTCTGATGTCTGTGTGTACTTTCAAGCAATTCTGCAACCTATAACGGATTGGAAATGCCGAGATGAAGAAAACCCATAAATCTTTTGTCTTTTTGATGGTAGGTAGTATTTGACCCTCATAAAAGGTCAAAGGCTACATTCTTTATTTGAAGGTTGATTCTGACTTTGTTCGCAGATCCCGAAAGTTTGCCGAAAAGGGTATCCAAATCTACTCTCAGATCTAAAATTCTGCACCTATACCTGTAAGAAAAAGAGGGTTTTTGTTGTTTGTTTGAGGGGTTTGCCTTGGTCAAACCCCAGTTTGGAATCAACCTTAATATTGAAATTGAAATGAGAATGCTAGCAAGTAGTAGAAATAGATCTAACAATGAAGCTATGCAATTCGATAGATATGTAATTGTATTTTGAATGTAAACAAGTATGTTGATATGAAAGCTTGAACATAACAATGGTAAATGTAAATCAAATCTCCATGATTGTATACTTGGAATCCACTTTGAGGGAATAATGAATGGATCTTGAAGATGAACAAAAGGATCTTGAACGAAGATCACACCATCATGATGGCTAGATCTAGGGTTTGAATGATTAATCTTGAATGCTTGAACCAAATCTCTTCAATGGCTTGAATGCTTGAATCCTTGATCTTCAATAGAGAACTTGGATGGAGAAGAGGACTTGAATGAAATTCTTGAATGAATACTTGCTTGATCACCTTGCTTGAGAGTTCTTGAGCATGAAAACTTGATGAAGAAAATGAGAGAGGAAGGCCTCATTTTATAGTGAACTAGGGTAGAATCCTCTAGAGGGGCCACCTTGGAGAATTAAATCCCAATTAGGTCCTAACCTTTAGAAAATATACCTATATTAAATGCAATTAAAGGATTTACCATCCTGAAACCCGAAATGGCTGACCCAAAGGTGGGAAAACAAATATCCTCGAAACTCGACACCCGAAAATCAAGGAAACTTGAAATTTTGAACAAAGGGTCAAGGATAAGGTTGGAACTGACTAGGTCAGGATAGAGGTCAACTTTGACCCCAAAAGGTTGACTTTGACCTTTTGGTCAAAAACCTCAGGATCTTGTCCCGAATTGTTAGGAAATGCAGATTGGAGTGAAAATCAGGGGCAGATAGAAGTAGAAATGAGGAGAACAAGTATGATCCGAGCAACAAGCTAATTCAAGGTGCTTGACATGACCCAAAATACTCACTCGGAGGGCTAAATGCTCTTAACTTGGAAGTGCTTCCATTTTAAGATGATACGCTGACATTGTTTTTATTCTTGTAGTAGTTGCACCTATGATTTGGATATGCATGTTTGGATTTGTATTTGGAAAAGAGTTAATAATGTTTGATCAAGATCTCATAACTTATTTTAGCATGAGAAGAAAGTATCAGTTAATTTAGTAGAGCCAATAGTGTGAAGTGATGCATCTACTCATATGGAGTAAAGCGGTCCTAATTTGTGTTGCATGCTTAGTCTAGCAATTGGAGATTTTGGAGAGTTATATTATTTCTCTAAAATGATTTAAAGGAAGTTCTAACATGCTGACTTGATTATATCATTTGGAGAAAGATACTTATAGACGGTCAGACATTGTGATCACTGAGCATGGTAGATAGTTAAAAGACAAGAGTAGAGTAGAAGGTGCAAAGTAATGAGCCAATAGTAGAAGGTCTATGTGACAAAGAAGAGAGTGTATGCTATTCATTGGAATTGATCAAGACAATATGTCTAACTCATAGTTCACCAAGATCCAGATATAGTGTGTATTTGTTAAATAGAAGGTTGCAACCTTCACCCCTTTGAGAAATGAGCTCCCAGATAGTGTGTCCTCACCCCTAATAGGGTTAATTATAAAAGACTCCTAATAGGGTCTAACCTTTGACCAGGTCATTGTACTAAACAAATTGTAAAGATCAACTCCTAACAGGGTTGTAAGATCTTCTAACAGGGATCATTATGCTCTAGTGCAGTTTATAGTGGGTGCTATTTCCCACCTGGGTTTTTACCTATTTGGGTTTCCCCATAACCAAAATTGTGGTGTTGTGTTAAGTGTTCTTATATTGTGTTTATGCTTAATGTTATTCTATACTTAATTGGATAAATAATTGAATCTTGTAGATAAATTATTCACCCCACCTCTCAATTATTTGTTGGGAATCCAAGGAGTCTGGGATCCCAAATGCACCTATGACAGGTCCATAGGATTTTGCACCTATGCCTAAAGCTAAGGATGACACTATCATGATTGATAATGTTGAAATATCAATGGAGGCTATAGATAAGGACTTAGATAACTTTGAGGAAGCATTTGTAAGCACTGATGAAGTAGAGATTCTATGCACTGATGAATATCCTAAGCAACAAGAAGAAGTGTAGATAAAAAACTTGACTGGACAGGAAGAAGAAAAGGAAGATGAACTCACAGATGAGCCCTCTTCTAAATTACCAGTGAAGGTAAAGACTAAAATCATGGACAACACACTCATCACACCCAAGCCATCAATTTCATTGTTGTCAAGCTTGACCCTGATACAACAAGTTTAGACTCAACTTCTCCCTGAGATACTCAAATGTATCCTTCGGTAAAGGCTTTGTGAATATGTCTGCTAGCTGATCTTTTGTGCTCACATAGTCCAATTTTACTTCTTTCTCTACACTTTCTCTCTTAGGAAGTGATATTTTATCTCAATGTGTTTTGTCTTTGCATGCATCACATGGTTCTTTAACATATTGATAGTGCTAGTGTTATCACAATGAATAAAAATAAAATAATCAATCTGAATTCCAAAATCTTTTATCATTTTCTTGATCCAAACAATTGTAGAACAATTTAATGCCGCTGCTACATACTCTGCTTCTACTGTGGACTGAGAAATACAATTATGCTTCTTCCTTTTCCAAGTAACAAGCCTATCTCTAAGAAATAATGCTCCTCCTAAGGTACTCTTTCTATCATCCACGCATCTTGCCCAATCTGCATCTGTATACACATCAAATTCTACATTTTCTAATTTAGGATACCATAAACCATAGTCTATAGTTCCTTTCAAATATCTAAATATCCTCTTTACTGCCATATGATGACTTTTTTTAGGTTATGCTGCAAATCTTCTAACTATACCAATGACATTGGAAATATCAGATCTAGATTGAGTAAGATATATGGGTTGACCAATCATAGACTTATACAAGGTTATGTCTACTATTGTAGAATCATCTTCTTTTGAAACCTTGCATGCTATCATCATAGGGGTACTTACTAGCTTGCAATCATCCATCTTTAACTTCTTCAATATCTCTTTCACATACTTAGACTAATTAATTAAAATACCTTTGTTTGTCTGATGCACATTCAGTCCCAAAAAGTACTTGATAGGTCCAATCATGCTCATTTCAAATTTTCTCTGCATCTCTTTAGCAAATTCTACACTAAGCTTGTCATTGCCACCCAAAATAATGTTATCAACAAATATAGCAACTAACAATAATCCATCAAGTGTCTCTCTTATGAATAAGTTACAATCTACTTCTCTTTTCTTGAATCCAATTTTTGTTAAGTAACCATCTAATCTTTCATATCATGCTCTAGGGGCTTGCTTAAGTTCATAGAGGGCTTTCTTTAGTCTACATACCATATCAGGTCTATCTAATAAAGTAAATCCTTCAGGCTGCTCTATGTATACTTCTTCCTTCAACTCTCCATTCAGGAATGCTGACTTGACATCCATCTGATATAATTTAAAGTCTTTGAATGTTGCATAGGCTAGAAATAAATTTATGGCTTCCAATCTTCTTACATGGGCAAATGTATCAGAATAATCAATTCCTTCTCTCTACGCATATCCTTTACATACTAGTATTGCTTTATTTCTTACTATTGTTCCATCTTCATTCATCTTGTTTATGAATATCTACTTGGTTCCAATCACATTCTTATCACTAGGTTTAGGGACCAATTCCCATGTATCATTCGTAACTATCTGGTCTAGCTCTTCTTTCATTGCTGCATGCCAATCTGAATCATTACATGCATCTTCAACACTTAAAGGTTCAATTTGTGAGAGTAAACATACTGCTTCATCAGCTGTGGAAATTTTTGCTTTTGATCTTGTCATGACTTTGATGTTCTGATCTCCAATGATATCTTCCTTTGAATGGTATCTAGATGTGAATTTAGGAACATTAGGTGTGACTCTCTCATCTATCTTTTGTGATTATTCTTCACTAGTTTCAGGGTCATTGAATAATACATCAATGCTGGCAAACATTTCTTCAACAACTATTTCTCTAGTGGTAGGTCTAGGTTCTTCTTAAATCATAGGTGCATAATCACGACATCTCTCTTGAATCATAAACTTCTCATCAATCTTAACATGAGCACTTTCAATGATCTTCTTTAATCTTAAGTTAAAACATCTATAAGCTTTGCGTTTAGTAGAGTAACCAAGAAAAATACCTTCATCACTTCTTGCACCAAACTTGTCTATAGATTCATCTCTCTTGATGTAGCACTTGCTTCCAAAGATTCTAAAGTATTTTACTATAGGTACATTTAAAAACCATAGCTCATAAGGTGTCTTGTCTACACCTAGCCTCAATTGAATTCTATTGATAGTATAGACTGCTATATTGACTGCATCTCTCTAATAGGTGTGTGCGACCTTTCCTTTAATCATGATAGTGTGTGTTGTGTCAAGTATGATCCTATTTCTCCTTTTTGCAATTCTATTCTGCTAAGGGGTTCTAGGTGCACTTAGCTATCTCTTTATCCCATGTTCTTTGCAATACTCATAAAATATGTCAGAGGTGAATTATAGTCCTCTATCTGATCTCAGACATTTTATCATTAATCTAGACTTATTTTCAACTTTAGCTTTGAATATTTTGAACTTCTCAAATACTTATGATTTGTCTTTTAAGAATGCAACCCACATCATTCTAGAATAATTATCAACAAACAAAATATTGTACCTTTCACCATAGTATGATCTTGTTTGAGTTGGTCCACATAGGTCTATATGCACTAGATCTAATTTGATCTCTGTCGAATTATGCTTGCTTCTGAATTAATTCCTCACATGCTTTCCCATCACATATTCTTTGCATATTGTATCAACAAGTTTTATAATACTAGGAAGGTCTCTTACTGCCTTTACATTTCTTAACTTTACTATGTTGTCAAAATTGATGTGACATAGTCTTTTGTGCCATAACCAACTATCATCTACTTTAGCAACAAAACAACTTGCTTATGAATTAAGCTAAAAAACATTACCTTTTGTCTTTGAACCTGATGCAATCATTTCTCCTTCTTTGTTATTAATGATGCACTTATTATTTTTGAATTCGAACTGATATCCTTTGTCAAGCAACTATCCAACACTTAGTAGGTTATGCTAAAAACCTTCAACATATAGAACATCATCAGTGTTGTTCTTTCCATCCAAGGTGATAGCTCCTCTACCTATGATAGGTTTAGAAGTGTTGTCTCCAAACCTAACCATGCCACCTTTGTACTTATCCAAATGTACAAATCTATCTTTGTCTCCTGTCATGTGATGTGAACAATAGCTATCAATGATCTAGTCTATTCTGATGTGAGCTTGTGAAATTAATGTCAACTCTTGTGCTTTCTTTTGATCTTCAAGATCCATCTCATCAAACATCTTCTCCATATCTTCAATAACAATGAATCCAATTTCATCTTCTGCTGAATGTTCATCTGATACTCCATCTCTAGCATAGTAACATTCTTTTGTATACTTAGGCTTGTAATTAGTTAGGAAGTTGGTATGAAGAAGACCTAATCAAAATAAGTGTATTAGCAATGGAGAAAGAAAAGGAGAAACAAGTAATGAGGAATCTATTATTTGTTGAATTAGTAAGCATACTAAACACTCTACTACCAAAGGACAAGAAAGTATCAAGTGTACATTCAGTGGATGATGTCAGCACCATCTTGACATGCTTCAAAGAAAATTTCTCAAGTCTTGAGGAATCAACATCCAAGATTGCAAAAGAGAAATATCTTAAGAAGAGGTTGAATGAATTGACAGGTAACTTTGCACTTGACCTCAATTCTCTTAAGGTTGGTCAAGCTATGTTAATGGAGATAGCAGCTAAAGGAAGGAAGATAATAACTAATTGTATGAACAAAGACAAACTCACTTCAGACCTTACCAAGAAGATTCAGGAAGTTGAATCCCTGATGGTAGCTATGAGCAAATTAGTAGAAGACCCCTCCCAAGATATCAACATGTGTAATCATGTCTATCAATGTCAAATAGACAAGATTGAAAAGATAGAGAAAGAGATTGGGAAAATAAGGGCTAGACAAATACAATTTATACATGCACTTGCACCCTCATTGGATGTACTCAATCAAAATATCAAGGAGATTGATGCTACCATTGTAAAATATGATCAAGGCCCATGTATAGAGTTAGAAAAGATGGAGAGGTTAACTTATTAATGTAGGGGCATTCTAGGGTACTTGGTGAATCTTCATGGAGGTGTGTTATTTTGGTTATGTGGTACTCAGTTGCAGCTTTAACTGATGGTCTTAGTTATTGAAGGGAGCTCGGTCATTGAAGGAACTCAGTGAAGTTTTTGGCACTTAGCAGAACTTGTACTCAATGATGCTTATGGTGCTCAGTCAACGTGCTTTCGTAGTGATGCCTAGCTGGCTCGATTGTTTCTTTGGCACTCGGTAGGCCTGGTTTACCGACTGGAGTTCTTGGTGCATTTATTGTTGGCATCTTTTATTGTATTCTCCTATGTAGATCTAGAGGCCGACATGGAGAATTAAATGTTTATAAGGCTATTTGTGAGCTGATTGTTGTTGCATTTAATATTTGTTTGTAATAGGAGCTGACTTGGCTTAGGAGTTAATTATGTCATCCAGCCGACTTGTGGCTAAAGATTAGTATTTAAGGAGTATTTGGGTCGTTGTTTAGGGATCAAGGGGATGAGATTTGATGAGACTAAAGTTGATAAGATCTAGATCCTATAAGATCTTGAAGATCAGATTATTATATGATAGTTTGTAATAGTAGAGCTAGTGGTTTGCATGCTTGGAGATAAGGAGATTTCTTGGAGGCTTGCAAGCTCAATTTCAAATTTGCCTTAGGGTTTCCATCAGTTGATGATTTGTTTTAGAATTGGACTAGCTAGAGGTGGCTTGAATCTTTGTTAATCTTGTAGAACTATTTTTTATTGTAATTGGCCCTAACTCGGAAGGCCTTATAGTCGGGCATGTTAATGAAAATTTAGTTCAAAACATTTTCTTGTTATGTTACTCCGCATTGTGGTGTTTGGCTGCTTGTGGGGATATCCTTAATTGGATCCTCCTTGCCTATCTTGCATCGGGTGGTATTAGAGCTTGAAGATCTTGAGTGTGTAAACCAGTTGAGGTTGTTTGCACTAGGACCTTGTTGTTGATTTATTGCATGGGTTTTAAAAAATCTTGAAGGACACCTCCAAGAATATTGGACCCTAGAGAGATTCCAGATCTTTGTGATGCTATGGAATTGAAGATTACAGAGAAGGTGAAATCTGATTTCAGATCTGAGATGGAATTGATGAAGAATGACATGATTGCTGAGGTCATGAGAGCTATTAATGGTGTGCCAAGGAATCTTGGTACTGATGAAGGTTATGAGGAAGCAGCTGAAGACTTTGAAGCTGCTGGATCTAGTAGTGATGATGAGAGAGATGGATCTGGTGAAGACAAAATTGGTTGATTACATAGATCTGGAGCTCGGTTAAGTAATAGTTACCAAATGGAAGTTTCTACTTTCTCTGGTACTTTGAAACCTGAGGACTTGATTGATTGGATTGGTGAATTAGAAGACTTCTTTGAGCTTGAATAAATTGAAGATCCTCTTCGAGTAAGATTAGGAAATACTAAGTTGAAAGGACATGCTGCTCTTTGGTGGAAAGAATTACAAAGAGATAGAGAAGATGAAGGTGAAATGAAGATCAATTGGTGGAGGTTGATGGTGACTAAATTGAAAGCTAAGTTCATACCTGCCGACTATGAGCTTGAATTGTTTAAGAAGTTGCAGAATCTAAAGCAAAAAGATTTGATTGTGGAGGACTATATCGAGGAGTTCTATAAGTTGACTATTCGGTCTGGACACAAAGAACTTGGTAAGGAAAAAGTAGCTTGATATGTGAATTGTTTGAGATTTAACATTTAGGATGATCTTGGTATGATGAAGATTGATTCTATTGAAGATGCTTATCAGTATGCTCTGAAGGTAGAAGATAAGTTAAAAAGGAGACAATAGAGTAATCCTCAAGGGAAGGAAAAGGTTGATCACTTGGTAAAGGATAAACTGACTGTTGAAGATGAATAGAAACCTGTAGAACCGAAGAAGAAGATAGGTAGAGTTATCTTTTGTATTGTCTTAAAATGGAAGCACTTCCATATTAAGAGCATTTAGGCCTCTAAGTAAGTGGTTTGGGGTCATGTCAAGTGCCTTGAATTGGTCTTTGCATGAATTTGACATTTTCCCCCTGTTCTATTTCTCTCTCCACCTGTTTCCAGCCTTTTTCTAGCACTTGGTCCTGAGAATTTGAAAATTGCCATCTCAGGGTCAAGGTCAACCTCAACCCTGACCCAGGGTAGATTTGACCTCAACCTTGACCTTGAGTCCAAATTTCAAGTTCCAGAGGTTTTGAGATATCGGGCTTTGGAAAGTTTTATTTTCCTGCTTTTGGGTCGGCTGTTTCGGGTTTCAGAATGGTAAACTCTTAAATTTCATTTAATCTAGGTCCATTTCTAGGGGTTAAGGTTAATTGGGATTTAATTATCTAATGTTGGCCTTCTCTAGGAGTTTGTGCCCTAGATCACTATAAAAGGAAGCCTTCCTCTCTCATTTTCTCAATCTTCAACCAAGCAATTTCATGATTGCTTCTCCATTTTTCTCAAGCAAGAATTCTCAAGTAAGGAAAATTCAAGCAAGCATCCAAGCATTCAAGTTATCCATTGAAGATCAAGGATTCAAGAATTCAATCCTTCGAAGAGATTTGGTTCAAGCATTCAAGATTCATCATTCAAACTATAGATCTATCCATCATGGTGGTGTGATCTTCCTTCAAGATCCTTTGTTCATCTTCAAGATCCATTCATTCTTCTCTTCAAGGTGGATTCCGAGCATACAATCATAGAGGTTTTGACTTACATTTGTTAATGTTATGTTCATACTTTCATATCAACATACTTGTTTACATTTGAAATACAATTGCATATCTATTGAATATCATAGCTTCATTGTTAGATCTACTTCTACTACTTGCTAGCATTCTCTATTTCAATTTCATTATTAAGGTTGATTCCAAACTGGGGTTTGACTAAGGAAAACCCCTCATTTAAACAAAAAAACCATTTTTCTTACAGGTACAGGTACAAGATAGTGAATTGTAGTTCAGATCTGGATACCCTTTTTAGTGAACTTTCGGGATCCACGAATAGAATTTCCGGCGGAGTTGTTTCAGGTTAGGGATGACCTTCAGTGAGGGGTAAGATTATGCCCTGCTATATGGGTCAAAGTTGACCTGACTCTAGAAGGAAAAAAGTTTTCTAGGTTTTCTCTGTCTCGACATTTCTACTCTGAAGTAGGTTTCAGAATCTCCCGAAATTGAACATAGACATCAGAAAATAGTGATTTCTGCATCAACCTCCTTTTGAGATAAGTATTTCTATTTTATTTAGTTTATATGTCCATAACATTTTCCATCCTAGATTTACATCCTTACACTTTGTTATCATCCCTCATATTATCCTCTCCACCCTTCACATACACATATCCTATTCACACATATATTTTACACACCTACTCAAATTTACCACCATTCATTTTGGTGAACTATTCATCTTTAAGGGCACTTGTTATAATTGTGGTGAAGAAGGACACCATTCTTTTGAGTGTACATAGAAGAAGCTTGGTGACCGACAGACTGTTGTGGTGAATGAGAACATTTAGAATGATCCTGAATCCAAGAAATTGATGGTTCAACGAACATTGCTCGGTACAAAGGAGGAACCTTGTCAAAGGAGTAACTTGTTCAAGAATCGGTGCAAGTTTGGAGGTAAAATTTGTGATGTAATTGTTGACAATGGTAGTACTGATAACCTTGTTGCTGAGGACATGGTTTAGAAACTTGGTTTGAATAGAATGAAACATCCTCATCCTTATAGGATTGGCTAGTTACAAGATGTTCATGCTCTAGAAGTGAGGGAGCAATGCTTTGTTGATTTTCAGATTGGCCAGTATAAGGATCTTGTGTTATGTGATATTGTGGAGATGAATAGTTGTGATATATTTCTTGGTAGACCTTGGCAATATGATTGTAGAGCTATGTATGATTGTGTGAAGAATGTGTTTACTATTGAGAAGGATGAAAGGAAGTTTTCCCTGATGCCTTTACTGGATACAACACTCGGTAAGAGGAGTCTGAGTATTGGTAGCTGAGTTGAGTTGGTGGATCCTAAGAAGAATGACGATCAGTATGGAAAACAAGCCTGTGTGTTATCAAGAAAGGAGTTGAAAAGACAGAGGAAACATAAGTGGAAGAGTATGCAAGCTGAAGAGTTGGAGGACTTGTATGTGAAGAACCAATTCAGGGTTTATTTGCCGAATCTTAGAAGATGTTCTTCCAGCATATGAGAACATATTTTCTAACCTAGGGTGTCTGATGCAGGGGCATTCTAGGGTACTCGGTGAATCTGCATGGACGTTGTTACAAGTAGTAGTTGTCATTGCACCAAAAGATTGACTTGTTAATGCCTGATACAACCACTAGACTTATAGAAGACACAAGAGGTAGTTAAACCATGTCACAAACACTGCGAGGGATGCTAGCCCACTGCCAACAATCCCCCTCCTAGCATCACTCATCATGGACTACATGGATTCGAACCTATGACCAAGCTCTGATACCACTTGTTACAAGTAGTGGTTGTCATTGCACCAAAAGATTGACCTGTTAATGCCTGATACAACCACTAGACTTATATAAGACACATGAGGTGGTTAAGCCATGAAATGAACCTTGTGAGGGACACTAGTCCACTACAACAATGGTGTGTTATTTTGGCTCTATGGTACTCTGTTGCAACTTTAACCGATGGTCTCAGTTATTGAAGGGAGCTCGATCGCTGAAGGAACTTGGTGAAGTTTCAGGTGCTCAACATAACTTGTACTTGATGATGCTTATGGTGCTCAGTCGACATGCTTGCTCGGTGATGCCTAGTTAGCTCAGTTGTTTCTTTGGCACTCGGTAGGCCTGGTTTACTGACAGGAGTTCTTGGTGCATTTATTGTTGGCATCTTTTATTGTATTCTCCTATGTAGATCTAGAGGTTGACATGGAGAATTAAATGTTTGTAAGGCTATTTGTGAGCCGACTATTGTTGCATTTAATATTTGTTTGTAATAGGAGCTGACTTGGCTTAGGATTTAATTATGTCATCCAGCCGACTTGTGGCTGAAGATTAGTATTTAAGGAGTGTTTGGGTAGTTGTTTAGGGATCAGGAGGATGAGATTTGATGAGATTGAAGTTGATAAGATCTGTTTCCTGCGAGATCTTGAAGATCAGATTGTTATCTAATAGTTTGTAATAGTAGAGCTAGTGGTTTGCATGCTTGGAGACAAGGAGATTGCTTAAAGGCTTGCAAGCTCAAGTTCAAATCTGCCTTAGGGCTTCCATCAGTTGCTGATTTATTTTAGAACTAGACTAGCTAGAGGTGGCTTAGATCTTTGTTGATCTGCAGAATTGTTTTTTATTGTAATTGGCCCTAACCTGGAAGGCCTTACAACTGGGCATGTTAATGAAAATTCAATTGAAAACATTATCTTGTTGTGTTACTCTACATTGTGGTGTTTGGCTGTTTGTGGGGACTATCCTTAATTGGATCCTCCTTGCTTGTCCTGCATCACTTATGCATTATGCACCCATCTCCAGATAGTAGATGCACTCAAGGCATTTTGGCAATAAGAGATTTAAAACCTCAAGATTGCATACCCCGATGTACTCACTGTGTAAGTACTTGAAGTTTCATTTTTGAGCGCCTTTGTCATTAATGTCAAAGGGGGAGTAGAGTAATATGGAGCAGCAAAAAAATAGAGTAATATGGAGTAGTAGAAGGGATATATAAGATAGAGTATATAATGTACATAATAAGATAAGGATATATGTTATAAAGTTTTTTGTAAAGATGTAGTTTAGCAACTTCGCCATTTTCCTTTGTTGCCATTAATGTCAAAGGGGGAGATTGTTAGCAAGTTGACTATACTAGTGTATATGAATAAGATTAGTGTTTTCATTATGGCAATAAAGTCATATGGAGTTTTGGTGTCAGCGCACTTACTTAGAAGATCAAAATTTGGCTAAGTATGGAAGACAAAACACTTAGTGATGCACTTGATGAACAGAGCATCAACGCACATGCGTATGACCAAGTTTTGGTATGCGCCCTTAAAGATAAGCTTTTGAGTATGTAATGATGCTAAGTCTAAGAACACATGATCATATCAGTTAGTGTAAAGAAGTTACAATGAGTTGAAGTGACACAGTCAGTGAGCGGCAAAACAGAATAGAGCATGCGACCAACAGACAAGATTTTGATTAGCAGTTATTATTTTGTTTTGTAAAGGCTATGTGCCTATTGTATTTATGTTATAGACATGTTAATATCAATTTATGTAAACACGCTTGAGCCAATTCATTTGGAAGCGTTGTATGTAATAGGTTACAGGTTTACTTAGTGAATAGTTTTGTTTGCGCCTATATATAAGTCATGCACTTTTGTATTAGATCATGAGTTGAAATGTGAAGATGAAATAGAAGAGTAGAAGTATGTGAAGTATGTATTAAGAGTAGTAAGAATTTTATAGAGCTTTAAAAGAGGTTAAAGCATCAACGCACAAAAGGAATTGATCAGAAAAGCATTGCCATAACAACAGTTCACCATTGCAGATATAGTGTGTATCTGATATCCAAGAGGTTGTAGCCTTCCTTATTGAGAAGTGAGCTCTGGTAGTGAGCCTTCCACCCCTAATAGGGTTTGTTACTTCAAGACTCCTAACAGGGACGACCCTTAACAAGGTCATTGTACTAAAGCATTGTAATGACTGCTCCTAACAGGGCAAAGGAACATTAACATGTTCATAATACACAAGTACAATTATTAGTGGGTATTAATTCCCACTGGGGTTTTTCCTTTGGCCAAGGTTTCCCCGTAATCACATCTGGTGTTATGTGTTATGGTTGTTTACTTTAGTTGCTTTAATATTCAGTTCAATAATTAAGTTATTGAGTTAAGTTTCAAGTATAAAAAATTAATATTATAGAACACTAATTCACCCCCCCCTCTCAGTGTTCCCATTCCTAACAATTGGTTCAGATCAGTTTTTCAATTTTCTCACTTCATTGAACATAAGGTTTTGCAAAGGGGTTTTGGGAATTGATAAAGGTTTTTTTCATCAACTCCAAGGTTTTGTGGTCAAAACATGGATTTCATAGGGCTTTAATCAAAGATCTATTTTACCATTTGATGATAATACTTATTGAGAGTTGGAGACCTATGGTAACCTTAACCTACAACATGTAGGAAAACACCCTAAAGTAAGAAACATAAGAAAAACAAGAACAAAGTAAGAAAGGCACTTACGAAACAACTCTAAACCAAGAAATAAAACCAAAACCTAAGCTAAATATAACAAATCCCAACTAAGCCCAAAGAAAAGAAAATTAACTAAGTGAATAAAAGGAATATGGTGCGAGCAAATTTTTTACTTGAAATAGGAAATAAAATTGAAGGCCAAATGATGCAGGGAGACACACACACTAAGATGAAGTACTCGCCGAAGTTTTGCTCACTAGATCTTCTTTGCACTAGGCTCTATTTTAACTTTTAATTTCTCACGATCTCTTAAACCTTTGTGAGAAAATGAATGTTGAAATGTGCTTTTATAGTTGTCGAGGTAGGTTGATACAAATAAAGTGTCATTGGGATGTCACCCAATTAGGGTTTTGGCATGGTTATGACACTTTGAGGCGTCAAGGTTTTAGGGATTGGGGTGGTCATATCTCCACAATACCTCCAAACCTCTAAAAGTTTTAACTCTGAAAAAAAAGGAATAAAAATGGGGGTTAGTGAGTTGGGGGTGTTGCATTTCCACAACATACTTAAAAATTTGACCTCTGAAAGACCAAAAACAAAACAACAAAAGATAGGAAGAAAGGGATGACTTTCAGGGATCAATCCTTCGGGGTTTGATTGATCATTTAGGATCTTTGACCCCTTGACCAATGAAAAAATAAAAAATAAAACAAGGTAAAGACAACCCAAAGAGAGGAAAAAGAAGAGGGTCCCCACTTATACAAGCGATTGAGTGGGGTGTGAGTTGTGAGGCACAAAAATTAATTGATTTCCATTGATTTTATCATGAAATATAGAATAAGGTTTCTTTATGTCAAATTTTATATTTGTGTTGACATTAATTTGAAGATACCCAACAAAGTAAAGTTGTGCTCTAGGATGGGTGTTTGGGAGAATAACCTTTTATTTGAGAGGTCCCAATATTGGTACTTCCGTAGGGGTGGGCATTTCTCTTGATTATGTCAAACTATTTAGGATTACGTACAGGTCATTAGGAAAGTATTGCTTCCCCAACCTTACTATAATGAGAATATTTTTCATGCTACTAGTTGAGATGCTAAGGCTAATGAGAGCATCAATTCTACTTGTAAGGCAAGAGGAAACTTGTAGATAAAAGTATTTTGATTTTGTTTCCTTCTTCAAAAGGGTTAAGATTATTCATCCTCTCCCTCCTCCTATTTGAAGGCCTTTCTTGAAGATGGGATTCAAATTTCCTTGAGGGTCTTTTGTTGGGTTTTGTGTTCTTTTACTTTTTGAGGGCTTCGTTTGGTTCCATTCTCCAATGAAAAGAATCTTTGGTTTGTTTTTATTTTTCCTTGTCTCTCTTCTTTTGAGACTGTTGGCGAGTGATGTTTTGGGAGCACTATGGATCACTTAAGGGTTGTCATTTATGGCAAATCTTATTCTAGAGTGATCGCATGAAGTGATTATAAGTGTGGGAGATTCAGTGAAGAAAATGACTAAGTACAAAATCATAATAACAATATTTTGTAGTACAGTTTTGGTTAGTGAAGATGGTATATGATGTATTATGGCTTGTGAAGTTACAGGAAGACATTTTGGGATATGTAGGACCTTCAGTTAAGGTTGCACATGTTTTGGTGTTGATATCAGTAAGATACAATGTTGTGAATGTATGCAAAGACAAAGAATCAGTGAAACAAGGTATATGAACATTTGCGATGATTGAGGGAAGATCAGATGGAATGGTAATGTGCTAAGTCAGATGAAAGTTGTATATTGCCGACACTTTGGTAATATAAGATCGCCGACTCTACATTTATCATTTGTGTAAGTAATTTTGTATTGTATTTGAGAGCCGACTAGATGCCATAATTGATATAAGTATAGAGTGTTTTGTGGAAGCGATAAGTGTGAAACTATGTGATAGAAATATATGCAAATTTGGGATATCAGTAAAGGCAGATAGCAGATGCAAGATCTGAGATTCACCGAGCTATAACTGGAACTATCAAAACATAGCAGATGCTTGTATTGTTCACTAATTGAAGAGCACTTTTGTGATAGAGTTTTGATTGTAAGAGCTGTAAACTCACCACCCCTAACAGGGTTTTGTATTCCTCTGCGAAGGAAATGTACTATGTAATACTCAACTCCTAACATGGCTAGATCTCCTAACAGGGATTCAATATTTTAGTGCATAGTTGTGGGTACCATCCCCACCGGGGTTTTCCCTTAGCTAGGGTTTCCTCGAAAATAAATCATGGTGTTATGAGTTATGTGTTGTGTGTTTATGTTCTTTTCATTTCAGCTTTAATATGGTTTATTTGCAATTGGTTGAAGTTTAATTCAAAGTGCTGTAATACTGATTCACCCCCCCTCTCAGTATTACTTAATCCTAACAGAGACTTTCTTTATTCATAGATTTGATTTTTTTTGTGTGTTTATAGCTGTTATTGTCATGGGTTTGGGCCCTTCCTTCTTTATCTAATCAAAACTCTTATTTCATCTTATTCTTGAACACCCCAACTCTACATCATTGAATATTTTTTCTTTTTGAGATCTAATATCATTCCAATTTCTAATTAACATAACATGGGTTATTAATAAGAAAAATAAGACCCATTATTATTTCCAAAGGGCCTAATTCATAGCTTATTTAATTTGTGGAATACTTTAACAAAATTGCTAAAATATTCTAAGCATGCTAATCTTTAATACTAGAAGAATTGATCAAGGTTGTCTAAAGTCACTAATTTTCAGTTTTATAACCCATTTGTGCTTTTGACTCTAAAGGATTTGCATATGACCACCCTCCTAAGATGAGTAGGGCTCAAATTAAGAAGAGCCATCTTGTATCATTTGGAATGCTCACTCAACTTTCTCAATTATATAAATTTACTTTGCTAGAAGCTTGTCAATAAAACCTAGATGCTTTGAGTGAAATGATTCAATACACTTGTTAGGCAAAACTAGTGACTGATTGAAATAGTGAACAACCCCTTTGACCCCTAACTAAACACATTTAATGCAATATAATGTTTTTTGCTAATAATTAGCAACATGCAATATGCTTATTTTAATAATTCACTTGTGTATTTATTCTAGATCATTAGAGCAAATAATAACATCACATTATGTTGGTGCAAAAAGAGATGTAAGTAATTTGCATACTTAAGCTCTTACTTGCTATCTTAATCGTGTTTAAATCATGACTATTGACTGGAAGAACTTACCTCTCTAGATAAATAATCAATTATTAAGATATTAAAAAATACAACAAAGCCTCAAGATATTCATGAAGAGACTAAGAAAATTTACAAAGAAGAATGACTTTAATTGCTAGGACAAGATGGAAGCTAGAATACAAATATTTAATCATAACTTTGTCCTACATTTATGAACTTTTCCCCTAATAAAGTAGGGATCCAACATAAACTTGAAGACATTTCTCTTCAAGGAAAAAATTGTTTCTAAATGACCATAAGACATATTCATTAATTAATTAACATTTATTCTTTATGATGAAAGCACTATCCATCTTCACATTTATTTTGCTAAAAAATTATAATAGATAATCAAATCTCCAACTAATAATCAATTAATCTAAAATAGTATATTTCTTAATTATATATTAACCTTGGAGTACCAAAAAATAAAATAAAATAATGAATTCTTCAATTAATAATTAATTAACCTAAAATAGTATATTTCTTAATTAGATATTAACCTTAAAAGAAAAATAATTTTAGTGAAATATATCGTTTCAAAACATAATTTTGGTCAATTATTTCCTTCAATTCCTGAACAATTCTTTCAAATCGAATTTTCTGAAGGCCCTGTAGCCCATCCTTTTATATATAAATCTTATCCTGTGAGACTCTGTCGTAAGCTCATCATGGACTGCTTGCGCTGCTTGAATTTTCCACGCCCGGCGTATTCCGCGTTAAACTCTCCCACCCTTCAAAAATCCTTAACGTATTCCTTAAGGCCGTATGCAAAATCCTCCACTGTACGCTGCGAAAGGGATTCCCATGAAAGAGCTGCTGCACGCAGACAGCATCTATTCAATCGCATTGCCTCAAATTATGACTATGTAAGTTTTCATTTGTTCAAATTGTCAGACATTTAGCACCATGGGAAGTATCTACCATTCATATGTAGCTGATGGATGTGGATGACACAACCAGTTGAATGATCTGCTAAGCCTTGGACAGCATCGAGTTTGGAAGCGAATGGCTGTTTCGTGGAGTGGGTATGCCACATTGTGCCCTGTTTTAGTTTATTTTACTTTAATTTTTCAAATTAAATTTCGGGGATCTTTTAGGGGTAGCCCAGCCCCTACGTTGAAAACAAAGGAAACAAACTGAACAGGAATACTAAAGCCTACGAGGGCAACCTCCAAAAGGGAGGTGTGTTGTTTAAGAGGAAGCATAAACCCACAGTGAATGTTGCAGGACAAATTACTTGCAAAGAAGCAATTGAAAAATAAAATAGAATAACATAATAATACAAAAGACATGGATTTACGTGCTAAAATCTTGACAATATGTCAAGAAAATATCCATGGGCAAGGTATTGATATTTTTATTACTGGGAGAAAACAATTACAAACAATTACAAACTACACAGCTGATCACTATTACAGTTTTCAAATTGCAATGACTTTGCCTTTAAGGCAATAGAGACATATAAAATATCTCTAAAATAACAATCATCACCAAACATAGAAAAAACCAATTTAATTTCTTTAAAGAAATTAGAAACTTTCTCTCAAGGAATAAATTGTTATTCTAAAAGATAAGATTGGATTAGTATTGTTCTGTTGTTTTCTTTGTTGTCATTATCTAACAATCTCTACCTTGACAACTATTTATCTGATACCTGCCAATGTCCCTTCATCACCTCAACTTCTCTAAGAGTACTGGTTTAGTAAACATATTTGCACAATTTTTTTGGTGTATGAACTTTCTCAAGAGTTACTCCGTCTCCATCAATAACCTGTCTTATAAAATGGAACTTAATTCCAATATGCTTAGTCCTAGCGTGATAAGTTGGATTTTTAACCAAATGGTTAACACTTTGACTATCATTAGGGCGAACTATAGCCGCTTGGTTCAGATTTGGATCTCTAGGCTTGGTTCAGATTCGGATCTATAGCCCGGTGGAGCGGCCAAAATACAATCACTTTGTCCTACACTTTTCCAAACTCACCCAAAAGACTGTTCAACCAAATTGCCTCTTTACATGCATGTGAGACAACCATATACTTTGCCTCAGTTGTGGATAAAGCAACTGTTTCTCGAAGCTTTGACATCCAACAAGTAGCTCCACTTGCGAGAGTAAAGACATAACCTAAAGTAGATCTCCTTTTGTCCTTATTATCCACAAAATTTGAATCAACATAACCACTCATTGAATCATTGCAACTGTTGAAGGTGATATAATAATCACTTGTGCCTCTAAGGTACTGAAGCACCCATTTCATTGTTTCCCAATGTTGTTTACTTGGATTTGTAATGTAGGTACCGACAACACCAATTGCATATGAAATATCTGGATTTGTACATACCATCACATACATTAAACTTCCTATTGCATCAGCATATGGTATACAGACATATAATCCTTTTTTCTTTATTACTAGGACATAAACTTGAAGAAAACTTAAAGTAGCTAGCTAAAGGGATATTTATTGGTTTCACATTTTGCATATAAATCTTATGAGGATCTTCTCCAAATGTTTTTTCTATAATAACCAATGTACCTCGGGGACGCGTCCCCCCCCCCCCCCCCCCCCCCCCCAAAAAAAAAATCCCCAATGTCTCGGAGATGAGGATGCACCGGGGATGGGGGGATGCCGGTCCCGCGTTTCCAACAGCGCCACCAATCTAGTGCCGTTCTGGCGGAGACCCGACATCCTCAGAGAGGACAGGGGGACGCAAACGTGTCCCTCGACCCCTTTAGGGGACGCACGAGCGTCTCCCGTCACAGCCCCCCCCAAAAAGTTACTTTTTAAATTTTTTTTTTAATAATATTTTTTGGGTTGTTTTGCAACTTTAGGGCATGTGGGGCCCATGTCTTGTGAAATAATGCTTGAAAACACTATGTGGCTTCATTTGTATTAATTTTTAGGCCTCCTTCACTACATTTTGGGCCTTGGCATTTTGATTTTGTAGTTTGTACTTGTTTTGATATATGAACATTGAATATCATATCATGCTACTAAATGTAATCATCTTTGTGATGAGATACTCATCCTTTTGATATCTATGACTACTATATAATAGAAGTTAGAACTCTTCCATTTGCTGATTCGAGTATTTAAAATTATAATATTTATTGTTCAATGTTCAAATTTTAAGTACCACATGTATAGTATATAGTATATACACCCCCCCCCCCCATTCCCTACCGCCGTCCCCCCGTTGTCCCCAAATTGAGGCCCCTCTGTCCCCCCTACCCGGAAACTTGTCCCCCTGTCCCAATTTCCCCCCGTCCCCCAGGGCAGAGTAACTATGGTAATAACCAAAGCTTACAGTGTTCCATGTCTATTTGTATTTCTATGCCCAAAACTTGTTTTGTTGCTCCTAGATCCCTTGTATCAAATGTTCTAGCCAATTGAGCCTTCAACTTATTAATTTCAGCCATGCTTTTGCTTGCTACAAGCATATCATCAATAGATAACACCAAGATTATGAATAAACCATTTTTAAAAAATTTTAAAGTAAACACAATGGTCACACTCATAAAGTCTTGACTCACCATAAAGGAATCAAACTTCTTGTACCACTGCCTGGGTGTTTGCTTCAAGCCATGTAATGACTTCTTGAGTTTGCAAACAAATTTCCTGTTGTGATCTTCTAGTTATTCGATGATTATCTCCTCATCCAAATTTCCATGTGAAAATGCTGTTTTAACACATAGCTTCTCTGACTCAAGATCAAGTGCTGCAACTAATGCTAATACAAATCGAATAGAAACAAGCTTAACAATGGGTGAAAAGATTTCATGAAAGCCAATACCTTCCTTCTAGGAATATCTTTTTGCTACCAGTCTTGCCTTGTACCTTTCAATTTTATTTATCATTAACACTCTTCTTCAGTTTGTGGACCCATTTGCAACCAACAACTTTCCTACCCTTTGGAAGTTCTACCAAGCTCTATGTTTTATTCTTCTTCAAGACATCCATTTCTTCTTTCATTGCTATTTTCCATTTAGCATTTTTCAGTGCCACACATTGCATCTCATACCAAATTGGTTCCCTATCATTAGAAATCAAAGCAATAGATGAAACAAATCATCATACCTTTTACGAAGATTTCTGACTTGTGTAGATATCCGTAGAGATGGTTGTGGTATTTCCACATTTTATTGTATATTTTCTACATCCACATCTTCATCTTCAAAAGCTTCTTTTTGCTCCTCATTTTCTGTAGATGGATGGGTTTCCAATTGAACTTGTTGATATTGCGGTACTTGTTTCCATTTCATATCAACTTGTCCAATGTCTGATTGTGTTAGAGGAGCGTTAGTTCAGATTTTTGTCCTTCTTAAAACATCTTAAAATTGACTCACAAATGCCTAAGAAGAAAGACAAAATTGTAAACCAACAGTTGGAGATATCTCTGTTGAACAGATGATCTTCCTCTGAATTTTAGAGGTCCAATTCCCTCTTATGATATAATTGATTTTTTCAGGTATGCTTTTCACCGGAAAGTAGAAAAGGCAAAACTAACATCTGAGTATAGCTATACTGCAGATGCAAATTACAAATTTAAGATGAGAGAGAAGAGAGATAAATGACACAAAGTTCATTACCCAGTACCCTTAGGAAATAATTAGGGAAAAGTAATAGCAAATCTTCTCAGATTATGTGAATAGTCGTGACACAAAGTTCATTAAATGTTTACACTCACAGCTCACCATAACAGATGGAATTATCCAGAAGCAATTTACAAAAGAAAAATAACAACCACAAAGAGAGGCAAATAAACACAAAGTTTTACAAATCCTTCTTTTTCTGGACAAAATCATAGAGTTCAAAGTCTTTGTTTTTGCACAAAATCCATTATCTATTCTGAAGAAAAAATATTGGTGTCTTCCCCTTTACAATGCAGAAAACAAAAAAGGCCCCCTTCCCAGAGCGTCTTCCTCAGAAGAAAAGAATCCCCCTTTTGTAACTGATTCTTGAGAACTAAAGAGTTCCACTTTATTCTCGTATGATGACCCTTGAGTTGCCTTTTAAACAAAATACCTTGGAAAGATTATCTATCTCAAGGATTATTATTACTCATCCTTTTATGTTGGACCCACCATCGCATCAATCTGTCAAACACATTCTATCTGCAATAAAAAATTCCCTCTATTGAAATAAACACCCATCATTGTTAAACACCAACACTGCAACAAGATAGTGCTTGAATCATAAGACAATATCCGTCTTTGGAATCACAGAGTGAACATGTTTAATTCATTCATCTCCCAAGCTTATCCACTGTCTTCCCTTCATTGAATTGCTCTTGTTGATGTTTGTAGCATTGGTCAAATAAATAAATGAGACTATTAATTATTATGAGAAATGATTTATACACATATATATTATATATATTAATATATATAATAATTTATATTATTTATATATTAATATACATATATTTATAAAGTTAATCTTATAATAATTATTTAGTTAATTAATAAATCAGACTAATGAATAGACATGTCCCATGAAGGGACATGCCTCTTCTTGTCATTGCCATGTATAAATCATTGGGATCAATGCATTTGGAAGATACATAGACAATGGCAGTATTACTACATTTGCATTCGATCTCACAAACTTAACATGGTATCAAAGCATTAAGTGTGTGAGATTATTTCTTATCTCCACGTTCAAACTATATTATTCTGAACTGTGACCGGGACTACCTTGCTTTACATTTTGTCGAGTTGCAGTGTTTGGGTGAAGGTAATAAGTGACAGTGTATATTTTGCGATCCTTGACATCATTGTGGATTATGAAGCACGTCACGAGCCAACTTTCCGGAATAATATGCTAGTGGATAAGTATGTAGATGAACTTATGTAGATTGTATGACGGGAAGACTCCTGGATTGATCGTTTGGAGATCATACTTTGGAAGAATATTGCAGGACCTGCTTCCCTGTGAAGAAACGCAGGAAGTTCAAACGATTGCCAAGAAACTTTGTGATACTGTTGTCGAGCTTTCTGCTTCGATCATCAAGGGAAACTGGTTGGTAAATGATCGGTGGTGAAACCTATTGCTCTTTATGGCACAGTGGGTGATGTCGGTATCTGCAATGCTTAAAAAAATAAAAAAATTTGTGCTTCTCATGTTTGCACAAGTGCCTCAAGACATAAATCTTCAAGAGCACCTCCTAGTGGACAAACTCCACTAGCACTTACGTTGGCGCCTCAGCCAAAATGAACCTTGAGATATCCACGTTTTAGCCTTAAGAGCAACAATTAAGTGTAACTTTGTCCGAGAACTGTTGCCTGTTATGACAACGGTTCTCACTGACGCGCTCGCCCACAATGAGGAGTTTGTTGTACAGGATGCTCGTCAAATTTTTATTGATTTAGCTCGCACTCGGCCATTATACTCGCCGTTGTCTGTGGATGTACATCTCTTTGAAAATTTAGTTGGACCCGAACTTGCCAAAAAGTTCATTATTACCCTTCTCAAGAATCTCTAGAATATTGCTGAAAGATCATATTCCCGACAGGGCCGTTCCCTTAGGCGATGGGAAGTCGTCAATGCCATCGATCAAATCTTAGAAAATGCTGGCTTAGATTTGCCTATCGCAGCTTTAATAGGGACACTTTATTTTGCTTATGGCGGTCCTGCTATGATGAATACAATCATGGAGAAAAGTTTATCGGTAGCAGAAGAAACTTTACAGCCGGATGATGCAGCTATGGAAAGTGTAGGGGCAGTTGAGATGTTCAGAGTGCGGCCATATTTGCAATGTTTTGGTAGATTTGTCCTTATTTTGATGGAAATGCGTCTTGATATTGAGGATGAAGATGAGGATGAAGATGAGGAGGATGAAGATGCCAGGGAGGTCGACAATTATAATGCTGTTTCTTGCTTCTGTTTGTCTCGGTTAGCCTTTTCTGTGGGAGAGAATACTATTTGGCAAGTTGCAGAAAATTTAATTTGTTTCTATCTATTCAATCATGATTGGCGCAGATGTCGCGTTGGTCTCAAGACTATAGAAGTTATTGCCAAAAGTCTTCCTATGTGTGTTGCTCAGATATATATGCAATGGGTCGACGAATGAAGTTAGAATTTACGATGGAAATGTGGATAGAGCTGAAAGATCATACAGGGGTGACTAGAAAGGGTCACCTACTATTGTCCGGCCTAAGATCGTAAGTCGCTGATGAATAAATCTCCACAGGTTCTTCACGTAGCATCCATCTACTCTCAAGTGGCTGTCTATCATCAACTTTGGGATAGTTGTGGCAAAACGCTCATAGTTGCTGCTAAGAGGTCGTCAGAAGTCAGTGTTGGTTGCATGATTCATTGCTGAGAGTCATTACCAAAGAATGTATATCGTGGTCACAAGTCCATAATACTACTAGGACAAAGATTGAAGGATGAAGATCCGCTAGGAAGATAGTGGGCTCGTTTGTAAACTGTGGCAAACCCGTGAATGGTGTATTCACAAGATATTTTTCATAAAAGGGTGAAAGCATATGAAATTCAGATTCAGGGGGAGTCTAACATCTTCAGAGAGGTTAAGAAGTTGATGAGCTTCAAAGGGAGCAGACGATTCAGTCAACTTGTGACAAATTCGATCATATGAATTGATAGGGAGTTCACTATTGAAGGTGAAACACTTCTGAGATCATAGTAGTGGGAACTCATGGATAGAATCGCCGATTGAGGCAATCCATACAACTTGAAAAAGATTAAAATGCATCTTATGGTAGCCAATGTGAGTCGGTAGCCAATGTGAATCTGGATATCTGTATCCACTGGCCAAAATCTTATGTAATGAAGAAATGTATGGAGTCACGTTTGGCAGTGGCACTAAGTTGAGTTATCTTCAGAAGAAGAAGAATACATACAGACTATGACTTACTTCTTTAAAGAGGAAAAATTAACATTCAGAGGGAGTCTGACACTTTATCTATTAGAATCAACCTTGGACGAGAAGGTCAGAAGGTTGATATCACATTCAGAAGAAGTCTGATGAACCATCAGAGGAAACCTTGGATGGGAAGGTTAAATGTTGATATTAGTACTCAAAGATTCAGAGGGAGTCTGACAATCCATTATAGACAACCTTGGGAAAATGACGCAGTCAAGGATGGTGGATCCAATTAAGGACAGTCCAAACCTTGCAGCTTCAGAACAACACAACGGAATACTCAACAACACAACAACAAAATAATTGTTTAACTCCTGATTTTCATTAACATGCCCGGTTGTAAGGCCTTCTGGGTTAGGGCCAATTACAATCAGAAACAATTCTGCAAGATCCAAACAGATCCAATATAATCTCAGCTAGTTCAGTTCTGAAAACAATCAGCAACTGATGGAAACCCTAAGGCAGATCTAAACTTGAGCTCGCAAGCCTCCAAACAATCTCCTTGTCTCCAAGTGTGCAAACCACTAGCTCTGCAACTACAAACTATCAGATAACAATCTGATCTGCCAGATCATGCAAGATCTTTTCCACAACTTCGCCAACTCCAGCTAGCCCAGGTCTGTAACACAACAGTACACTGGTAGGCACTCCAAGAAGAATCTGATTTTGTATTCGCAGGTCACCAAGCAATCTTTTGCTACCTAAGCTCACAAGCTACTAACTCTGCTAGATCAATGTAGCTCTAGATCTCCACTCTCACTGCCAGATTGATGCCTAAACAACTACCCAAACATCTACTTAAATACTAATTGCCAGCGACAAGTTGGCTTTACAAACAATTAAATCCCAAAAGCCAGTCGGCTCCCAAAAGATACAAATATTAAATGCCAAACATCAGTCGGCTCACAAATAGCTTCACAAATATTTAATTCACCAAGTCGGCCTCCATATCCACATAGAAGAATGCAACATGCCAGATCTAGGTCCCCACATGTCCAACGGTCAATCCATAACTCGAGGAACCCGACCCAAATTAAATGCATCAGTCGGTTAAGTCGATTCTCCAAGAACATTAGTTGGTAAGCCAAACTACCGAGCGTCATGAAATATACCGAGCAGATATACCAACCGAGCTCCACAAGCGTTACTGAGCACCAATGTCAACCGAGCACCAGAAGTGCCGAGTCTCCTTCGATGACCGAGCTCCCTTCAGCTACCGAGTCCTCCAACGACTGAGCCACTTCAGCGACCGAGCAACAGGCATGAACACTTAGACCCCATCGGTAACCGAGCACCGAGCAACAAAACACCAAGTCACCGAGTGACCAACATCAACCGAGATCCACCAAAACTTCCAACTGAGAATCACCGCCAAGACCGAGAAATTCCAGTCTTCTACCGAGATCACCAACCAAGTATCCGACCTCCACCAGACAGTTACCGAGACTACTAGAATCTTCAGGCACCGAGCAATAAGCCAAGATGCCACTGCATCAGAAAATAGGTCAGGAGGTTGATGCACGATCTTGAGCTTCAAAGGGAGCAACTAAAGGATTTGCATCTTCCAAGAATCTTGATTCAAAGGGAGTTGACCATGTCAAGTTGGGTTCCTTAGTGATCAACAGTTAGAGGACTGTGATTCTTAGGATGGAATTTCAGCATCAGTGATCCATTATTTTTATCTTATAGAGATTCCTTATCACTATGTATGAGACATGGTAGGAAAGAATGTGATCCAGTTGAAGTATATTAATACAAGCGATCAAACATCAGATATTCTTACCAAACCACTCCCCAAGGTGAAAGTTGATCACTTCAGGAAGAATCTTGGTATGGTTGAAATATAAATTTTGATTTGTACTGATAAAGATGTTTTATGTGTAAACTTCTTTTATCAGATGTGTGACTTTATGGGCTCATCCATCCTGTGTACATTTCTGAGA
This sequence comes from Chamaecyparis obtusa, assembly GCA_027943335.1. Classification (NCBI taxonomy): domain Eukaryota; kingdom Viridiplantae; phylum Streptophyta; class Pinopsida; order Cupressales; family Cupressaceae; genus Chamaecyparis; species Chamaecyparis obtusa. Next base: position 426,750 of record BSBK01009576.1, on the reverse strand, counting down.
GGTGACGATCTCTTAGACAATGAACACTTGTATTTGATGTTACAAGGTGACGATCTTGTAATGGAGATTGGTTATGGTAGACTTTTGATATGTTAGTGCACATACCATAATAGGGTTATATGTAAGGGGAATATAATGTTCTCAAATTTACTATATCCTTGTATCATGACATGAGGTGATAGGAAAATCAGGTATCACAATCTAAGGTGATTCCTCATATCACGATCTAAGGTGATGTGAAAACTAGGTATCATGATCTAAGATGATTCCTCATATTACGATCTAAGGTAATATGTAAAATCAGGTATCACGTGTTAGGTGATTCCTCATATCACATGTTAGGTGATATGTAAAACCAGGTATCACGTGTTAGGTGATTCCTCATATCACATGTTAGGTGATATGTAAAACTAGGTATCACATGTTAAGGTGATTCCTCATATCACCATGTTTGGTGCTATGTAAAATTGGGTATCACAAGTTAACATGATTCCTCATATCACATGCTAGGTGATACATAAAATTGAGTATCATGAGTTAAGGTGATTCCTCATATTACGCGCTAAGTGATATGTAAAACTCAGTATCACATGTTAGGTGATACTTCATGCCATGGATTAAGTGATATGTTATACCAAGTTATATATTCACAAGTTAGGTGGTATATATATACATGTGATAACAATCTCATCATGAGAAATGTGATACATTATAAATGTTATCTCTCGTCTGAAAAATATTGATATTATCTCATTACACTTTATCTTCCTTAGCTTAGAGGGAGTGTTGAAATAAATAGCTTTCGATTAGATAAAGAATCAAATAAGAAATATATTATTTCTCATTTGATTATCTATCTGTCTCTATATATTCTTATATGTCGATCCTTCATAGATCAAATGAAGATACTAATCAATATTCACACTTATATTGTAATCGACCTGCATTATTGACTTTAGACCATATCCACGAGTCAGGTGATATATCTTGCATGGAGGATTGAGTTCCTTAAACTAGCCATGATATTCTATTGTGATAGACATCATGTGATGGCTGAAACAGATCATGATAGGTTATAGATAGTGCACATTATCTATGGACATTTGTTGAGTACTTGGTGAACATCATATGACTTGATGTTGATAGGCCATTACTCTGAGCACTTGATATTCTGCAGGCCAATATCATGAGTGCTTGTAAATAGAATCACCAATGGAGGAAATCCACACCTTGGGACTATGTTTCTATTGATTACATCATAAAGATGATGCTTCTATTACTTCCATCATATGCTTGATGCTATAAGTGTTGGATGGATTTTATCTTCCCTAGCTAAGAGGGAGTGTTGATGTTTGTAGCATCGGTCAGATAAATAAATGAGACTATTAATTATTATGAGAAATGATTTTCTACACATATATATTATATATTAATATATATATAATAATTTATCTTATTTATATATTAATATACATATATATATACAAAGTTAATCTTATAATAATTATTTAGCTAATTAATAAATCAGACTAATGACTAGACATGTCCCATGAAGGGACATGCCTCTTCTTGTCATTGCCATGTACAAATCATTGGGATCAATGCATTTGGAAGATACATAGACAATAGCAGTATTACTACATTTGCATTCGATCTCACAAACTTAACAGCTCTAACCTTATTTTATTACTTATGTGAACCATTATATTTAGGAACCATCATCGGCAATTCATCTAGCACTCTCAAAGTAGACAGTGTCGAATTACAAAGTATGCAAAAACTCTTTTTGAATCAAAAACCACTTGTTGTCAAACGGACTCACTACTTCTTGTGTGATTCTGATTTCAAACTCTACTTATAAACATTGTTGTATGAGTCCGTAAGTATTTCTAGAGAGTGTATTTGGAAGAGGCATTGGTTTCGTGACAAGTCAGAGAATTGGGAATTCATGAACCATGTCATGCCTTTGGGGCTTTTGAGAAACTTATCTTTCAGCTACCTTTACATTGTATTGGCCTCCTTAGTGATTCCTGAATGACCATGCTTCCATATTTATTAGAGCTTTTTGTAGAGCCACTCCATTATGTTTTAGATCAAGGTTTCATTTCCATTTGAGTAAATGTGTTCGAGCTTCCATCATCAATCATGGTATTCAATGAGGTTGCACCTCCTTTCATCGTGTTTCATTGAATGATCATGCCGCTGAGAGAATTCAAAGATGTATTTGTATCTTGTATGTGCGTTCGACCAATGGCGAGATGCTTGTCAATGGCAGCCATTTGGTAGCTTTTGAATTTCTTCAGTCAATCAATTCTGTTCACGATATAATCAATCACGTCTTCATAGATTGCTGCAGACAATCATCACCAATGTTCTATCCCTGTAACATTTCCTATGTTTTCCAAGTGAATCTCCATTATCCTCAAAATTTGGAAGAGCTTTCAGCATCGATGTTTGTATTTGCTTGAAATTTTAAGGCTTTTCTCACTTTGGCACTGTGCTTATGTCTATTGGGATGTATGTCAGGTTTGGCATTATATTTGTCAATTACCTTTGTTTGAATCTGTCTAAAGGCTTTAACAGATCTATCTATAAATGTTCTGTAATTATGGCTCCCATGAAATCGCATTCTTTGAGGAATGTTGACAGAGACTTCGCAGACCTTGTTCGTGCCTCTGCACAAGGATATTTCATGTGGATTTCAATGCCTACAAGAGCTCCTGCAGAATCAATTCGAAATGACATCTCTTTGAAGCATTCCTGTGTGCATGGCTGGATTCAATATGGTTGGTCATTGAGGATAGTCTTCAAACCAAGTCAGGGGCCTTGTAATTCTTTGAACCATATCATGTAGTAATGGTAAGAATCTTTTAAAGGACCCGTATGATTGTGGCATTCTGCTTCTTTTGTGTTGCTCGACAATCTTTAGTTGGTACTTGTTGTTGGCAAGTTGTGGACTATAAGAACTTTGGAACCCAATCTATTTGTTTCGAACTTTCTAAAAGACTCTGATCTCTTGACTTTGATGCTCGAACTTTAAAGTTAATTAAGTCTCGTTCCAAATTGCTTGTCGGGTCCGATAACATTAAGTCGGCATGTCAAGGAGTTGCAAGACTTGGGAACTTATGAACTGGTCGGGAGTTCTGAGAGTTCACAACCCATACCCACCACCCATTACCTTGCCGGACTTCAAATATTTTTCAAATTTGCCTCTGAAGTGCATGTCGCATTCAACGAAGCTTTCCTAGGAAGACCATGAAGTGTGGTAGATAAGCTCCATTAAATACTCGGCTACAAGTAACGATTGAATGCATATTGTTCGTCAAGACCACATTTAATGATGTGTATTGAAATTTGAAGTTGTCGTGACTTTGGTAGTCTGGAAACTTTTTCGAATCAAAACATAAGACTGTGATTCACGAATGGTGTGAAGTGCTTGACATATAGCTTCAATTGCAATAATGAGAAGACCCCGATTGTAGATGGATACAGAAAACAAAGCTTTTCTTACATTAATGGTCCTGTATCTAGTGGCTTCAATCATCCCTTGTGTAAACCAATCAATGCTCTACTTCTACATGCTTCAATACAGATTGATATTTAGACATGAACAAAGAAAGTATCCCAAAGGTTGTAGAATCTAGCCTTACAGTTGCCGATTGACTTGACTACTCTTGCTTCAAAAACATAAAGAAATACCCAATTCTAAAAGTGGTTTTGACAACCTTCTCAATGAATTAATTTCTCATCCAAAAGATGAGTAAAGCTCAAAAATTTAAAACAAAGTTAGTAATTTGAAAACCGGAGTAACAAGGAGATTCATCAAATACTACATCTCTACTAATGATGATTTTATGGGTTTTTGGATCCCACAAAATATATCCCTTAACTCTATCACCATGACCAACAAAAAATATTTCTTGAATGCTGATCTTTGGAAATAATAGTATATGCATCACAACAAAATATATTCTAATTTGAATCATCACATGAATGACCTGATCATACCTCTTCTGGAATCTTACAATCTATTGCAACTTACAGTGTTCTATTTACCAAATAGCATGCTGTATTAGTTGCTTCCACCCACAACTCTCACTCCAACTTGGCATTACTGAGCATGCTCTTTTCTCTCTCTAGAAGAATCTTGTTCATGTGTTCAACAACACCCTTTTGTTGAGGAGTGTTAACTCTGGTTTTATGCCTTTTAATCCTAGCTTCCTTACAATAACTTTTAAACTCCAAAGATGTGAACTCACTTCCATTATTTGTTTTTTAACACTTGATTGATCTGCCAATACTATTTTCAACCAAAACTCTAAATTGCTTGAAAACACCAGTGACCAAACACATCAGCTTTATCTAATCATCTAGAAATGCCACAAAATATGATGCTCCTTGAAAGGAAATTGTAATGGATGGCTCTCGAACATCTGAATGAATATAGCATAGAATACCATTACTTGTATGACAACCTAATTTAAGCTTCTGTCTACATTGTTTCCCAAAGACCCAATGCTTGCAAATATTCAAATTCAAAGATTTTAGATCTGGAAGTAACCCTTGGTTTACCAGTACCTTTAGCCCTTTCTTGCTTATGTGACTCAATTGTTGATGCCTTAAATGAGTAGATTATTTTTCTTCCTTAGATACCACCACTACTTTATTTATTTCAGTACAACCTTCTGGCTTGTAAAGGTTTCCAACTTTTGTAGCCTTCATGATTACTAAAATGCCCTTGGACACTTTTAGTACTTCACCTTGACAAGAAAATTTATAGCCACTAGAGTCCAAAACTCCCAAGGAAATTAAATTCTTTTTTTGTTCTAGTACATGTCTTACCTCTGTTAACGTCTTTACAACACCATCAAACATCTTAGTTTTAATGCTCCCAATACCAACAATCTCACAAGAAACATCATTTCCCATAAGAACGACACCACCATCAATAAGTTGGTAAGTAGAAAAGCAATTCCTATGTTCCTTCTATACACTTCTGCTTCCTCTAATGCTCTCACAGTTGTCTTAGCTCAGCATGATCAAAATGCAAAAGAATGACTTGTGTATTACACAAGTCATACTTTGCTTGATTATGAGACCCGATACATTACGATAGAAAAATAATGCCTTGCTTTAGTCTTTCCTACTCAAAAAGCAAGACATTGCCTCCTTAATGCTGAAACTCATGTTCTCATAAAGTTTGATCCTTTAAAGCATATTTTAAAAAAACCAATCTCCCAGAATGCCTTGCTAAATGGGTAATGATGTTAAATGAATTTGAGCTTAAATTTGTTTCCCAAAAAGTGATCAAAGGACAAGCTTTGACTAACCACTTGACCGAAACTCCTTCACCTGATACCCCTTTTGATTCAACTTCTTTTCTTGATGAGTTTGTCTTTTTGATATATATTGATAATACATGGGAGTTATTATTCTAAATTATCCCAATATCGTGACCTTGCCTTATCTCTATTAAACAAATTTCGTTCTTATTCTATTAGCTCTCTACGTCGAAAAGACAATACGCATGCAGATATGATGGCAAGTGTTGCCTCCCATATTTCAATTGAAAATCATGCTGGGAATTATCAATTTACTATACATAACCTTCTGGATCCTGCTATTTCTAATAGTCCTACTTATGTTCATTGTTGCTTTAGCCTTGATTCAGATGAATGACACTCCCATATCTTCCATTACTTACAAGATGGTACCTTCTTGAATTCGCTACAAGAAACTCTAGAGCTCAAATACGAAAACTTTCTACTAGATACATCATTCTTTGTAATGTCCATTATAGACGAGATAATAATGGTCTTCTTCTTCGATGCCTTAACAAGATTGGGATTCCCATGGCTCTTGAAGAAGCTTATTCTGGTTCTTGTGGGGGACATTTTGGTGGAAAAGCTTTGGTCAACAAGTTACTTCGCATGGGATATTATTGGCAAACTATGGAACAAGATTCTTTCTCCTTTGTGAAACAATGTCTTCAGTGTCAACAACATAAAAATTTGATTCATGCTTTCGCTCATGAACTCCGATCTTAGGTAGCTTCATGGCCTTTTAATCTATGGGGCTTGGATCTTATTGGAAAAATATCTCCTTCGTCACAAGGGCATACTTTTATAATCACTGCGGGCTTGGATCTTATTGGAAAAATATCTCCTCCTTTGTCATAGGGGCATACTTTTATAATCACTGCACTGATTACTTCACTAAATGGGTAGAAATTGTTCCTCTTTGTTCTACTACGGCTGATGTTATTTGTAACTTTATCCAAGATAACATTATATCTTGATTTGGTATCCCTTTGTCTATAATGTTTGTGATGCAGGAGCATCTCGGGTCCTTGGCAATCCTGTGTCACCAAAAAAAAGTTTGAGTTTTTTGTTGCTCGGTTCCTTCTTTGACCAAGTTGGCTCAGTAGTTGCTCGGGTTCCTTCTTTAACCGAGTTGGTAGATTGATTTCCTAGCGCTCGGTTATCCTTGCTTACTGAGTTGTTTGTTTTAGTTTTCTGTTGAGGCCGACTTGTGCATTTAATTGTGATCGCGGATTTAATGTTGGTATTGATCATTGGGAAGCTTGTGGACCTAGATTTGGTCGTTCCTTCTGTTAATGGTGGATCTGAAGACCAACTTGTTTCAGTAGCCTCTTGTATATAATGTAGTTGTTGGTTGTAGTTTAGGAGTCAGTTTTGGTAGCAGTTAGGAGTTAGAAGATTGAAGATAATTTCTAAATCCTCGTATGTTGGAGGACTGTTGTAATTGAATTGTAATATCTGGCCCTAACCGGGAAGGCCTTACAGCCCGACATGTATGAATCTATTTGATGAAATATAAGGATCTAATCTGCATTCTCTCTCTCACTTTGTGTATTATTGCTTCTGTGTGCGATCTCTACAAGGTCGATTTGGATTAGGGTGTGCCTTTGGCCCCTCATCTACCCCTGCGTTGCGTTAGGTGGTATTAGAGAAAAGGTTAGATCTAGATCTAGATTTGCGAATCTAGGTTTGAGGGTTCCTTCTTGTCAAACCCTAGTTGATATTTGTTGTGGGGTAGTAGATTGCAATCTGGCTTGCAATTGTAGAGGGTTTCAAGATGGTTTGTGGGATGCGAGATGCGGATCCAGGATTGGTAGACATGTTGAGACAACTTGCTGCTAGGTTAGAAGCTGTTGAGATAACCTAGCGTAGAGGAAGACATCTTGAAGATGTTAGTGATGAAGAAATTGAGGAAGAACATGATGATGTAGAACCTGCACCGGTGATGGATCAGGGTGAGGAAAGATTGTTGAAGGCTTTGACAAATTTGAATTCTACACCAGATTTCAATCCTTCTGAGTATAGTGGAAAGCTGGATTCGGATGAATTGGTGGATTGGATCACCGAGATGGACAAGTATTTTGAGTATGAAAATGTCCCCGAGGAAAAGAAGGTGAAGATTGCAAGCACAAAGTTGAGTCATGCATCCTTGTGGTGAGAGCATTTGCAGTTGGACAGAAAAAGGAAAGGCAAAGACAAAATTAAGGTATGGAATAAGATGGTAAATAAGTTGAAAGAAAAGTTTTTACCTTTTGATTATCAGATTAACCTAGTTAGGTGAATGCAAAGTTTGAGGCAGAAGGATAGCTTGGTAAAAGATTATACTGAGGAATTCTATAGGTTAGATATCAGATTTGGACATGATGAAGATGAAGTGGAAAGAATTGCTAGGTACCTGAATGGATTGAGAGTTTCCATCCAAGAAGAAATCAGTTTGGTTAAATTGGAAAACATTGAGGAAGCTTATCAGTTTGCCTTGAAAGCCGAGGAGAAATTGAACAAAAGACATGAGCAAAGACAAAGAGGTAGAGGTGGTAGATTCCCTAGAGGAAGAGATAGATCTTATGGTGAAAACAATAAGATCTGATCTAGAAAAGAAAAAAAATCTAGATAAAGGCAAGACTGAGTGGAAAGGTGAAAGTTCATCTAGAGGAAGAGGCAATAACTACTGAGGTGGTTATAACAGAGGTGGATTCCGAGGAACTTGTTACAATTGTGGAGGACATAGGTCATTTGAATGTACACATGCAAGTAAGAAGGTCGGTAGCAGTAGAAATGCTTTGGTGCAAGAAGATTCACCGAATGAACTTGAGAAGGAAAAGAACTTGATGGTGACGAGAGCACTTTGGAGTGAAAGTAATAAAGATGATCCAGTAAGGAAAAGTTTGTTCAAAACCAGATGTAGAGTTTCTGATGAAGTGTGGAAGGTAATCATTAATAGTGGAAGCTTGGAGAACTTGGCATCTAAGGAAATGGTTACAAAGTTGCAGTTGGAAAGGTTGGAACACCTGAAACCCTATCAAATTTCATGGATCAAGGATGAGCATACACTCTTGGTAAGTGAACAATGTTCTATGAATTTGAAAATTGGAAAGTACTATGATAAGGTGTTATGTGATATCATGCCTATGGATTGTTGTCATATTTTGTTGGGTAGACCTTGGCAATATGATAGACATGTTATATACGATGGGAGATTGCATAAATATACTATTTGGGTTGATGGGAGAAGACAAATCTTGTTACCTTTGATTGAAGAACTTGTTAGTAGTGTTTGTACATCTGTGAAAGTTTGCTTGATGGAAGGAAGAAAGTTTGTTAAGGATTTGAAGAAGAATGATGTATGTTTTGCTGTGATTCCTAACAAACCGAGTAATAAAACAGAGGATAGCATCCTTGAAGAGATTGATAAGATACTCACCGAGTACAAGGAGATCATTTCTGATAATGAACCTAATGGTTTGCCACCAAAGAGAAGCATTGATCATTGCATGGATCTTATCCCTAGAGCTAGTTTACCAAATAAGGCACCATATCGGTTGGCACCTACCGAGAATCAGGAATTGAACCGACAGATTCAAGAATTGTTGCAGAAAGGTTTGATCCGAGAAAGTTTGAGTCCTTGTGCAGTACTAGCTGTATTGGCACCTAAGAAGAATGGAGAATGGCGAATGTGTACTGATTCCAGAACAATAAACAAGATAACAGTGAAATGTAGGTTTCCTATACCGAGAATGGATGATATAATGGATAGTTTGACTGGAGCAAAGTATTTTACAAAAATTGATTTGAAAAGTGGATATCATCAGATCAGAATCAGAGAAGGTGATGAATGGAAAACTGCTTTTAAGACAAGAGAAGGTTTGTATGAGTGGTTGGTTATGCCTTTTGATTTAACTAATGCACCGAGTACTTTTATGAGATTGATGAATGAAGTTATGAAGAAATTATTAGGTAAATTTGTGATTGTATACCTAGATGATATTCTGATATTTAGTAAGACCAGAGAAGAGCATTTGTTGCATGTTAAACAAATATTGTAGAGATTGAAAGAAGAAAAGTTGCTAATTAACCTGAAAAAGTGTTCCTTCATAAAAGAGGAGATTGTGTATTTGGGATTTGTGATTTCAGCTGATGGATTGAAAATGGATCCTGAAAAGGTTGAAGCTATTTTGAATTGGCCTACACCTGAGAATGCTAGTGAGGTAAGATCATTTCATGGTTTAGAAAGTTTTTACCGAAAGTTCATTAGGAATTTTAGTTCAATTTGTAATGCTATGACTGAGACTATGATAGGAGATAAAAGAGAATTCAAGTGGACACATGGAGCTGATAAAAGTTTTGAGACTCTGAAGCAGAAGGTTGCTGAATTGCCCGTGTTAGCATTACCCGATTTCAATAAGGTATTTCAAGTTGAATGTGATGCAAGTGGTAGTGCAATAGGAGCTGTGTTGAGTCAAGAAGGTAAACCTGTTGCTTTCTTTAGTGAAAAATTGAATGATGCAAAAAAGAAATATTTTGTGTATGATCAAGAATTCTATGCTATTGTTCAAGCTCTGAAGAAATGGAGACATTATTTGATACTGAGTGAATTTGTGTTCTATACTGATCATAAGGCTTTATAGTATTTGGGTAGTCAGAATAAGTTGAATCAGAGACATATGAAATGGGTTGAATATTTGTAGAGTTATACATTTGTGATAAAACATAAGAGTGGAGTCACTAACCGAGTTGTTGATGCATTGAGTAGAAGATCTTTGATGATTGAGATGAGAATTGGAGTTCTTGGTTTTGATGATATGAAAGATTTATATGAAATTGGTCCTGATTTTTCTGAGCCGTGGAGAAAGTGCAGAGCATCTATTCAAGATCAACTGAATACTAAATGGGAAGACTATTTCATTCAAGAAGGTATGTTGTTTAAAGGTATTCAGTTGTGTATATCGAGAGGATCAATGAAAACTAATTTGATAAAGGAGAAACATAGTAGTGGTTTGGTTGGACATTTTGGTATTGACAAAACATTGAATTTGCTTAAGGAGAAATACTTTTGGCCGCAGTTGTATAGGGATGTTCAGAAATTTGTGAAAAGTTGTGAAATTTGTCAAGTTGCAAAGGGAGTAAGTCAGAATACTGGATTGTATATACCGATTTATGTTCTTGAGAAACCTTGGATTGATATCAGTATGAATTTTGTTCTTGGCTTATCGAAAACAGTAAGAGGTAATGATTCTATATTTGTTGTTGTGGATAGATTTTCTAAGATGACACATTTTATACCCTGTAGAAAGACATCAGATACAGTGCATATAGTTGATCTTTTCTTTAAGGAAATTGTCAGATTGCATGGATTACCTAGGAGTATCATCTCTGACCGAGACAGTAAGTTTGTTGGATACTTTTGGAAGACTCTTTGGAGAATGTTGGCCACCGAGTTGAGGTATAGTTCTACATTTCACCCACAGACTGATGGACAAACATAGGTTGTGAATAGAAGTTTGGGTAATCTTTTGAGATGTTTAGTTGGAGATACACCAAGTAATTGAGATTCTGTGTTGGCACAAGCAGAGTTTGCATATAATAATTCAGTGAATAGGAGTATTGGAAAAACACCTTTTGAGATTGTTAATGGAATACAACCGAGAGGTATATCAGATTTGAAGGATATTGTTGGTGAAGAAAAGAGAAGTGTTGAAGGAGTAAAGTTTGCTGAGTTCATGAAGACATTGCATGAAGAAGTGAAATATAAATTGGAGAAAAGTAATCAGAAATATAAAGACAGAGCTGATAGATCAAGAAGACATAAGACTTTTGCAATTGGAGATGAGGTAATGGTACACTTGAAGAAAAACAAATTTCTTGTTGGAACATATGGGAAGCTGAAAATGAAGAAGTTTGGTCCTTGTTGTTAGAGTATTGTTCGTTCGTGTTTAATAATCAACGAGACAATCATGATATATATATACAATATAATAATTGAATATGTAACATATATTAATATGAAGTAATGCAAATATTATGGAATCGATTTAATCGACTAAATGGTCGAATATGATTATCAGCCAAGTATGCAAAGGAAGTCACGTATGGTGACTGATATATACGAACAGTCACGATACTATCAGACAGTTAGTATATGACAGTCACGATAGTATCGTGACTGTCTGATTATATTTAACATGCCGTTCAATATATCGTTGGCTATGCAATTTGCTTACTATGTGCATAAAACGATAATCATAAGTTATACAATTTGTTAATATGAATAGTCATGACTTGTCATATAGTTTAATATGATGAGTCATGTCTTTTCATATTTACATCCTTTAGATTCAATATATATAGTTATCATATTTTGTAGAATCAATCAATAACCAAGGCAATTGTATTCTATTGCATACATTCAGTTTACATCTTATCTTCTGATCTATAATTAATTAACACTTGCAAGATATTGAGGAGATTTGACAGTGGAAATGCTTATGAGTAATGAGATTGAGTTACCTGATGACATGGATTTATCACCTATATTCAACATTGCAGATTTGTATGAGTACCATGAATCGGATGAAGAAATGACAATACCGAATGATTATCCTAAGAGACAGACAGAAGAAGTTGAATAGATATTGGAACATAGAGTTAGCAGAAGCACAAGAGGAAAACAGTATATGGAATATCTAGTAAAGTGGAAGAACATGTTAAGGTTTTAGGATCATTGCAAATGTAATAGCACTATCTCATTGTATGTGTTTTCCAAATGCAACAATCTCTTGCATTTATATTGATAATGAGCCAAGAAGAGACATGTTCCTTCATGGGACATGTCTATTCATTATTTTGTAATTAATATAATGACAATTATGATTATATATATACATATATATAATATCTCTTGAGTATTATATTAATTTATCTAATATTTACATAATAATAATAATAATAATAATAATTTTATCAATTTAACTATTTAGTTATTATGAGAATAATTATAATCTAACTTTATATATACATATATATCAATGTATATAGTAATATCAATTATTATATATATTGATATATATGAAATCATTTCTCATAATAATCATATAGTCAATATTATTTATCTGACCGATGCTACAAATATCAACACTCCCTCTTAGCTAGGGAGGATAAATCAATCCAATGTCAACACTTATGACACTTGGCAACATTAATCATATGATGTAAGAAATAAATGCATCATCCTCAAGATGTAGTCAATAAAAAACATAGTCTCAATATGTGGATTGCCTCCATTGGCGATTCTATCCACAAGTTCTTAGGTGGATTGCCTCCATCGGCGATTCGATCCACAAGTCTCAGGTGGATTGCCTCCATCGGCGATTCGATCCACAAGCTCTTGTGTGGATTGTCTCCATTGGCGATTCGATCCACAAACTCATGAGCTTTGGTGTGGATTGCCTCCATCAGCGATTCTATCCACAAGCTCTCGTGTGAATTGCCTCCATTGACGATTCTATTCACAAACTCACAAGCTTTGGTGTGGATTGCCTCCATTGGCGATTCTATCCACAAGCTCTCGTGTGAATTGCCTCCATCGGCGATTCTATTCACAAACTTACGAGCTTTGGTGTGGATTGCCTCCATCGGCGATTCTATCCAAAAGCTCTCGTGTGAATTGCCTCCATCGGCGATTCTATTCACAAACTCACGAGCTTTGGTGTGGATTGCCTCCATCGGCGATTCTATCCACAATTAAGATCACAAAAATATCTATCACAATAGAAAGTTATTGCAAGATCGTCACCTTCCAATAACTTTAACAAATACAAGTGATAATCATTTGGAAGTCATCACTTCCTCATGATTTGCACAGGGGGCAGGCCCATTAAAAACATTCATGATTCATTAGTATAATAATCAATTATATCAAGTTTACCTTAGATGTGTTTCGCCTTCAATAGTGAACTCCCTCTCAATCAATATGATCAAGATTGTCACAAGTTGACTGAACTATTTGCTCCCTCTGAAGCTCAAGTCTATCAACATCTTGACCTCTTTTGAAATGTTAGACTCCCTTTGCATCTAGTCTCAATCATCAATTCGTTTGCAAGCATCAAGTGCTTTCTCCCTTGAATGCAATTATCTTGTACTTCTGTCCTGAAGGTATGTCAGAGAGAGGTTACAAATAGCTCACTAAATTATCTCAACTAGAAATACCAATGATAGAAGCATACAAGATTTTACTAACCAATAGTATAGCATGAATTAAAAACTCAAAAATTATGTGCATTAATAAAACATGAAATACTTATCTTTTATAAATTTCTAGTATTTCATTTTGTAACGTGAGCCCATATATAAAATATCATGCAAATTCATAGAATGATGTCATCATTCTCAAACATTACTATAATTCTTCACATCAACTCTATTTAATATCCAAAGGTTCTATAAACTATCACAACCTTCAATCTTATTAGATCTCCTTTCAAGTGGTTAGACTTTTAAAGAAGAAACCTAGCTCTTTTTTAGATTTTTTTTTTCATAGACCCGTACATAGTTGGTCATAACTTTTGAACTTGACATTTTCTCTTCAATCGCTCCGGTGAGATTCTTTTAAATTGGTTTATCACCAACATATCCAAAATTTAGCAAGATCCAACGGTGCATTTGTGAGATATGGTCTTCGTACTGAGATTGTATTTTATGAGATAGTCACACATTCACCATCAACAAACTTCTCTCTTACATTTGCAACTTGGCTCTGATACCATGTTAAGGTTTTAGGATCATTGCAAATGTAATGGCACTATCTCATTGTATGCGTTTTCCAAATGCAACAATCTCTTGCATTTATATTGATAATGAGCCAAGAAGAGACATGTCCCTTCATGGGACATGTCTATTCATTATTTTGTAATTAATATAATGACAATTATGATTATATATATATATATATATATATATATATATATATAATATCTCTTGAGTATTATATTGATTTATCTAATATTTACATAATAATAATAATAATTATTATTTTATCAATTTAACTATTTAGTTATTATGAGAATAATTATAATCTAACTTTATATATACATATATATCAATGTATATAGTAATATCAATTATTATATATATTGATATATATGAAATCATTTCTCATAATAATCATATAGTCAATATTATTTATCTGACCGATGCTACAAATATCAATAGAACAGACCGATTGAAGACAGTTCGTGGATTTCACAATCTGAGTTCGATTCAGCTCGGGTTGTACCTGTTGCATGATTCGGAGAATCATTTCAAATAACCCCAGGTGTTTGATGCAGGAGCATCTCGGGTCCTTGGCAATCCTGTGTCACCAAAAACAAGTTTGAGTTTTTTGTGTTGCTCAGTTCCTTCTTTGACCGAGTTGGCTCGGTAGTTGCTTGAGTTCCTTCTTTAACCGAGTTGGTCGGTTAATTTCCTGGTGCTCGGTTATCCTTGCTTACTGAGTTGTTTGTTTTAGTTTTCTGTTGAGGTTGACTTGTTCATTTAATTGTGATTGCGGATTTAATGTTGGTATCGATCATTGGGAAGCGTGTGGACCTAGTTCTGGTCGTTCCTTCCGTTAATGGTGGAACTGAAGGCCGATTTGTTTCGGTAGCCTCTTGTATATAATGTAGTTGTTGGTTGTAGTTTAGGAGTCAGTTTTGGTAGTAGTTAGGAGTTAGAAGATTGAAGATAATTTCTGAATCCTTGCATGTTGGAGGACTGTTGTAATTGAATTGTAATATCTGGCCCTAATTGGGAAGGCCTTACTGTTATTACTAACTGGTTACTGAGAGGGGGGGGTGAATTAGTTAAAGCTATTTCTATTCCAATTCAACACTTGTTTAATTATTCTTCTAAGATAAGCAGAATGTAAACAATCATCAACAAGCATAAATAGAAATACACAGATCAACACAAGATGTATACGTGGAAACCCTCAGTTAGAAGGAAAAAACCACGGTGAGACAGAGCTCACAACTTCACTACTGCAGAATGAAGGCACCCTGTTAGGAGCTTACAAAGCACTGGTAAAGGTGCTACCCGGTTAAGGGATTTTATAGAAGATCGGTTAAGATCTTAACCCTGTTAAGAGTTGCCTAGTTAGAGGTCTTTCAACATCAACAAAGATGTTACCTTGTTAGAGGATTTTACAAAGAACTGATTAGGTCCACCCTGATAGAGGGATTTCAATTTGCTTTCACACCTTATAAAAACAATGATCTCATATGACACTGATTGTCTGATTAGATCATACCCGTTGATCTCTTCCCCGGTTTGCCTGACTGTTGAATCTTTTCTATTTCTTTGCCTTTCACCTTTGGTGACTGTGATCTTTTCACAGATGTCTCTTCATTGCTCTGTTTACTCAACAACTCTCAACAACACTTTTCTTGCGTCCTATGACCTGTATTCATAAAAGAGTTCACCTTCATGAAACCCTTAACTCATAGAACCGCTAGGCTGTAAACCCAACAATAAATCATGCAACTAGCAAAAAACTATGCGTTCTGATCTAGAGTTTATCTTTAAAACATCCGTAGAAATAAAGATAGCTCCTGTGAAAAAGCTAACTCCACTTCTGAGTGGTGGATGTTCCGTATAATCCGATTTTAACTCAAACTGCTCCGCAGAATCCGGTGCGGATCTTCAAGCAATAGACCGGTATACACTTATACCCGGTTCATCCCTATATACAATATAAGACCGGTACTATGTACTTGGATTGGTCTTCTGGTGTATCCCCTTCGCTTAATCTACCGGTGCATACACTCTGTTTTCAGTCTACTGGTGTCTTTGAAGTAACGTGAGTGACCGGTGAACCTTTACCGGTGGGAATGCTATTTGTGATTTACACTAATGACAACTTAAATTGCTAACACTTAGAGCCCGACATGTATGAACCTATTTGATGAAATAGAAAGATCTGATCTGCATTCTCTCTCTCACTTTGTGTGTTATTGCTTCCGTGTGTGATCTCTGCAAGGTAGATTTGGATTAGGGTGTGCCTTTGGTCCCTCATCTTGACCTGCCTTGCGTCAGTTTGATAATGGTACTTTCAAAAATAAGGATGTGAAGAAATTTCTCGACAAATATCACATTAAGCATTATTTTTCTAGTCCTTATTACCCTAAATCCAATGGACAAGTTGAAACATCTAATAGGATAATCGAACAAATTGTTCGAAAGACTGTCAATAAACATGGTAAGGACTGGCATACTTAGTTGACATATGCCATATGGGCTTACAAAACAAGTATTCGTATGACTACAATAACAACTCCTTACAACTTGGTTTATGGTGCAGATGCAATTATGCCTTCAGAGTTGGAAATCACTTTGCTCAAGATTTCGCTTAAGGGCCACATTGATAATGAGACTTATAGAGAACAATGCCTTCAACAAATTGAAACACTTGACGAACAATGTATTAATGCTCTTGAACACATTTAAGCCTATCACAAAGCTTTACAAAGGCAATACAATGACAAAGTTATCGAGCAATCTTTTTTGATAGGAAATTTAGTTCTATATGAAAATCAGCGCAATGTTAATGCCCTACCTAAGGAAAAAGGAAAATTCAGTCCTAATTGGCTTGGTCCCTTCATCATTACTGAAGTCTATTGAAATGACCCTCACTAAAAAGGCCACCAAGACTACCAATGCTGAACTTAGGAATTTTGTCAAACACTTGGCAAGCAACTGAACTGAATAGTACTGTTATAATGTAAAATGCTAAGAGGGATAATTGTTGAGCAACAAATTCACACTATTCAATGATACAAAACAGTGCCAATTATATTTATGCGTTCAATATAGATGCCAATTACAACTTTCAGATATTGCAATGATTTGACACTTGAAACTAGTACAAATATGCAATGCTAGAGTCCCTATAGAATGGATTGATTATGATTGTCTTGTCTCATGCAATTGATTCTAACTGAGATATGCAATGTTTCATATGACTGATTACAAAGACAGTGACTAAATTTCATGCAATGAATGTAACAGAATTGACTGAATTTCTAACCCTTATGACTGATTATTACATGTGCAATTTTTATGACCAAATGCAATCAAAATGGAACCTGGATTATGCAATTTGTGGTTGACCAAATGCTGATGAAGAAATGTCCAAACTGCATCCCAAAACAGTCCTCTGTCCTGCTGCTGTACGGTCTGCAGGTACAGCCGTACCTTTACGGACTGTACGGCCCTGATGTAAAATTGATGCTGGGGTTTAAGCTGCCGAAAATGCCAAGAATGGGATCGCCTAGGGTTGAGGAATATCCTCCCCAATTCACAAAATCAGTCTCCCAGCGATTTGATAGATATAAGCAAAAATGTGCGACTCCGCTGTCTAACAGGCTCTGTCAAAATTTCCACCAGAATGTATTGATTTGTCTTCAAACCCTATCAAAATGATCCTCCAATTGAATAGATATAATTCAAGTCTTCTTTGCAACAAAATCTCAGACCTTCAATAAAGTCTGAGGATTCCAAAAATGTCAAAACTCAGTCCCAGTCTGAATACTCAATTAAACTCACCATGAAATGGCTGAATACCACTTCCAATGTGCAACCCTTCAGAAGATATTTCACCTCCTCAGTTATGCAAACCCTTAGGAGATTTTGTTCCTAAAGATCAATTGAAAATCTGCAGACCTAGATGGTGCCACAAATGCCCATAGAGAAAATGTAGTAGAAACATCAAATCAAGTGTGTCCAAATGAGATGCCAAGCCCTCTATTTATTCACTTTTCTAAGAAGTTACTAAGAACTTCTAGAAGCATCCATTATAAAATCCCATTATAATGCACTTTTATAATAAAATAACTTTATAAAATAAAAAGTGCAATCTCAACTTAAAATTATAACATGTGGGCCCCGCATAACACATAATAATAAGAATAAGCTTCAAATCACCTCTCCAAGAGCAAATATGACCACCCAATCTCCAAATAATCAACAAGACGACTCTCTCACCAAATCATCTGCCTACGAGAGTCCATGATAGGCAAATCTATTGAAAATATCATGTCGCTAGAAAGGGGACATGACATCTATGGTTTTGGCGCATATAAGACAGCAGATATGGATGGTATACCCCTTAAGGACCCTTCAAATGCTATGCATTTGTGGCGGTATTATGCTTAATTCTTTCTAACACACTTCTCTCTTGCTTTCTCTTTCCTGGCCTTTTATTTCTTGATTAAGTTGTATGTTAATATTTCTTCGTTAAAGCACGTATGTTAGATAGTTAAGTGATTACTTTTATATTTCATATATTGCTTCGTTCATGACAAAAAAGCGTACATTCGTTTTGTCTTGGATTCATTTTTGGTAATGTCTTTCCCATTTTGATTAAGATATTGCTTGTTTTATTAGCATACTACTTAGTTCTTTCCATGTTCCATGTTTGGTAAATTTGTGTTTGGTTAATATTTTAACTAGATCGCATATTCATTTGTCTTCATAGGTACATTACATCATCAATAGTTGCATTTAATTAAGCATTGTTTTAATTAAATCACATGTATATCATTTTAATCATTATAGCATTGGTTTATAAACCAATTATAATGTAAATACATCCCCTTATTCTTAACTAACTTTTTGCTTTCCTTCCTTATTGTAATTTTGTCAAACAGTTAGCTTGCAGGCTGTTTACTGTATTTGCAGATTTGTTCTTGTTTGTAGTTATATGAACTTGTTGATTTGTATTTGCTCGGTGATTTTACATTTCTTTCAAAGTAGATACAATACACAACAAGCACTTGCAAATTTGCAATATAGAAATTTAAATATTGAACATAATGAATACATTTAGACTTCATATATTTATTTAATCCATCACAAATCAGATTAATACAATATTACAAACCTGTAAGTTGTTTTCAAATATGTAAATGACACCAAAAGTAAGTTTCAGACCTCTGCCAGCAGTAGTGATGTCCCAAAGGAAGCAATGCCCAGACTTGAGATTGTAGATTGAATGCTCCAGGTGGTACGGCAGAATGGTAACAGTAATATCAGACCCACAAAACACAGTTGCAGAACCTATTGCCCTTTGAATACCACTTCCAGCAACTCCTACGCCAATCAGATTTGTATTTAGAGCAATATGTAGTAGTATGGCCTTAGTTGGAGGTGTACGGCCTGCATGCTACAACAATGGATATATGGTATGGCTGAGTAGAAGTGTAACAGCACATTTCTGCTCAACTCCCAATGACTTCAATGCATTCACATTCACATTTGAACAATGGCACCACATCCAAACCCTCTAATTCGAACTTTCTTGGCAACTCCAATCTGAGCATCTAAAAGAAATAGCAATAGATTTTACCCTGCAAATTCAAACTCCAATCCTCTTGACTATGTCTTGGAACAGTGAGAAGAATGTCAACATTGAGGGATTTCGTCCTCCAAGCCCACAATAAAAAATCTCCACAATTTCACCAATTTTCATATATTATCCAAGCATGTTGAAAGAGGGCACTTCCATCTCATTTATAGCACTTTCTAAGACCTTATTCACTCACCTTGTCAATGTGGGATAAACAAAATCACCTTTTTCCCCTTTCCTATTATTCCGGGATATTTTGCTTTTTCGACCCTATTTTCTCGCAATTGCTTTTGGGGCCCCTATTTTATCGAGATTGTTTTTTCTTTAATATTTTGCATGCCACGTACACAATTTTCCTTCAACTTAAGTTCCCAATAACTTTTATTCATGCTTCCAATGTATTATAGAATAAGGGGGACCATTTAATTTAAATATTTCCCACAAGCTATAGACTATGCATTAATAAAGTTAAATAATAAATTTAACTTTATAAAATAACTTTAAATCATATCAATGATAAATAAATTTTTTTGTTGATTTTAAACAATTACCATCGACATGTCACTGCCACTGGATGTCTAGTCATGCTCATAAAGACTTACTATAAATAGTAAGTGCGCCCAATATTGCCTCAGATCACCTCAAAATGAATTGCAACCAAAACTGCCTAGGCCAAATGGCCTGTAAGTCCCTTTTATGTCTTGGATAGCCTACGAGACAATGAGAAAATAGGCTAACGACAACTTGTGTTGTGAATATTAGAAAGGGGACATTATACATTACATCATCAATAGTTACATTTAATTAAGCATTGTTTTAATTATATCACGTGTATATCACTTTAATCATTATAGCATGTTTATGAATCATTCATAATGGTATCAAATTAGACATATACATTCATCACCATGTTTGCATTATTTTAATCATAAGCAACAAACTAAACATTAAGAGTATGTAGATTTCCACAATCCATGAGATTATTGCAAGTTGTTTCTGGATTCAATTGTGTAAGTATTTTTGCATCAAAGTGACCTCAAACATGGAAAACACCCAAACATCATAGATATATATGTGTATGTAAAACAATAAAATAACATAGTCAGCACTGTTCAAAATATGGTCTATCTCAAGATACAAACATAAATATCCAATCAGCTCTCATCCATAGGATGATGGCTCCCTGATCCGTCTGGCTCGCGATGGGGGGAAGGCTGTGGAATAGATGAGTGCCTATGGGATGTCATAGAATGTGACTGGCTCCTCGATGAGCTTCGCATCTCATATCCTTGGACGACACATCGTAGCTCCTGAGTATCTGGTCTGGATGCCTCGAGCTCGAATTTGGCCTCCTCTAGCTCTTGCCCCATCCTCTCAACTGTGTATTGGAGTTGTAATGTCCCCATTCTGAGTGAGCATCTGAGTTATTAGATTTAGCCTATCACTGGGTCCTTGTAGGCTAATACTGGTGATTAGAGGGTCCTGATGGGGGTTTTGGCCTATTTTGAGGGACTTACTATTTATAGTAAGTCAACAATTGGTTCTGATGAGCTTAGATGAATCAGAAGAATTAAATGATGCTCTCAGTTTTTATTTTTGGCTTCCGATTTGGGCTCCAAGATTCTTGGAGGGAGCATCTATTTTTAGAAAGTCACTCCGTCAGGTTTATTCATCACCTTTCATCATCAGGATCACACCTGTGCTGTAGATTTCGATTTTGATGCTTCTTTAGTCATTTTCGCAAGATGGGTGAATTTTGATTATTATTTAATTAAATTAGCTAAGGTTGCTATTATTATTGGGATTGTATATTGAGCACTTTGGTGTTATAGCTCGTTGGAACTGGGTTGAGAAGTTTTAAATCTTGAGCACATAAAACAGGGATCCTGTGTCAGAATAGCATTATTTTAATGAAAGGGTCATTTTCTTCATTAAAGTGGAGGGAAATATAATAGTTTATTATATTTCAAATGTGCAACCATAAAGCAAGTGGCTTTTAAGTGAAAAGTGTCATTGAGAAGCTATTGAATTAAATATTATATATGTAGCCTTATGAGAATTCGAACCTCATTCTTGGATATCTTTGTTTGCATTTTGTGGAGAAATTGGTCTTGAGGGTTTGAAGAAATTTCATGTCTGGATGCCATGTTTGTGCTTGCACTTTGAGCCATTCTTGATAATGGTGAATTGTGTCTATTGAATAGTGGTTGAATACTAACTTGGGCGACATTCATCTAGTAGCAGTGAATCGCCTTTATGATCGACAAATATGGTCAGCATTCATTCCTACCAGGGCTGCGTTCATTTTCATTGAGCCGGGCGTACATAATTTGTAGGGCTGCGTCCATACTTGTGGCCTACGATTTACATATAGGGCCTGTGACCTATGTTGGAAAGGAAGCATTTTATCTCTTTGAGCTGCAATCTGTCTTAGCAGCGTTCATGAAAGGTGCATCATTCTGGTTTAAATTTGTAATTCAAATGTGTTTTTCAGCATTGAGTATATTTGCAAGTAAATTATAATTGCAAATGCAATCAGATTTCTTATTGAATAAAATTGGGATACTTGTTTGGATTTAGAAAGCAAATAGCTTGTTTCATGCATTGTTATATGTTAAGAAATTGCAAAACCATTCAAATACAAACAAACAAACTTATATTCAGAAATCAGAATTTGTACATTGCCTGTAAAGTGTTTGACAAAATGTCAAACATTCAAAATTGACAACCAAAATCAGATTTGAAACAATATCCTAATTGGGGATATTACAGGAGTCCTTCCCGTTACTCCTTTCTTATCTCCAACTCTAGTCTCACGGGTGCAAATGTGTCCTTGTGATGCCCCACATCTCGTTGTAGTCCTAAGGTAACTTGCGATGATTGTGGAATCCGCGCTACTAAGGCCATATCCTTGGCTACATGACTCACAATGTCACACCATCTATCGCTGCCAACTGCAATCAATCAACTCAGTAGATCATTTCGTGGTACCTGGATCTCCCTCATGATATCTAGAATCGATAGTAGTTGGAGCTTGTGGTGCTGTATTGTGGGATGATGTTGGGGGTATAAATGCCCTACCCTCTCCTCGCTCTTGTATCCATAATCCTCTCGGGGGTGGATGCTCTGACGAGGCTCTCCATGGCCGTCTCCTCAAAGGAGTGGTATCTACCTCCTCCTCCTTAGCTCCTCCCTGGTCGCTTACCATAGGTGCCTCCTTGGCCTCCACTCTAGGCTGCTCATCCTCATTCTCTTCCTCCTCAACATGATCTTCCTGCTCGTCATCTTTGACTGCCTGTAGTCCTGGTCTCGACCATGGCCTTGAGTCACCTATAGGGTAGTCCATTGGAAAGATGACACTAACTCCATGATATCCCACAGATCTCATATACTCCTTGAGCATACCCGCTTCTTCTATATCATTTGCTACAATGACATCTTGTCCCTCCTTTGCTATGGAGTCTATAACCTCTATCTAATCTGGAGTGGGTCTTGGTTGGGCCCTTGGCCTCAGTTTGTACCACTGTTCATGCGAATAGATCAACACTTCTCTTGGTGCACCCTGTGGGAAGCTGAACTGTCTCCTCTCTTTGTCAAAGTAAAATGGCACCATAATGTAATTGTACCGTCTCTCTAGCCACAATCTCTCTGCATACATCTGATTTGATGATACGTGTTAGTCTGTATCACCCTCCATCGATATGGTCTCCATATGATATCGGTTGCTTGCAATCGATTGATGATGACTCTCCAATACAACAAATCTCCCCACTGCCATACATTGCTCAATGGATAAGCAAATGCTCGTGGATCTGTCAGGTATTTCTCGATTAGGCATTCGATGGGTCGTGTACAAGTGATATGCTCAAACATCCATACCTGCAGCAATGTACATACGACTAATCTCTTTCGTTGATAGTGGACATACTTCCCCAACTCAATACAAGTGCACAAGCATACTCATCCCCCAAGAGTAGACAGTATGCCACTCCTCCATACTCTGGACCATAGTTCAAAATATCATTATTGGCAACTTATCGCCGCAGGCAATAAAAAAAGATATCAACAAATATCGGAGATAAGTCGGATTCTTCTCGGGAAAATATCGGGAACTTAAAATTGCTTAAATTTAATTAAAAATGCATTTTTTTTTGCAAAATTCAATAAGGAGATGCATCTAATGAGTCAGTAAATGAGTAAACAAACCAAACAAGCTGATCTAGATATATATATATATATATAAATGCAAATATGTAACAAAATCGCATCCTCATGTGGAATGCTGATGGCTAGTAGCCATAGTCTGAACTCTGAAGCAAACTAAAAATAGCAAATTGTTTTTGTAAAACTATAAGCAAATACAAGTGTCAAGTACAATATCAAAATAGTCTACATCTTCCTCTTCCCCTTCCTAGAAACTCAAGTATAAATTGTTGGAATGAAAGGGGGTCTAGCCGTAGAAGTCCATTGTGGTTGTGACTCGACCTCCATCCTGGATGTAGATGGTGTTAACACTAGTAATGACTCCTCATCATCCGTGTCCCCCTCACTCTCAGACTCAGTGCCCTCATCCTCCTTATGAATGTCATCCAATCCCGTTGTGAATCCACCCTCCTCCATAGCCTGCCTCTCCAAATCGTAGATGTCATCCTCTGTGAGCAATGGAGCAGCCTGCTCCTGTGATGTCCAATCACAACAAGGATCTTTGTCATCCAAATCAAGTGGACTAGCTGGTGCTAACTCTACCTTTTTTTATGCGCAACTTAAGGTTATATTGCACAAAGACAAGGTCATTGAGGCATTTTTATGCTAACTAGTTCATCTTCTTCGTGTGAATGGCCTCGAATAAACTCCAATTATGCTCGCAACTGGATGAGCTACAAGGTTGACATAAGATGCGAAGGGCAAGTTTTTGGAGACTTGGGACATTTCCACCCCAATTTCGCCACCAAGCATCTGCAAGATAAATATTAAAGAGTTAGAAAGCAAGGTGAAAACATATTTTAGTAACTTAGTTTTTATCTACTTATCATGCCTGTGAAAGACTCTAAAAATCCAAGTATTGTACTTGGGGTTTGAGTGTTTCTTCCTCTCTTTGCCACATTTGAAGAGAATAGCTTGCTCGTTGCATTTTGGTACACTTCCATCTTGGCCACAATGAGGTCTCTCACCTTAACCTCGGGTACCATCCTTTGCATGCAATCAGTGAAGCCCTCCATGACCTCAGGTACCACATCATGAGATTGCCTATCTGAGGGAGGACAATTAGAGAGGCCATATAGCGATTGGATGCAGAGATAGCCGAGGATTAGGTGTATTGTCTTGGTCGAGCATTTCCTCAGGAGCCTACCCAATAGATATCACTAGAAGCACTACTATATGCCTCAGAGGATGTTCACTTGGTCAGGAAGGTGATGCTAAGCACGATTGCTATAATGGTGACACTAGACTGCAGAGGGACCACATAAGATTGCTATAGTGGTGGTCAAAACTTTTTCACACAAAATATTTTTCACTGCTTGATGATTGAAAGAACAATAATCGCTCAACTCCCAAATACCATAGGTCAACTCTTTCAAATAAATGGCTCCATATTACATCAGCTTAGTCACATACCAAATTCTGTTACACGCAAGACTTCCTTAACCTCCTGCACTCATAAACACTACTTGATTCAAAGACAACACTGCCCAGTAATAGCAATGATAAATATTGCTTCCCACCACATACCATGCACTAACTCTATGTCCTCTGACCAAGGGAAAATGGCTGAAGTAGATATCTTTCCTTCAAAATACCAAAATGGCTCCTTAAAGGTAGAAAACGTTACAAAGCCGCCACAAAAATGTCTGAAGCCGTTGTTCCAAAAAAGGGGTGAATAAATAAATTACTTAATGAATTGGTTTAAAAAAGAAATGCTAAGCATTAAATTTTGAAGCCATTGAGTATATGTGATGAGTGCATAATTAATTCAGCCGCAATACACTTATAGTCGCCTTCCCTGCCATTATCGGGTTGCAATATTCAATAGAAACTGACCTTTTGAATAGACCCATTGACTTGAAAATCTGACTTGGCAAGATAAGCCAGCAAGCAGGTGAAGTGGACAAGCAACTAGCTCAAGCAGACGACTAAGCAGCTTAAGCACACAACCAAGTAGCTAAAGCTCACAACCAAGTAGCTCAACCAGACACACAAGCAGCTCAAGCGTGCAACCAAGTAGCTCAAATAGACAACCAAGTAGCTCAAGCAAGTAAGCAACCAGCTCAAGCAAGTAGCCAAGTAGCTGATGAAGGACTGATGAATAATCAATAGCTTGGTAAGCATTTCATTCCTCTTTTGTGCCATAGTTCCCTGTTACTTTGAGTAATCCTACAAAATTTGTATGACCTTGATCATCGACCTTTGACATCAATAACAAAATATTCAACATCCTATTCACCAAGGTCCTACTTGATGCAGCTATAGAAATCCAAGACAGATATTGAGACGACTTCTTTGGTGGAGTTGTACTCGGCCTACATTTTTCATTTTCTAGGAAGTTGTCTACAAACAATCTAATGCTGTTGTCACAGGGTCACTGATTTCTCTTGTTTTAGCCAACCCTTTCATTGAACACGTCAAAGGTACAACCTTTGACTCTTTCCTCTTTAGACCTAGGTGGTGGAAACACAAGTAGATGATACCAACCTGTGCTGGCAACATGGTTTGGACAAATTAAAAGAGTTGCATTTTTACTTAAAGAACATTATGGAAGGCATCAAATTTGCTAAAGAAATTGACCAAGATAAGAAACTTCCTTTCCTTGACATTCTTCTCATCAAAAAACTAGATGATTCTTTTGCTCACCAAGTTTATTGAAAAGTTGCACACACAGAGCTCTACTTACATGTGTCTTCCCATCACCACCCTACTGAAAAAGCGCGTATCCTCAAAACTCTTGCTTCTAGAGTGTCTTGAATATATGATGAGGAATACATTGATCATGAATCACCCATTTGACAAGAGTTTTCAAACTGAATGAGTACCAGACTAAACATATTTCTAGAACTATTTAACAAATCAAAACTGCACATTATCTTGTTAGTGTCTTACTTTGTCATTTGCAAGACAACACAAAAAAGCTTTGAGCGAGGGTAACTTCTTTTCAAATTAGGAGAAGAAGCTCTGTGTTATCTAATTAAATCTAAAACTAAGCTAAACTGACCCAAGGCTAAAAACTATGAATGTGTTTTTGCAAACTTGTTTTTTAATTATTTCCTGTTTATAGCATTGATGTTGATATTGATGAAACTAAGTTCTTTGCTGAGGTGTTCTTATTTCAAATTTCTGGCCTTTGTAATGGTCAACTGTTCGGAAAATTCACATTCTAAATGTACTTTGCATCAACTGTATGAAAAATGGCATGAAGTTTGATTAATATCAAGTCAGTGCCATATGACAGATGAGTGCCATTGCTAACAGTTTAATTAGTAAATATGAAAAGGAGATCTGTCAGTGCAAAAGCTGTAGGATTATGAATATCTTGATTCATTTCTAATGTTTTGATCATTCAGAGCAAAAGCTGGAGATATTGCCCTGGACATCTGTTGTGGGAGTGGTGATTTGACCTTTCTCCTGGCAGAAAAAGTTGGGTGTAGAGGAAAGGTATGGTTGACAGAGCTCTTGTTTTGCAGAAATTCACTTGGATTGTCTTCACTGTTCTTCAATATTGTGTGGGAATTCTTTATCAGTTTGATTTGACATTTTGCAAGGACACTCACAAACAAAACATGATATGCTAGAAAGGTACAAAACAAACAAATCAAAAGTCTCAATGCTACCTAACTCCTTGAAAAAAGGAGAAAAGATCATTTCAGGCAAAGTGATTGTTTGAAGATGATCATACAAAATATATACTCAGAAAAAAAGTAACTGAATTTAAGGAATATTTGCAAACAAATTATATTCGAGTATCAACCAACTGCAGTTTGTCTCATGATCACCACTTGTAGATTATGAAATGGCCAGACAATGCTCTGAAAAATACAACACTGTAGGTCTTCTTAGGCTAGTGGCTAGGGGGACAGGATTAAACCTCTTTATAGAAAACACTCAGTAAATGGAAAACACAACTCATGATAGCATAAAGAACTACCAGGCTGTAATAATAATGAAAACTGTAGGAGTAGAGAGATAAAAAAGGCATTCAGTAATTAAAGCACAACTCATGACATACATAAAGAGCTAACAGACCATGATGATGGAAATTGTAGAAGTAAACAGATTAAGAATAATGAAGTCATGGATGCAGATCTGAGAGAACACACATAACATCAACATACCTTGTTATCTTCCTCAATAGTACCTCTATGGCATACACATAACATCAACATAATTTTCTGGATATCTCCTTCACTGAGACCTATATGTCCAAATTGAAGTGGATTCCAAATTACTTTTCCTGTGATTATTTGTAGCCTTATGAAAGTTGTTTTCCTGTACTAAAATGTGCTATTATAGTTGAATCTTTTCTACATCTCTCATTTCTTCTAAAGAAAGAGTGGCACTTAAATATGGAAAAAAACACACTAACAGAACCTTTATTGATATCAAAGTTCTGTTATATACAAGAAATGGGGAAAAACCTTGTACTTTATAAGTTTTTTGAGCTGTTGTGAATGCCAACAAAGGACAAGGAAACTTAAAGAATAACACAAGTACTTCATGTAAAAGATGATAAACTTCTATTGATATTAGTGTTGAATTATCAGATTTAATGTTGCAGAGATTTAATTGACACTTCGATATTTATAGATTTCTGTATTTTTGTATCTTCAAATCATCGAATGACTTACATTATATATTACAATGGGCAGTCATGACTTGATTAGATGTGACTCATTAATGAGTCACGACTCATCAAGTCGTGACTTTCCAAATAATACTCATTGACTGTTTCATATGTATTGTATCACTACGATAATAACACAGTAATAATAACGATACTGTTTCATACGTATCGTTTCACTATAACAATAACGATGCTGCAGTAATAATAATACACGATGGTTATGAGAGTTGTTAATACTGTCAACTTAGAGGATATTACCGATAACTAATATTTGGTTAGGTTGATAGTAATTCATACTTCATTCAAACTGATACTTATCGGTATTTGATGTTTATTATTGCAGTGTTAATAAAACCGATATAATCAGTATTTGATATTTGTCGTTTCAAATATATAAACATTAATATATATGTATATATTAATGTATATGTAATAGTAATTGCATGTAGATTAATATATATATATATATATATATATATATATATATATATATATATATATATATATATATATATATATATATTGATAGATTATTTTAAATATATTGAAATATATATGTATACATTAATGTGTATGTATTAGCAAATACATATACATTAATATGTACATATATGTATTCTTTATATATTCAATTTTAATATCTGAACATTGCTATCAATTTCCAACACTTCACTTGGTCAAGGCATTTGTCGTTTTCAAGCTGATTGTATAACACGTCTCAAAAACATGCCCTATTATAAGCCTAGATCTTTGTATGGGTATGTATCCCCTGTAATATCAATTATGAATCATATATGGAATAGATCAATTTGCATGGCAAGCTATATCATATATCCTTTTATATTGACATCCTATTTGCCTTGGTCCTTTTATTGAAATATGTGACTCACATATGCCTGCAACTTGCATGGATTGTCCACATCATGACTATCATGAGATTGGGTGTTGTCTCCTACACTATACATGTGGGGTATACTAGGTTCTGGATACTACCTTTACTTGGACTTTGGTTTGCCAAGGTTTTTTTAAGATGAATGTCTGCAACTGTCATTCTCTTGGTCCTGATTGGAGTTGTCTCATCTATGTATTTTTGACTCATAATGGTCGTTTGATTAATGTTTGTCTTTAATCTTTTCTAGAGTCTTGTAGATGTGAGTTTTGTGACCACTCCAACAAGCAGGATGAAACACTTAGTATTCCAAGATGAAACACCAAATATCAAATCCTCTCTTGAATAAGGAAGCTTTGAATGCTAAACAATGTAAAATACTGTGTGATCTTGCAAAGCAACCCCAAGGTTTACACTACGTACTTGTGACTTTTTGTTGGACACAACTCAGCTTAATGATGTGATTTTATGATAATCATTTGGGGATTTACGCTATTCATTCAATGGATATCAATTTTTTTCGTGCAAATGATTAGGCGATTTGAGCTCTTCAACTACTCATAAAGTCAAGTGCAAAAAGAAGGCAATTGAGGAATCTAAACTAACTATAGCAATGCAAGAAATTATTGATGGCGAGGTGGAACTAAACCAGTCCGTGCATTGCCAAATCAACTATGCGAAAGAGGATGCAATCTTCTAAGGGTGCGTGAGTAATTTTCACATTGCTAACATTCATTTAAACACCCAAATCTGGTGCAATCCAAATGAACATTCCCAATTGAAGTTAAGTCCTTGCAATGAGTTCAAAGTCAAACCAACCTTACACTGTTATTTGCAATCAACAAATACCAAAAAGTATGAACATAAGTTTCACCATAACTCACCAATCAACAATATCTTCCATTTATCTACATAACTACTTCTACTCAATTTCTACTTCTATTCAACATAAATAAATCTTATTTTAAGTGAGAAAATGTAGAAACCATGCAATACTCAAAAATAGCATAAGTAATCCACCATGATAACAACAATGAATTTGAAATTACTTTTGCAACATTATGGCAACCATTTCACGAAGTCTCTTCCTTACAAATGATTTGAGCAAGCCTTATATAAAGGCTCCAAGTGCAATGGACAACTCAAATTGATTCAAGATCAATGGCCAAGATTTTGCCAACACAACTCTAATGTAACTACCAATTACAAGCATTAAATGCTAACCAATTATAACAAGGCACCAATCTATGGGCCAATGAGAAAATTACATTACTTTTGCATACATATGATTAAGGATAGACCAATGAGAACATCAATTGTGGTAAAACATTAAATGCAATCCACAAGTACACTTGAAACGACTTGATTGGTGGAGATGAAGGTGTGCCAACTTAGCATGCTTATTTTGTTTTACCTCCACTTTTCAATCCCTCCTATTTGGAAATCTTCTCATTGAAATGTTCTTGAAATTGCTTGTAATTGAAATCTTGACTTAGATATCTTGGCTTGATTTGGCTTCATGACTTGAACTTGAACCTGATTGACATCTTGATTTTCCTCATTTTATGAGATGTGTATATTTGCAATTCAATCATCACTTGAGGTTTCATAATCATCTTTGCACATGATGAAGCTCAACCTTGAACCTCACTGTTGATGTGAGCTTTATACCTTACAACATGCATGATAGAACTCATGGTTTCAGGATGAAACAACGAATATTGAATCCTCTCTTGAATAAAGACACCATTTATGCTAAAGATTGCAATAAAAGATCATAAAGGTGATTCCAAAGTTCCTTATTAATGGTGGATACTCAATAATAATAATGTGATATGTTGGTATTACGAGGGGACTTATGCTTGTTCAGTAGGACTTTGTCAACTGGACTTTGAATGATATGGCTTCACAATGTGCAATGAAAAACTTCCAACTTACGAAATGAAATGCAATGAATTTAAACTTATGAATCTAAGCTACTTCTACTTCTATTCAAGGATGCAAGAAAGAGTGAATACCCTTGGACTCTACTAGATGTAGTCTTGTCATCAACTACACTCAACTAGTGCAATCTTCTAAGGTGTATTTAAAAGATATTCAAATTACCACTATTTCATTAATCCTATCTATGGATGCAAATCAATGAGCAAGTATCAATTGAAGTTAAATTCATGATAATGTCATTTGATTACGTAAGACAAGACTTACAATCAATAAGTAGCTAGTGGTTTGGTCTACGATCGAGCCAAGTAAGGATGCATTCACAATTACTCTTATCCCACTAAACTACTCAAAGCAAATTCTAACTAAATACTTGAAATCAAATCTATTCTAAGTGAGGAATTTAGATCACCATGCAATACTTCAAAAAAGATCACAATCATTTACCATGCAAAACTGTAGTGTCCCTAGTATTATTGGAATATCTTTCTAAGAATCAACCTGCAAGAAAGATGTTAGTAACAATAATATGGAATCATGAGTATGAACAGAAAGCTAAACAATTAATTATCTACCCCAACTAATTAACCCCTCCTTAAGAAAGTCTACCAGGTCGTGCGCATTAACCTTAATAAGAACCCTTGTGTCCTTGATTAAATCTTGCCGTCGTCCTCTAGAGCGCATCCTTAGGGACTTCCGGAGCAAGGTCTACCAGGTCGGGCGCATTACCCCTAATCATGACAATAAAGATGAATAGATAAATAAGATAAAATAATTGTAATAACATTTTAATGAATATATAAATAGATTCAATATATATTATTATTGAATTTATAATCTTACATTATTATAATGAAGAAATTATTAATAATATTGTACACAATATTATTAACAAATGGAAAGTTAATAATAATATTAAAAATAGATAAATAAATTAATAATATATTAATGGGCTGTAGAATATATTATCAACATAATAATTAGTGTTCTATGATAATAATCTATTAGTAGCAATGAATAATAATTATAATTAAATAATCAATAAATAATAAACAAACCGTCAACTCCAATAATAAGCCGTGGGTGCTTAGACGGCATTAGCTAGACAACAAAATAAGGATTAATTGCATCCTATGATATAATTGATTATTGGAGAAGCAAACTAATAACTATGGGCCATCGATTATGTGAATATCAAAATTAGAGAGGACAGAGATTAGCGGTACAAGGCCCATGTCTTGGAGATCAATGACAGTATAATAGGAAGCGATAATATTATTACTATCAATCATTGCTAAGAATGATCACTCTTAACACTTAAGATATGGATACGTAGACAAGGGGGACTCGATGAATAATTTGTGCGTATACTTTGTTATTACTGTCACAGAAATAGAGGAACTTCCTTGGCATCCTAGTTGGATTATTATCAGATAGAAAATCAGTCAGCTACACTTATTAATTTATGAGTAATTACAGGATCGGTTAGATTATTGTTGCCAATAATCACAATAATAATAAATGATTATTGTAAACTGTATTGGTTATGAGAGGTGACAACTCTATATCGTGCCTCTTCATATTTCAAAGGCATATATACATACTAAGCCAATTGGCTATCAAAAAGGGAGGAATTAATTTGATAATAACAGCAATCTATTTATTTGGATTCCGCTGGTAGAGCATTTCGGTTGCTATCGCAACCTTTACATATTAAAATGCAAGCATTATATTGTAGCATATATTATTGCAGTGGATAATAGAAGATATATATCGCGAGGATATTGTTCGATAATAACTAATGTCATGAAGCGATAACAGTAAATGAAAAGGAGTCAAAAAGCAGTATTAAAACAGCGAAAACAGGGAAATATACAGCCTGCGCACAGGTAGAGTCAATAATAAGTAAGTATAATTATATATATATATATATATATATATATATATAATTTCAAATTCTTTTCAGTTTAATGAATAATATTAAATGTTGATATTTCAGACTTATTGAATAATATAAAATGTATATATATATATATATTCAGGTTAATCATTCACAATGAATATAATGTTCAATGGAGGATAATTTCATAAATAATGTTATTTCAAGTTTAATTCATTAATTGACAATATAATTTCTTATCAAAAGTAATAATAAAAGAGAGCTCTCAAGGGAGATTAAAACCTCTACTAAGCCAGTGTACACTGATGACCCACATATGCATATGTATTGAGCCTTGGATAGAGGAAAGCTCTTCCAAGAAGAGGAATGGACCTATGGTTAGCCTATGAGCCTCGAGTGATGCACTCCAGAGGACGACAACAAGATTTAATCAAGGACACAAGGGTTCTTATTAAGGTTAATGCTCCTGACCTGGTAGACCTTGCTCGGGAAGTCCCTAAGGATGCGCTCTAGAGGACGATGGCAAGATTTAATCAAGGACACAAGGGTTCTTATTAAGGTTAATGCGCTCGACCTGGTAGACTGTCTTAAGGAGGGGTTAATTAGTTGGGTTAGATAATTAATTGTTTAGCTTTCTGTTCATACTCATGATTCCATATTATTGTTACTAACATCTTTCTTGCAGGTTGATTCTTAGAAAGAAATTCCAATAATACTAGGGATATTACAAAAACACAACAATGAATAGTAGAGCAAATTTGATAGTATATTAGCAGCAATTTTCCAACAATCTCTTTTTACAAATGAGAGTTGGGTTTATATAAGATCCCCAATTACAATGAACGACCAAGATTAAATTAGAATCAATGGCCTAGATTAATCCATGACAAACCCTAATTAGGGAAACCACAAATAGCCAATGAGAATAAAACACCACAAAATTAGCCAATGAGAAAATTCAATGGCTTGAGGACCAATAAGAAAAAAAGGAAGATGTGTAGTCATCATACAACTCATCATCCAAGGGATGCACCCCCTTTTCCTTCTCTCTTCTAGCAAATTCAATGAACTTAACCATAATTGTACTAAGTTCATCCATAACAATATTGGGAAGGCTGCTATGTTGTAGTTCAATGATCTATAACTTCTCCATGCAAGTATCCAATATGCTCTCCCAATTTGAAGTATGCCTCTGGAGATCATTTATGGAAATCATAAGGGAGAGAAATCCATTCAACTGACTCTTCTCAATAGAGTCCATGTCTTTGAAGTAGACTGATTCCATCTTTTCTTTCAACTTCTACAAATCCAACTCATTGGAAGCATTATTGTCAAGACCAAGTAATTCCTTGATTGTAACAAAGACTTTCAAATGTATCTCCAAGAAAGGACCCTCAATAACAAGACAGTCAGCTTGTGCATGCTCAAATGTACACTTCCTCATGGCTAGTGAAAGATACCAATGACCAAAGTCATATGCACTTCCCCTATCAATAACTCCTCCTTGAATCAGAACTGGTGCACAATCAAGTTTCCAATTTTTTCTTAGTATTGAACTAAATTTTTTACCTATTGTTGTTTTCCTCTCTTGTCAATTGCTTGTTCTGAAGAGAAGAGTCTCCCCTCTGCACCCTTGTAGACCTTGAATGAAAAAGATAAAAAATTAAATGATAACTCAGATATAGAAATTTAGTTACTATGTATGTAAAATGGATGTTTCTAGATAGTCAAACTCAACAATGAGCATTGTGAAATTCATAAATAAGATATAGCAAATCTCATCTCCATCTCATCAAGAACCTTGTCTCTCAACTCATGATCAAGTACCATCTTATCAATGCATGCAACAACACCTATGATGACCTTCTCATCAGGCCTAAATGAGTTTGAGAAGTAGAATATTGGGTTCAAGAAGTAGGCCAAGGAAGGTATCGGTTGGTAGAGTTGATTTGTCCATCTACGATCAATGATGCTCTAAAGGATTTCATATTTTCTTTTATTTTCACCATAGTAATGTGAAATGGCCTCTTTGGCCCTATCCATGGCCTCATAAATGAAACCCATTGGCATGCCCTCTCCATCCACCATACGAAGAACCCTTACCAAAGGTTCTGTCACCGAAAAAAAATGAAAACAAATCTTAAACTTTTACAAAATTAACCCCTAATAAAAAATAGCAATTAGATTATCTTGTTTCAAGTCTATGTTTGTGTTTGTTACTTACCCTGATCAACTCCTTTGCATTTTTGTTGAATTTTTCATCAAAAACTATATTTATAATCTTCTCCACTTTAGCTCTTTTGGAGAATGTACACTCCAACTAAGCATCACACAAACATTTGCTTAAGATGAGGAATGGCACCAAGAATGCTTTGCAATGTGAGGAAGTGGCTAGCAAATCATGTCACTTTTGGTCGCACAAGGTCCTTGCCATTCGTGTGTTTTCTCACCAAAGAAAGGACCCTGTTAGCCATAGCTTAGTCATTAATAATAATACTGCTCTTGTAACAAACTGTTAGCCAACTTTAGTCATTAATAATAATACTTTATGTTTTGGTTTGTCATGGCAATGTAATTACAAATGGTTCTCGGGCCGTTGTAGGAACCGACGGTTGGTATGCTCAACCAACCATTGGGTGGTTTATATATGTAAATTGGCACCGAGAATATGTTACTTTGGTACAGAGATTACTTGGAATAAAAGTATATCATTCTGCCAACACTATTTGCACTGTGTTTATTCTGAATTGTTGTGTTATTCATGTTCTGCTTGAATCTACCTGTTTACTCTGTGTGTAAAACCATATATCCCAAAGGGAGTAACCACAGACCTGTAAATGATTGCATTTGGCCACCTAACTGAGGTATTTCATTGATCAATATCTGAAATTAATTGATGTTGATATTTGGTATTGCTATTTCAATTTGGGGTTATGTTAATGTTGGGCTTCCAAGCTACATATTGTGCTATGGATGAATAAAGAAATCAGATCAGTCTTATTTGCAAGCATTTTCAGTTGTTCTGGCAAGGTATTTTGTGTGGAAAAAAACTACTTTCGTAAAACAAAAGAAATCAGTGGTATCTATTACAACTTTTCTGTTATAGATGCATGTCACCGGTCTAGGCAATCAGTCCGGGTGCCTTCTATTACTGTTTTAGAAACTCTGGAATATAAATTCTTCTCAAAAGAATTTGTTTTTATTGCAGATGTGCAAAACATGTCTAAGCTAAATTTCTTATAGGTACTGGGAAATTTTTTAAACGCATTTCAATTTTAACTTTAGCTCAAAAATATCTAGGTGACAGGTCTTGACTTTGCAGATGAGCAACTGATAATTGCATCACAACGGCAGAGAGATAACTGGAAGTCTTGTTACACAAACATTAAGTGAGTGCAGTTACCAATGTCAAGATTATGACTATGCAGATGAGTTTATGTAGGTATTAATTATCATGTACTAATCCATACCTCTATTTCTGCATTTCTTTCCAGAATTACAGCATATGTAGTATATTTTTATTCCTCTACATGTGCAACTTTCAGTATTCGTTATTTTTGGTTTCTTCAATCTATAAGTTTTAGTTCAGTTGCTCCTAATGAACTCTATATTTTTTGTCCTAAATGTAAAATAGGTGGATTCAAGGTGATGCATTGAATCTACCATTTGCAGATTCAAACTTCAATGCCGTAACTGTTGGATATGGATTGCGTAATGTTGTGGACATTACTCAAGTTTTGAGTGAGATTTATCGTGTGCTAAAGAAAGGTGACTACATTCCTTAAGTTTTATACTTATCATGGGCTAAATGGTAAGGTATTTAACCATTTTTTTCTGGGAATTGCAGGTTCCACTGTTACTATTTTGGATTTCAATAGGAACTCAAATAGTTCTACTAGCTTCATACAGGTTGGTTTGTTTTTATATTGGGCATGCTTATCCTTTAAAAAGCACAACCTTCAGGAGTAGGGTTTAAATTTTTTACCACTTCATTGTTGAAATTGATTTCACGGAACTTATTTTAATATTGTTACTTTGCTAGGATTGGGTTCTTGACAATGTTGTTGTTCCAGTTGCAAATGGATATGGACTTGGAGATGAGTATGCATACTTGAAAAGCTCAATTGCTACATTTCCCACAGGTATACCAACAGATTCCATTAGCAGATTGTTTAATGGAAAGCACTCGCTCTTTCTGTTTGTAATTGAACTTCTTGTTTCTGTCTTAAACATGTGCGTATAACTGGTGAAAATGCTGAAATATCCCATCTCTAGAAACACTATCAGTGTTAAAACATGACTTCTGGCCATTTCTATTTCATGCTTTATAGGCATGCATCCTTTGTTGTTCTAAATCTATAACTTAAGTGGTGTTTATTTCGGAACTAGCTTCAAGGCTTAAAAGTGTTGAATCATATAGCATCGATCATGAAATTAATCTCATGATTTATTATTTATTTGCATCAATCAGATTTGATCGTAATAAGTATGAAGACCATTTAATTTGCATCGATCAATCTTTATCGAATATGATGGTAAAGATCACTGTAATATATTGGCATCGATCAGCCATGATTGAGCAAGCATTTAATATCATTCCAGAACCTCATCGGTATATTAAACATGTTATTTGTTATTGACCGATTAGCATTAACTAATCATAATGCGTATTAAACTGAATCGGTGCAAGTAAATATTTGCTTGCATTTTGATCAAGAGGCATGTCTTGATCTTTGTGGAGACATGTCCGATCAATGCATGTCCCACTATAAACTATATATGCAGACCGATAAAGAGGAAGATGATATTGAAATTGAACATATTCGGCATTCCTCCACTCTGCAAACACAAAGACATCAGTAACATTGTTAACATATATATATATATATATATATATCATCTACCAAATTTGAATAGTAGTTTGATTTGCATTTACATGGTAGCAGAGCCACGTTAAGGAGGATGCAAGCAGTGATTGAACTTGAGATATTCAGATTTAAATCAAAGAACATCACATTCCTCTTTGGCGAGTGTAATCAGATTGAAGATAGGCTAGAAGGAGGAAATAACTTCTCATCATGGAAGTTTAGGATTATGATATTAAAAGAGAATAAAGATGAGTCATTTGTGAAAGAAAATAAAGCAAAACCGGAGAATGATCTTGAAAAGACAACATGGATTGAAGGAAATGAAAAGGCCATGAAAATCATAGTTGATGGAGTGAGAGATCATATCGTGCCAATCTTGACAAAACATGAGACCGCATATCATATGTTTAAGTCACTTGAAAGCACATATGAAATAAACAATTCCAGCAGGACCTTGGCTCTAAAGAGAGAAATCAATCATATAAGTATGAACAAAGGAGAATCTATCAACGCATACTTTATGAGAATATCTGCACTAAGGGATCAGCTGTCAACACTTGGATACCAGATTGAAAGTAAGGAGATAACACTTATTGCCTTAGATGGTCTACCAAATTCCCGGGAGACATTTGTTCAAGGCATTAGTGCAAGGTCTAAATTTCCAAAGTTTGACCGGCTAAGATCAGATGGCCTTCAAGAGGAATCAAGACAGACAAAGAAAGGATTCAATCAGAAGAATGCAAATGAAGATCTCCATGTCTTGAATGCAAATTCTCACAAGAAAGGAAAGGAGCACTTCAAGAAAAGGAAAAGCTACCATGGGAAGGGTTCATCCAAGAAAGATGTTTCACAAATCCAATGTTTCAAATGCGATCAGTATGGGCACTATGCAGTCAGATGTCCTAATAGAACAAAGCAAAAAGCATCATTTGCCAAAGTAGGAAAGTCTAAGACAGAGCATGAATCTGAGAAATATGTATTCTACTTTGCACTTTCAAACCAAGTATCAAATAAATCCAACACTTGGGTTATAGATAGTGGCTCATCAAGACACATCACTGGGTTCAGGGAACTCTTAGACTCCATGGTAGAAGAAACTGATGAGGAAGTGACAATTGGAGATGACTCTGCACATCCAGTTAGAGGTGTTGGAATGTGTACCATAAAACTGAAGTCTGGTATCTCTATTCAACTCATTGGAGTATTGTTTGTACCAGGTAACAAGAGGAACTTGGTTTCCATATCTGCACTTGAAGACAATGGATATAGGGTTACCTTCATGGATAGTAAAGTGTTGGCATGGCCAAAGAACTCTACTATTAAGAAGGCTCAAACCATAGATTATAGACAAGGATA
The DNA here is from genome assembly GCA_027943335.1 of Chamaecyparis obtusa. NCBI lineage: Eukaryota > Viridiplantae > Streptophyta > Pinopsida > Cupressales > Cupressaceae > Chamaecyparis > Chamaecyparis obtusa. The sequence continues at coordinate 387,268 of BSBK01009576.1, read as the reverse complement.
TCTATATGAATTATGTATTGAGCCAAATCTTTCCCTAATTCATGAAATTGCAGACTCCAATGAAATATGGCATAGGAGATTAGGACACCTCCATTTTCGTGCCCTATCTTCTATGGAAAAACTAGTCACAAGTTTACCCGAACTCAAATAATATCATTCAAGGGCATGGAAGGGGTGTGCCTTAGGGAAAAACACAAAAGGGTCCTTCCAAAGTAGTTCTAGTAAAACAAATGATGTATTAGAATTAGTCCACTTAGATTTATGTGGACCCATGTTTGTACCCTCTTTAGGGGGTTTCCTATATTATGTAATTTTTGTTGATGACTTCTCCAGAAAGACTTGGATCTATTTCCTCAAATGTAAAGAATTTGAGGAGATCCTTAGAAGGTTTAAGGAATTCAAATCTCTTACAGAAAACTCTTCTGGGAGGAAAGTTAAAACATTAAAGATAGATAATGGGAGAGAATACACATTAGATATTTTTAAATTTCATTGTAAAAATGTTGGGATTAAGAGGGAGTTCACTATACGCTACAACCCTCAACAAAACGGGGTTGCTGAAAGGAAAAATAGAACCATTGTAGAAGCCGCTAGAGTAATGTTACTTGATCAAAACATAGAAACATCACTTTGGGCAGAAGCCTCTAGTACTGCTGTCTACATATAGAACATATGTCCTCACTCCCATATTGATGACAAAATTCTTGAAGAAGCTTTCAGTGGTGTAAAACTAGACATCAGTCACTTGAGGATATTTGGTTGTCCTATCTACATTCATGTGCCCAAAGAGAAAAGAACTAAGCTAGAACCTTTTGGGAGAAAAGGTATTTTTGTAGGCTATAGTGAAACCTCAAAAGCTTATAGAATATATGTGCTTGGTTAGAGACAGATTGAACTAAGTAGAGATGTGATTTTTGAGGAAGACATAGCTTTTAAAAGAGCTAGAAATTCTATTGAGTCAGAAATTCAAACTTCCCCCATAGACCTAGAAGATGATCCTGCTCCTGTGATTCAGAGGGAGTATCCTGAGGAAGATAGAAATGAAGAACAAATCATATCATTGGAAAATCCTAAGAAGAGACCACTTTGGGCTACTAAGACAATGGAAGAAGCAAAGACTTATGCAGCTCCATCGGGGACTTTTAGAAAGTAAAAGATCTAAGGGATTCTCTAGTTATGTAGCCTTGATGAGTGAATTCATCAAATCAGAACCTGCTAATGTTACAGAAGCTCTCCAGCACCAAGTATGGAAGGATGCCATGGCAAAGGAGTATAAATCAATCTTGAAGAATGATGTATAGGAGATAGTATCTAGGCCAAAAGAGAAATCTGTTGTTTCTTCCAAGTGGCTATTCAAAATCAAGCATGCTGTAGATGTCAGTATAGAAAAACACAAAGCAAGATTTGTAGCTAGAGGTTTTTCACAAGAGGGAATTGACTATGAAGAAACCTTTGCACTAGTTGCACGATATACCTCAGTCAGAGTAGTCCTAGCCATTGTAGCAGCCAAAGGATGGAAAGTCCATCAAATCGATGTAAAACACTGCATTCTTAAATGGGACTATTGAAGAAGAGGTCTACTTAGAGCAACCTGAAGGATTTGAGATCCACAATGCAGAATCACATGTGTGTAAATTAAAGAAAGCCTTGTATGGACTTAAATAGGCTCCTAGAGCTTGGTATGAAAGAATTATCAGTTACCTCATAGGATTAGGTTTCTTGAAAAATTATGCAGACCCAAATCTCTACTTCAAGAAAATCAAAGGTGATATGTTAATATTGATATTATATGTTGATGATTTGTTGATCACAGGAGAGGATCACCGTATTGATCAGTGTAAGAAGGATCTAGCCTCAGAGTTTGACATGAAGGACTTAGGTCTCTTACACTACTTCCTTGGATTAGAAGTCTGGCAAAAATCAGATGGCATTATTTTGAATCAAGGGAAGTGCACCCTTGATATATTGAAGAGATTTGGAATGATGAATTGTAGATCTATGTCATTTCCCATGAAAACAAATCTTCATAAATTGAAGGAAGCAACAATAGATTCTCAGCTAGTAGATCCAACTCTCTATAGGCAGGTGATTGGATCTTTGATGTACCAGACTAGATATTTGTTATGCAGTAAATGTTTTGAGTCAGTTTATGTTTGAGCCCAAGGAGATACATCTTGTTGCTATGAAGCATTTAATGAGGTACCTTCAAGGTACTCTTAATTATGGTCTCAAATACGAAAAGGTTGATTTAGATCTTCATGGATTCACAGATTCAGATTGGGCTGGAAGCGTGACTGATCAAAAAAACACCTCAGGATGTTACTTTAGTTTAGGATCAGCTATGATATCGTTGATAAGTAGAAAAAAATCTTCAGTGGCTCAGAGTTCTACAGAAGCCGAATACATTGCAGCTTCTATGGCGGCAAGAGAAGCAGTATGGCTTAGAAAACTGCTTGTGGGATTATTTGGTGAGCCTCTGAAACCTACTATTATCCACTGTGATAATTAGAGTTGTATTAAGCTTTCAGTGAATCCAGTATTTCATGATAGATCTAAGCATATCAAGATTCCTTACCACTATGTGAGAGACATGGTAGAAAGGAATGTAATCAAATTTGAGTATATCAGTACAAGAGATCAGACAACAAACATACTTATGAAACCTCTCTCAAGAGTGAAGTTGAACACTTCAGAAAGAGTCTTTGTATGATTGAAATCTAAGTGTTATATGTATCTGTACTAATATATAAGATGTTTAATGTGTAAACTTCTTTTGTCATATGTGTGACTCTATGACTTTATGGGCCCCACCCCATGTGTGCATTTCTGAAAGGTGACGATCTTTTAGACAATGAACAATTGTATTTGACATTATAAGGTGACGATCTTTTAATGTTCAGTAGATTGATATCATGTGACTTGATATCTTTATTCATGGATTTGTCATGATTTGTTATGGTAGACATTATGTGAGTTAATGTCAGTGCACATACCATAACTAGGATATATGAGGAGAATGTAATGTTTTGAGTACATTATATCATTTAGTATCACAAGATAGGTGATACTTCATATCACGAGATTAGGTGATATACCTTTAGTGTCGCGAGATGGGTGATACTTCATATCACGAGATTAGGTGATATACCTTTAGTATCACAAGATGGGTGATACTTCATATCACAAGATTAGGTGATATATCTTATCACGAGTAAGGTGATATTGATTTTATCATGAGTTATGTGTTAGCTATTATCTCAAGTCTGGAAATAATTGTGTTCTTTTTCATACTCCTTTATCTTCCCTAGCTAAGAGGGAGTGTTGAATCATATAGCATCGATCAGATAAAGAATCGATCATGCAATTAATCTCATGATTTATTATTTATTTGCATCGATCAGATTTGATCGTAATAAGTATGAAGACCGTTTAATTTGCATTGATCAATCTTGATCGAATATGATGGTAAAGATCACTGTAATATATTGGCATCGATCAGCCATGATCGAGCAAGCATTTAATATCATTCTAGATTAACATTCGATAACCTCATCGGTATATTAAGCATGTTATTTGTTATTGACCGATTAGCATTAACTAATCATAATGCGTATTAAACTGAATTGGTGCAAGTAAATATTTGTTTGCGTTTTGATCAAGAGGCATGTCTTGATTGGACATGTCCAATCAAGGCATGCCCCACTATAAACTATATATGCAGACTGATAAAGAGGAAGACTGTACTGAAATTGAACATATTCGGCATTCCTCCAATCTGCAAACACAAAGACATCAGTAACATTGTTAACATATATATATATATATATATATATATAAATTCAGAAATTTATATAAAGAAAACCATCATCTACCAAATTTGTATAGAACTTTGATTTGCATTTACATCTATCCAAGGCTTCTCATCTTGGGAGAGATATCCTCTGCCCAAGGCTGTTCGCATATGGATAAGTTGACTCATCAGAATATTCTGGCATTATGGTGATTATACCAATCTCAGTCAAGTCATTCTTATGGAGATTATATCAATCTTAGTCACCACCAAGCATAGCTTGGATCTCATCATTTATGAAGATAGAATTCATATTTCCACAGTACTATCCATATTGCAGATTAGTACCAAATTGTATAGCTGTGCAAGTCACCTTCTAATATATAATCTTATTGCTTACTCAGATTCTACCTTCTTACTTTTACCCTGCAGGATGGCAGGATCATGCTCTGATACCACTGTAATGTCCCCACTTAGGGAACCACCTTTGTTTTATCCATTCCTTTAAGATAATGTATAAGTATAATAAAAATCAGAAACTCTGTAGTATCTTTGGCTTAGATTGATCAAGACTTGCAGAAGTAACTTCAAAAGAATTTGATATCTAAATGTAAGTACCACTGATCTATTCGATGTTGTAGTTTAGTATTTAATAATGATGATTCATAACAGTTATAATGTAGATAGTGAGGAAGAGTCCACATAAGTCAAATTTGAGTCTTTAAAAGCAGAGATCTCAAATCTGTTCTGAAATTCCTCTGCAATATTATTCATCACATAAAATTCATTGAACAACAAAACAGCCTGCCTGACCACAATCAACACAATATGTTATCCCAGGACTCCACACCAGTTAAACTATTCGATCGTAAAACATTAGAAGTTAGACTTCCAGAAGAACTCCAGATTGCAATTAAGAGTCCGATAGTGAGTTCAGCGAGATTGGAACCTTGGGTGCAGTTGGTGAAGAAACTGGCAATGGAAGAGAAGAATTGATATTGTTGTTGTTACTCGGGCACGGCAGCTGTTTGGTGGATTTTGCTAAATCCTGCAGCTGTTGATACTGACACTTGAATATAGCATCAATAAAAATTTAGCTAATAACATCAAAGGCAGGACTTGAATGTCATTGATAATCTTCTTCCGATAAAATTCAACTCCTCAGGCTTGGCTCAAATGCTCAATTACTAACTCTGCATTTAATTAAGAATTTGTGTAGTTTGGAAATACCCGTGACTTCCAACAGTTTAAACTAGGTATTGAAATCGATGCTCCGTTAACACTTTATGTGCTTTACTGGTATCGCACCAATGATATCGAAGTCTCCCTTTTGTCCATTCACCCATATATAGAACGGTATTGCTGTTCCAATAGTCTTGATAGGTTGGTGGTAGCTTTTGGATGAATTAAGGTCTGAACATTTCCATAAATAATCACAGCGAATATAATCAAATTCCGTTTACAATATCTCGTGAAAGCTCTATGAATCTATAGATTGGTTGATTAAATGTTGGCCGTATCCCATCTCCTCTCTTTAGTGTTCGATAATTATATGATTTCCACAGCATCTATTTGCTTGCGTTCTTTCATTCACAATTGCTAATTGCATTATATATTATTATTTGATTAATGTATTATTATAAATTATGATTAATATAATGATATTATAATAATAATAAATTATAATATTATTATATTCATAATATATAAAATTATATTGTACTATATTCTAATATCCGCCATATTATTGTTTAATATGTGATTACTATATATATTGTTAATTACTATTATGTCAATATACTAATTATTATTATTTATTATTATGTTAATAAATAATATATTATTGTCAATTATTACTTCATTATTTTAATAATAAATCATATTATATTATTTTTTTTTTATCTGCCATTAATTTATTTTAATTATTAATCACTAAATCTTATTTAGGAATGGGGACATTACAGCGGATTCCGCCTGTTTACCCGAAGGGTAGACTTGTTACAGACGCAAACGCACAACCATCAACAAGATATGCAACCAAGATAATATTTATATAGGAAAGAACACAATAGCTTTTATTAATCATTCAGAATCATACCATGACAGTGCTCTTCCAATAAGCAAGTACAATATACATATAACATCCGAAGCGGTGCAACCAAATGTCGTCACCCTTCTCAACCGTTGCAACTAACTAACCTCCGTCGGCGGCTGACATCCATCCGACGGTAACCCAACTTTACCTCCGTCGGCGGCTAACATCCGACGGTAACCCAACTTTACCTCCGTCGGCGGCTAACATCCGACGGTGACACAACTTGACGGCTAACATCATCCCCCCCTTAAGAAAAGTCGTCTCCTGACGACAACAAAATGTCCGGGACCGAACAACAAAATAGGAATGATGAACTTCTATTGCTAAGATTGAGAAGGAAAGTGGGGTAGAGGGAGCGTCCCTGATGAAGAAGCATGCTGCTCCGCTGAAAGAACTGGTGTGGTGGACGATCCCAACTGAGCCCGAAGCTCATAAACCTGTGTGGTCCGAGTCTGCAACTGTGCTTCAGCTACCATCTGGAACTCCAAGGCGGACTTGATCATCATCGCAGCCTCCAATAGTTCCTTTTCCTTTGCTTCATTTTCTGCCTGTGCCGCTGCCAATCGTTGCTCTAGAGCGGCCCGTGCTGCCTGTTCAACCATCAACTCCTGGGTACGTTGGAGTAAGTCTCTCTCTACTGCCTCCACCTTGGTGCCTAGCTCCGCCCGAGCTCTCTGCGCAGCTACCAATGCAGTCTCCCGAGTAGACGAGACATACTCGGATCGCCTCAACGCGTAGTACCCCTCCCTGAAAGTCTGCTCCAACTCTCAAACAAGAGATGCTACCTCACTCTCAATGACTGGCGTAGGAACCGCCCAGGCAGCCAACATCTCGGCAGTCTCCCCATCAGGCCATAACCCCTGCTCAAAGCAAGCGGCAAATGCTGCACCACAGCCTACTCGGGCAAAGGCTAGAAGGCGTCTCAAATCCTCAACAATAGCCGCAACAGCTCGGGACTCTGCTACAGCCACCAACCGACGTCCTCTAGTGACCATGTCTGCTAAATAGGTCTCCACATCTTCTCCTTCCAATGCCCCAGGACCAGTAAGGGCTGCTGGGCGTGCCAATTCAATTCCACAAGGTGCCTCCCTAGCCACCTCGCCCCTCGCCACAGCCCTATCCTCCTCAGAGAAAGGAGGGAGATCATCTGTTGCCACTCTGACATCTGCGGACTCTACTCCAATCACCTCCTGCGGGTCCTCCCGTCGAGGAGAGAGAACTACTGTTGGTGGTGAAGTCGGAACCAACTGAAATCGTCGGCTGATCCAAGAACGCATAGCTCCCATCTGCACAGAGTCCTGTCCTGAGGTGGTGAGGGATCCCGCAGAGTGCAGCATCCACAGTCACTACAGCATCCGACCCAATCACTTCCATCCAAACCTGACCCTCTCCAATGTCCTGAATACCTTCGCATTCTTCCCCTCCTGATGCGACTGCTACCTCCGGCGGAGGTTTAGGATCTCCTTCCCCTAGAATGTCTGTGGCTGCCTCCTCCCGTGGAGACTCAACTAAAGGAACTGTAGAACTCACTAGTGGTGCTGAAGTGAAGTGGGCCGAGGGAGATAACACTGGTGGTGCAAACCGTACTGTGTCCTCTTCGCTTGAGTCCGCATCGGAAGATTCTTCACTGGCTTCCCGGCCGCTATCAATGTCCTCTTGGTCGGATTCGACCACCATTTGCCGCCTTCGTTTCTGTCCACTGACTGCACTCCCTGTATCCAAATATCGCCAATAGAACACCGGCGGAGCTCCTCCCGTGAGCTTGCCTTGCGGCTTGAGCTCCAACTCATCTGCAGGCATTTGTCTCAGTGCGGCCTCAAGAAATAGTCCAATAGCGTAATGGGGCATATAAAAAGTGCGGTGTTGCAGCGTCATGAATTCCCACATTCTTTCCGCCAACACCGAAGCCCAGTCATAGACCACCCCGTTCATCAACCCCTGCATGTAGACTATCTGTGGGAGAGCAATGTCGGATGCACGGCTCGAACCAGTCAGCCTACTCTTGAGGACATCAAGAATACAACGCCAAGCACCCTCTGCTATGTACTCCCTCCTCAGCCCTCGTGCCTTGGTCGCATTTACCACTGTTTCCAATTTTGCTGGAGTAAGCCGACGGCATACACGTTTTATCCAAAACCTGTGGACATCTTCTGCTTGGTGGTATCCACTTTCTGTCCATTACGTCCTGGGATACCAAAGACTCGTGTGAAGTCCTCCGGGCCATAAGAAACTGTAAGCATATGTTTCCGATACATGAATGTACTTGTCCTCGTCTGGCTGTCGAAACATTGAATCATCATCCGCAAGGTGGTCTCCAGATTACGCACAGGAAACAAGGGCATTTGGATAGCCCAATGGACCCCTGCCTGTCGTAAAAACTTCTTTACCTCATCATCCTCCGGAGTCTCCTTCCACCATGTCCTACACTCCAGCCCATTAAGTCCTTCGAATGCTATAGTTTGATAGGTGACAGAATTTTTCCCTTTTTCCTCTTGCGCAGGCGTCATTTTCTTCCCGCTGCTCCCACTTGCCTGATGATGCCCTGCAACCTTCACCCCTGATGGTAGAACAGTAGCCTGCCTGTTCATCTCTTTTTTTCCTAAGCTCCTTGCCTGTAATTGTTTTTTCCAATTGTTTCTCTTTCCCGCAGAGTGCATGTTCACCCGGTTTAAATTCAAGAAACCGTTAGCAATTTTCCCTCTTTGTGCGGTAGTTATCGTGTATCCCTGCTCCGTACGGTGATACTTGCATAAAATGACTTCAACGGTGATATATACTAACCCCGAACTGTAGCACCGCGAACCATACACTTCCCTTCCGTCCACTGTTCCTCCCTACCACACTGTCCCCCGCGCTGCTCTTCCTTCCGCGGCACTAGTCTCTTTCCCTTCGTCCGCACAGCACTCTGTTTTCTCTCGTCCGCTCTTTACTTTACTTCGTCCGCACAGCGCTCTGTTTTCTCCCGTCTGCTCTTTACTTTACCGCTTGACCGCGGAGGCGGGGGTTATAAAAGCGGTGGATTCACCGTCGGGTGATCCACCGACGGGTGGCCACCGTTCGGTGGTCCCACCATCGGGTGGATTCACCGTCGGGTGATCCATCGACGGGTGGCCACCGTTCGGTGGTCCCACCATCCGGTGGTGCCACCGTACGACACGTTTTTCTTTTTATTTTTATTTTTTATTTTATTTTATTTTTTATTTTTTATTTTTTTAATTTTATTTAATATTTTATTTTTTTAATTTTTTTATATTTCATTTGGCACTCTATTGTGGACCCGATCATGGTAAATCTTCAATTTCGATCCATTAACTGCATCGGCTATGGGTACCTCATCGATCGAGGACAGCTTAATCGCCCCGTTGGTATTGACTTCCCGGACTTGATAGGGGCCTAACCATTTTACCTTGAACTTGCCGGGTTTAATCTCGTTTCGGCCATTATACCTCAGTACGAGTTGTCCTGGAGCAAATCGGGTGTGACGGAGATGCTTGTCATGCCAGTGCTTTTGACGCTGCTGCGCGACATCGGTTGCCCATTGTGCCAACATCCGTCGTTCATCCAGTTTGTTGAGAGCATGGAAATGTTCTCTAAGGCTTTCCATGTCGCCTAATCTATTTTCGAGTGCTATTCGTAGACTTGGCACCATAAACTCTGCGGGGACCACAGCCTCTTGGCCAAACATTAATTGGAACGGAGTATGTCCCGTAGTGACTTTATACGATGTGCGGTACGCCCATAGAACTGAGGGAAGTCGTTCTTCCCAATCTTCTCCTTCGACTCCACAGGACTTGTAAATCACAGATACTAGAATCTTGTTCGTGGCTTCCGCCTGCCCGTTCGCCCTCGGGTAATAGGGACTGGAGAGTGAGTGAAAAATTTTGAATTCTGTAGTGAGCAATCGTATCACGTGATTAACGAAATGTCCGCCCCTATCACTCGTGAGTTGAATGGGGATGCCGTACCTTGTAATAATTTGTTCATATATGAACCTGGCTGTGCTGACTGCAGAATTGTCTGGCAAGGCCCGAGCTTCAACCCATTTTGTAAGATATTCCGTTGCCACCACAATATACCGGCACCTCCTCCTCTGGCTTGGTTTTAGTGGTCCCACAAAATCTAAACCCCATCTCTCAAACAATTCCTGAGCATTAGACGGATTTAATGGCATAAAATCCCGCTTGAGAGGTTTCCTAGCTCTTTGACAGGTGTCGCAGCTCGTTACCCATTCTCGTGCATCATTATACAAAGTGGGCCACCACAGGCCTGCTAGTAAGACCTTCCTTGTTGTCGTATCGGGTCCCATATGGCCTCCTGCGGGACCCTCATGGGCTTCTCTGAGAACGCCTTGGACTTCCTCTTCCATCACACATCTCCGAAGTACCTCGTTCGGTCCCATTTTGTATAATAACCCATTAATGAGTTGGAACATCCTACTTCTGAGTACTAATTTCCTTCGTTCGCCAGGCGGCATTCCCTCTGGGAACTGTCCTGTGGATAACAATTCTCCAATGCTTGTGTACCAGGGAGGAAGAACAGCAATACGAAATAGATGAGCGTCGGGAAATTCATCATTTACCCCTTCTGGTGGCTCCCCGGATTTGAGTCGAGATAAGTGATCTGCACACATGACTTTTTCCGGGGCGTACAATGATGTTGAATGTGAATTCCTGCAGGAGAAGCAACCACCTACTTACTCGTCCTTGAATAAGTGGTTTGTTTACCAGGTACATTAAGGCCTGATGATCCACGAAAAATGTGAATGGAGTGGCGAGCAAGTATTGCCGGAATTTTTGTACCGCGTAATCCATCCCCAAAGCTTCTCTTTCTGTTGTACAGTAGTTCTTCTCTGCCTTCGAAAGGAGCCTGGTTGCGAAGTATATAGGGTGATCTAGCCCGTGATCACCTGTCTGTGCCAGCGTGGCTCCAATCGCAAAATTGGAGGCATCCACATGCACATGGAACTCTTTATCCCAGTCGGGGAATGCCAGGATAGGTGCAGCGACTAGCCTGGCCTTAAGGTCTTCGAATGCGTCCCTTTGCTCTAACCCCCAATTGTAAGGTTCTCCTTTCCGGGTCAGTTGTTCCATCGGACGAGACACGTGAGCAAACTGTTTAATGAATTTCCGATAGTACCCGATGTGTCCGAGGAATGACTTGAGTCCCGTAACATCCGTGGGGGGTTTCATCTCGAGGATCACCCGGATCTTGTCTGGGTCGGTTTTTAGTCCGGCTTTGCATACAATATGTTCGAGCAGTTTCCCTTGTGGGACCATAAATCTGCACTTCTTAGGGTTAAGCGCCAACCGTGCCCGTCGGCACCTTTCCATACATTCCCAAAGGGGCACCAGATGGGTATCTTCCGTACTGTAGATAGACCAATCATCCAAAAAGGCTTTGAAGTTGCCTATCGACATTTTATCAAAGATGTGCAGTATTATTCGTTGGAATGTTGCTAGGGCATTGCAAAGCCCGAACGACATCCTGTTCTAAGCATCTACTCCATTCTCTACCATGAACGTTGTTTTCAGCTTATCTTTGTCTGCTATTGATATTTGGTTATACCCCGAAAATCCATCCATAAAGGAGTAGATTTCGTGACCAGCAACTTCCTCTAAGATGGTATCCGTGAAGGGAATTGGAAAGGGATCTTTGACTGTAACAGCGTTCAGACATCTGAAGTCCATGCATATTCTTATTTGGGTGGAGTCCTTCAGTGAGATCACAATGGGGGAGACCCATTCGCTCGTCTGTACTCGGAATATTATACCTGCATCAAGCATCTTTCCGATCTCTTCATTAACCCGGGCCGCATAGTTTTTGTTCATTCTGTACGGACGTTTCCGTACGGGGACTGCTCCTTCGACGAGTGGGATCCGGTGGACACACAGTTCCGGCGGTACCCCCTTTAAGTCTTTATAAGTCCAGGCGAATACATCCTTGTATTCTGTGAAAATTTTAAATGCCGCGGTTTTCAACACAGGGTTCCAGTCATCCCCTATTAAAATGTTCTTCGGGTTGGTGTCATCTCCTAAATTCATGGGCTTTACTGTCGGTTCTTCATACTTAATGGGTTTCTTTTTGTCGAATTGGTGTGCTGGGGTTTCCTGAATTCGAAGCTCCCCCTCTTTGTACTCCTCGTACTGTGGCGGAAATGTAGGCTCCTCCTCATCCCCTATCTGGTTTTCTTCGTTGTCCTCTATTTCCAGCATGTTACATTGCCTTAGCTCATAATCCTCCATTTGCCAATGGAACAGCCCGTTTAGTGAATCCATGTCATCGTCAGAGTATCCTTCTATTTGTAATACACCTTCCTTGTTCGGTTCTTGTCTTCCTTCGTCAATTTCTTCGTCTGTGTCTGATCCCGACGAGGACGCCAGGTCTTCACTCACCAATTGACTTCTCAAATCAATGGTGAATTTCCGGCCGTCTCTCTCCATAGAAATGACGTTCCGCTTCCAGTCGTGCTTAGCTCTTGCTTGTATTAGCCACCCCCTCCCCAAGAGGGCGTCGTATCCCTTCTTTTTTACTGGAATAACAATAAAGTCCATGACAAATGGTTGGGTGCCAATCATCACTTTTTGAGCCATCAGTGTGCCTATTAGTTTAATTCCATGCTGGTCTGCGCCTACAAGCTGGAAAGTCGGCGGCCATAGTGTTGGCTGTCCAAGCTTCTTCCAGGTTTCTTCGGGTAGGACGTTGACCCCCGATCCTCCATCAATGATAGTGTCCGTGAGTATTGTGCCCAAGATTCCCATTTCTACTACTGCTGGGTGCCTCCCGGTGTTAAGTGCCAATAACATGGGATCCTCCACGGATTTTCCCTTTTCGAGAGAGTTTGCCGTCGTGGTTGTTGTCCTCTGTCTGTTCGGCGATGGTACCGCATTGAGTAGGGCCATCTTTAATTGTGGGGCCACTGTCAAAAGATCTCCCAGTTGTACTGGAATTTCTGTTTGCATAATTTGCCTTAATATCCGTTCCCCGTGACTTCCCTCGGAAGTTCCCACGGCGTCGTGCATTTCGTTCCGTTGGGCCATTTGAATATCTTCCCTTGTCTCCGATACTCTCTTTTTTTCAGTCTCTGGGTGTGGGTAGGTGGCTTTCCGTGCTTGTTCTCGGGTGATTGCCAACACTCCCTCGTTGCCTTCAATGTTAATTAAATTCACTCCCGGTTTGGGGCATTTTGTATCATCATGATCTCTAGGCCCGCACCATTTGCACAGAAATTGCGCTTTTTCTCCCTTCGGACAGTCCCGAGCGAAATGCCCCCACTGACTACATGTGTGGCATTGAATCATCGGTCTTCCGCTTGTATCATATTGAAGGCGGCTTCGTCCTCCGTCATTATTGCTATTTCCTCTTCCCCCATGGCGATTATTCCTATATCCGCTAGAAGAGGCTGTGTTTTGATCTCCGGAGGCTGAAGCTTCCTGTGTGAACATAACTTGTTGGCCTCGTGTCTTCATATTGAACGGGCATTCTTTTGTGGAGTGACCCGCCAATTGACAAATATTGCAAAACATCTTCCGTGGGCATGCGCCCTTAGCGTGGCCAGCCTCTTTGCAGTCGGTGCACCAAAGTTCTCCTTCATCGTTCCGACTGGTGCTACCCTTCATATTGCGAAATTCCTTGAGCATTCGTTCCATGTCCTTTTGGAGTGTGGAGACTTTCTTTTTTGCTTTTCCGTCACTACCGCTGTCATCTCCTGAAGTATTGTCATCCTCCGACGAAGAAGACTCATTTTTCTTCTTCTTCGATGTTTTCTGTTCACTTTCGAGGTCCATCGCTCGGTTGTAGGCGTCAATGTAAGAAGGGGGAGGAACTATCTTCATCTTCCTCCGAAGGTTGGATTTCAATCCTTCGACGAACCATCGCTTCTTCAATCCATCGGCTGGTGGACTCTCCATTTTGCCTACCAATTCTTTCAGTCGGCGACCGTAGTTCCGTACGGTCTCCTTGGGTCCTTGCTTGGTTCCGTAGATTTCGGAGACGATTTCATTATCGTCTCGTAGGAGCCTGAACTCTTTCTCAAATTCTTTTTTTAACTGGTCCCAAGTGGTCACTTGGGTTTTATCTAAGTCGGAATACCAGTCAATTGCTACCCCTCGGAGGGTTGTTGGAAATTGTTTCGTCCATTCATCGTGATCTGTAACTCCATTTGCTGCCCAAATTGTTTCACATGTGCGGCAATGTCGGATTGGATCGTCCTTTCCATCGCCTTGGAATTTGGGTAGTTTTTCCTTGAGTCGCCATAGGTGGTTGGGTTGTGTGTTGTCCAGTACCACCGCCTGTGGTACCCGCACCCACCCCTACTGTGCTGCTTTGTACGGTATTTACTGGTGGCACTTGTTGTGCCTGTGTCACCGGTGGAATTGTGTTATATGGAGTCGTGGGCTCCAACAGAGGGTTCCCATGTGTCTCTGCTCCGTCAACGTCACCTTCAGCCGTACGTCTCCCTTCGTGATCGCGGTCTTCCACACGTGGTGTACGGACCCAGTCTTCAAACCGGTTTCGTTCTTCCTGGAGGAAGGTCTTCAACACTCGCGTTTCATCGATTAATTCTTCACTACTCCGCACCCTTCGATGTTCCGGCGAAATGAACTGTTCCAATTCGGCTTCTGCACCTTCCGTGCCACTTCCGAGGTCCCCTTCGGGCAACCCTCCGGCAAGCTGGTCCTTGACAAGTTGCCTGAGCCTACACCGACGTTCACATTGCTGCGCGGATATCAAAGCCTTCTGTGCGGCTTCCCCTTCGTCATCTATCACTTTCTTATTTCGATCTTTATTTAAATTATTGGGCATCAAGATAGACTATACACATTGCTCAATAAAAAAGAACACTTATTTTTTATTAATTCATGTTGCTTTACAACATTCTCAATTGAACTACAATTGAATTTTTGTGTTCCGTTCCCCTTCGTTTCAAACTTCAACAACTTTACTGTTTGTCATTTCCTTCCTCCCGACGGCGACGAAGATGCTCTCGAGCGTGGAATGCATGGAGGATCCCCTGGCGGCGGTCCTCACGGTCAATTTCCTCTTGCCGAATACGTCGTGCGAGTGCTGCTTGTGCCAGCAATCGTGGAAGTTGGTTCAACAGCCGATTCTCTGCAGGGTTCGCCCCAATCGCGTCCCACACTACTCCTGCAGGGACGTCTCCGTTCGTTGCCTCCCTTCGAACGTGAGTTTCAAGAGCTACTTGAAACAAAATTCGGAAGTCACGTGCCAGATTATCCTCTCCGTCGTACAACTCTGTACGGGCTTCCTCGGCTTCTGGGTTTATTGCACTAACAGGTAAGCCCATTATGCCTACTTGCCATCCGGGTATGTCTAGGCAACGGCACCAAATGTTTACCCGAAGGGTAGACTTGTTACAGACACAAACGCACAACCATCAACAAGATATGCAACCAAGATAATATTTATATAGGAAAGAACACAATAGCTTTTATTAATCATTCAGAATCATACCATGACAGTGCTCTTCCAATAAGCAAGTACAATATACATATAACATCCGAAGCGGTGCAACCAAACGTCGTCACCCTTCTCAACCGTTGCAACTAACTAACCTCCGTTGGCGGCTGACATCCATCCGACGGTAACCCAACTTTACCTCCGTCGGCGGCTAACATCCGACGGTGACACAACTTGACGGCTAACACGCCCTACCTTGAGGAATTTCCTCTTTGACTTGCCTTTTCCTCAGTTTGTCTTTTCAACCTCAAAATTACTCCCTTTACTCCTTAAACTCCCTTTTACTTAGCATTTTCTCATTTTCACAAATGCAATTAAGCCTCTTCATTCAATCCAATTAGATTTGGACTCAAATCAGGTCTGATTTTATGCTTTTCTTCCCTTTTTCTCAATCGGATTTTCAACTTTCCTTCGATGATTTGTCCTCAAAACAACACCCTTTGCTCATTTGAACTCCCTAATAACTTTCCCATAGGTGGACTTGAGGGGAAGGAGAGGAATTTGAGCAACACAGGAGGACGAAAATCAAGCATGTCAGAGGAATATGGACTCCTTTGGGGTAGGACAATCTGCCATGACAAGAGGAATTTCCTCTTAACACAAATTCACCTCAAAAATCAGTATTTTTGCATTTTCTTTCACCTTTTTTCAACAATTTGCACTTGGAACTCGCTTTTGCAAGGGTGATGCAGGGGCATCCTCGGTTCCTAAGGATTTTGGCAGTCTCGGTAACTGTCTGGTGGAGTTGGCTAGTGATCTTGGTAGAAGGCTGGAGTTTCTCCGTCTTTGGTGATAGTTCTTGGTTGAAGTTTGTTTGGCTTCACCGATGGAGCTCTGTGGTCGTGGTAAAGGTTCTCGGTTGGAAGTACCGATGGAGCTTGATGGATGATGGTCACTCAGTGACTTGGTGTTTCTGGTGCTCGGTGCTTGGTTACTGACGGGGTCTCGGTGTTTATTACTGGCGCTTGGTGTTCTTGCTGACCGACTTGTTGGTTTGGATGAAGCGGCTTGGCCGACTGATGCATTTAATTTGGGTCACACTCCTCGAGTTATGGATTGACTGTTGGACGTGTGGGGACCTAGATTCGGCATGTTGCATTCTCCTATGTGGATCTGGATGCCGACATAGAGAATTTAATTATTGTAAGGCTGTTTGAGATCCGATTTGTATTGCATTTAATATTTGTTTGTAGGAGTTAATTATGTCATCCAGCCGACTTGTCGCTGAAGATTAGTATTTAAGAGGGTGCTTGAGTAGTTGTTTAGGAGCAAATTAGAGAGATCTAGACAATAGACTGGAAGAGGTAGAAGTGTAGCAGAGTTAGCAGCTTGCGAGCTTAGGAACAAGTAGATTGCTTGGTGGCTTGTGAGCACAAGTTTAGATCTACCTTGGAGTGCCTACCAGTGTCCTGTTGTGTTGTAGACCTGGGCTAGCTGAGAGATGTGTTGGATCCTGTGTGATCTTGTAGAACTGTTTCTTGCTTTGTATTTGGCCATAACTGGGAAGGCCTTATAGCCCGCCACATTGCATGTAATTAGTTATTGATGAATAAAGATATATGTTTTCTTTTAGATTTGGTTTTGGTGTTGTGTTATTCCGTTGTGTTGGTGTTTGGCTGCAAGTTTGGACAGTCCTTAATTGGATCCTCCATCCTTGACTGCATCAAGTGGTATCAGATCTGAGTTGATCTTGTTTGGAGAAAGGTTGGCGAAGAGGTTGTGTGCAATTTGAGTTGTAGATCCGTGTTACAGAACTTGTGAAATCGTGGCCTAGTTGTTCATGCGAGGTGGCAAGTTGCGATTTGACTTGCATATGACTTGGAGGTTGTCACAAGGTGGTCGGTGTTGGGTTTGTTGTAGAGGGTTTTCAAAAATCTTGAAGGATGCCTCCGAGAAGATTGGGCCCTAGAGAAATTGCAGATCTCTGTGATGTGGTGGAAGCGAAGATTTCTGAAAGGTTTGCTTAGTGGGAAACGGATTTGTTGAGCCGTATGGAGAACCGGGTGGATAACCTTGTGAAGGAAAGTGTTGTTGAGCTTTGTAAAGCTTATCGGAGTTGGGACATGCCAGTCCGAAAGAAAGTTGTCTGGCCTGTTAGAAGACTGGTCCAAGAGAGAAGACATCTTGACAAGGTTACTTGTGATAGTGTAGAAGTATGTGAAATTGGTTTTGATGGTCAGTTGGTGGAGTCTGACATAAAAGTTGTAGAGCAACTTGTGGTTGTTGCTGAGTTACCTATGCTTACCGACGTTGTTGTTGACCTTGTTAAGGCTGGTGAGAAGATTGGTTTTCATGTTCAGTCGGTTGTGCCTGACATGGAGATTGCAGAGCATCTGGTTGTGCCTGGTCAGGTTGTTGATAAGGAGTTACCTACTGTTGAACATCTTTGTGATGATGGTGTTACCGAATTGCTCTTGTTCGGTGTTGAGGTGTAGAGGTTTTTTGCTGGTTGTAGACTTGAGTCTCTGGTTGACAGTGATAAGTCTTATGATGAGATTCTGAGATGGGATTTTGACTTGATACTTGGTGATGGGTTGAAGGCTCGGTTTGTTTGGGATGTTGAACATGCTGACTAGTTGTTGACATATCGGTTAAGGAGGACTTGGCTGATGAACTTGTGCATTTTCCTGGCTTCGTGGATTGACAAGCCTTGTGTGAAGATGAAGTGGATGGCGGATTTTCTTGAAGGAGCAAAGTGTGGGACATACTTTCTTATTTACCCCGGGTGTCTGATGCAGGGGCATCCTCGGTTCCTAAGGATTTTGGCAGTCTTGGTAACTGTCTAGTGTTGGGTAGTGATCTCAGTAGAAGGCTGAAGTTTCTCCGTCTTTGGTGATAGTTCTCGATCGAAGTTTCTTTGGCTTCACCGATGGAGCTCGGTGGTCATGGTAAAGGTTCTCGGTTGGAAGTATCGACGAAGCTCGGTGGATGATGATCGCTCGGTGACTCAGTGTTTTTGGTGCTTGGTGCTTGGTTACCGACTGGGTCTCGGTGTTTATTACTGGCGCTCGGTGTTCTTGCTGACCAACTTGTTGGTTTGGATGAAGCGGCTTGGCCGACTGATGCATTTAATTTGGGTTGCGCTCCTCAAGTTATGGATTGATTGTTGGATGTGTGGGGACCTAGATCTGGCATGTTGCATTCTCCTATGTGGATCTGGATGCCGACATGAAGAATTTAATTATTGTAAGGCTGTTTGAGATCTGACTTGTATTGCATTTAATATTTGTTTGTAAGAGTTAATTATGTCATCCAGCCGACTTGTGGCTAAAGATTAGTATTTAAGAGGGTGCTTGGGTAGTTGTTTAGGAGCAGATTAGAGAGATCTAGACAGAGTAGATTGGAAGAGGTAGAAGAAGTGTAGCAAAATTAGCAGCTTGCGAGCTTAGGAACAAGTAGATTGCTTGGTGGCTTGTGAGCACAAGTTTAGATCTACCTTAGAGTGCCTACCAGTGTCCTGTTGTGTTGCAGACCTGGGCTAGCTGAGAGATGTGTTGGATCTTGCATGATCTTGTAGAATTGTTTCTTGCTTTGTATTTGGCCGTAACCGGGAAGGCCTTAGAGCCCGACACATTGCATGTAATCAGTTATTGATGAATAAAGATATATGTTTTCTTTCAGATCTGGTTTTGGTGTTGTGTTATTCCGATGTGTTGGTGTTTGGCTGCAAGTTTGGACAGTCCTTACTTGGATCCTCCATCCTTGACTACATCAAAGGGGCAGAATTCAAGGGTGCCAGAGGAATTTGGATTCCTCTAGGGTAGGTAGAATCCGCCATGCGCAGAGGAATTTCCTCTAGGCAACATGCTGTCCATACTTAGTCTTTTTTTTCAACTCAGAGGGTGGGAGGATTTATATAAAATATAAAATTTAAGTATAAGTTACTTATACTTTGTCATGTCCCCTTTCTAGCGACATGATGTTTTCAGTAGATTTGCCTATCATGGACTCTCGTAGGCAGATGATTTGGTGAGAGAGTTGTCTTGTTGATTATTTGGAGATTGGGTGGTCATATTTGCTCTTGGAGAGGTGTTTTGAAGTTTATTTTTATTATTATGTGTTATGCGGAGCCCACATGTTATAATTTTAAGTTGAGGTTGCACTTTTTATTTTATAAAGTTATTTTATTATAAAAGTGCATTATAATGTGATTTTATAATGGATGCTTCTAGAAGTTCTTAGTAACTTCTTAGAAAAGTGAATAAATAGAGGGCTTGGCCTCTCATTTGGGCATGCTTGATTTGAGGATTCTACTACATTTCCATTTTGGAGCAATTTGTGGTCATCTTGGTCTGCAAATTTTTCATTAGATCTTTGGGAACGATAACTCCCTTGGATTTGCATAACTGAGGAAGTGAGATATCTTCTGAAGGGTTGCACATTGGAAGTGGTATTCAGTGATTTCATGCTGGGCATATCTGAGTATTCAGTTTGAGGGTTTGATAATGATTGCATAAGGGCTTGAAATTCATCTACCCATTGGAGAATCAATTTGACAAGGGTTTGGAAGCAATTCAGTACATTTTTGTGAAGTACATACCAGGGTCTGAGACACACATTTTTACTCATATCTTCCTATCCCTTTGGAGTTCGATTTTATGCATTTGGGAGGCTAGAATATAACCCCAGGCGATTCTGAACATAGCATTTTCGGTAGCCAAAACATTTGCAAAAAATTACTATAACTGCCGTACATGTCCGTACTGTACGGCCAGGTACAGCAGCAGGGTACAGTGCAGATTCTGGACCAGTTTGGGGAGCAGTTCGGGTGTCTCTTAATCAGCATTCGTCAACAATAATTTGCATCAATTTCCAGGTTCCAATTTAATGTGTTCGGTCATAGGAATAGCAATAAGAGTCTGATATGTATTGATTGAAAAATAGTACAGACTGTAACAGTCCAGCATATGTATTAAAATCAGTCACTGTTATTCATTGGAATCATATATATGTATTTGGAATGTCATAGTGAATGTAAAGTGCATTGATGAGGTCTTGACATTGCAATAGTTTCATTGTTCATGTATTGGAGTTGTAACACCTGAATATTGTAATTGGCAACCCTCTTGAAAACACATCATTGTTTAGTACTGTTCTTACATCACTGCATTTTATACATATTGGCACTGTTTAGTATCATTGAACATTGTGGATTTGTTACTCAACAATTATCACTCTGAGCACATTACATTTCAAACAAAACTATTTGATTGCATGCCAAGTGTTTGACAAAATCACTCAGTCCAGCATTAGAGGTTTTTAGTGGCCTTTATAGTAAGGGTCATTACAGATATATGTTTTATAAAGATATAAAGATATATGTTTTCTTTCAGATCTGGTTTTGGTGTTGTGTTATTCCGATGTGTTGGTGTTTGGCTGCAAGTTTGGACAGTCCTTAATTGGATCCTCCATCCTTGACTGCATCAAAGGGGCAGAATTCAAGGGTGCCAGAGGAATTTGGATTCCTCTAGGGCAGGCAGAATCCACCATGCTCAGAGGAATTTCCTCTAGGCAACATGCTGTCCATACTCAGTCTTTTTCTTCAACTCAGAGGGTGGGAGGATTTATATAAAATATAAAATTTAAGTATAAGTTACTTATACTTTAAGTTATATTTTATATAAATATTGTTAGGATGTTTGAGATAGGTTTCAGCTTCATAGGAGTTATATTAAAGACTCTAGATTTTGGGAGTTTTCAAAAAATCCTAGACTTAGCCAAATTTTAGGATCAAAGACACCTTTAGCATTTTTACCTTACACAACCTTTCCTGACTTTCTAAGGTCAAATTGAAGCTGGAACAAGGATTTTCAAAAGGTTCTGACTCATTTCATCACAAATGAATTGGTTTCAATTCCATATCCTTGACTAGCTTAGCCCAACTCTTGCTCACATCCCAAACAGACTTGACTTCCTAGTAGGCCAAAATTGCTCAAACTTATCTCTTCGACTTGAAGACTCGAGAATTGCTACCAACTTAAACCACCTATGACCACCTAAGAGCATCTAAGACCACTACTCCTACCACCAAAGGAAAAAAAAGGGGGTCCCCATTTGCATTGGGGTGATGGTGTGAAAACCTCACAACATCTAGCACCCACCCAAAGAAATGTTCCTGAACATCTTGAGGATAAAACTTGCTTGGGACCAAGAATGTTTGATCATCTCCATTTTCACCTATTAAACAACTAAGAAATGCACTCAAATGGAAGAAACCACGAATTGGGCTAAGAGCCTTAATCCTCAATTACTCACGTGTGTGCAAGTGTATTTATTCCTTGCTCGATATGAAGTTGAAAGCCTCTTAGATCCATTGAACTTAGCCATTTTTTATATCCAAACTCCAAAAGCATCCTAGATAGTGCCTCACTACCAATCAGGTGTCCATAGCCGGACAAGGTTATCGCTGTGGTCCACCACGAACGTTACTCCACTTTTAGTGATTTTTATTGAGTAACACCAATAAAGATATTCGTATACCCAGAGCCAAATTGCCTTACTTTCCTTTACTTTTCTCATTTTCTCTCTTTTGCTTTTTTCTTTCTTTTCTTTTGATATTACTTTTTCTTTTCTTTTCTTTTCAACTTTGATTTTGGTTTACAAGTAGTGAAGCTTGTAGAGGGTTTGGAAAAGCCATAGTCGCGCTGAAGTAGGCGTATAATTTTCACTAGTTCCAACTTCATCTTGAGAACTTCTAAAGAATTCAGAGCAATTAAGTGTGAGTACAATGTCGTAATCGGAAGACTCAGGTACTCAAAACACAACTATGACTTCATTCCAAATTTAGGACAAATCCTTTTTGAAAGATACGGCTATTAGGAACAATCTCCAATTCAAGAGAACCTCACAGAGAGATATCCAAGAAATAAACCAAACAAATCTACTAGGAAAATATCAGAGTGTGCTGTATGATACCTTACCCTTCTCACAAATTGGGATCCTTCTAACTAAACTTACCAAAGAAGACACCTAAACAACTAAAGCAAACTAAAGCAACTAAACCACTAAACTAATAAAACTTGCGACTTTTACACTAAGACCAGGGCTACTCAAGATCTTAACTCAAATGACTCAAGGCAGATTAATTTCCTGGCTCTAAGACAACTAAGCTAACCAATTAAAAGGAAACTTATCCTAATTCTCTTGAACCTAATGGTTCAAGACAGACCTATTCTAACTATGTACAAGACTCCAAAGGGACCACACTCAAATGAGCTATATACATGCTTGACTAAACATGATTTCTCAAAAGGTTCAAAAGCAACAAGGCTTGTGTGATAGTTCTTAATTGTGCAAACTCATCCTTGTACTCCGAGAAATTTTGTCACCTCACACTCAAACTCAGGAAATTTATCATGCAAAATCAATAGTTGAGGATGTTCATAAGGGCCATGGTCAATCTAGATGCAAGTTGTTTTTCCTAAATCTCCATAATCAAAATAATAACTTTCAAAACTTTCAAGAGCAAGGAAAGAAACAGCCTGGTGTGCTTCGAATGACTGTTTTTGTTCAAACTCTTGTTGATCATCCACAACTTCAAGAGGTCGAATTTGGTGGTGAATCCTCCCACTAGCATCAACATTAAATTCATGTGTGATCAAGGTGGGATCAGTCTTGAAATCAAGCCTATGGAATATTGCTTCTAGAGGCTTGTCCTTGTGCAACATGAACCATGCATCCTTGTGAATCCCCTTAAGTACATCCCCAAAAATCAAGGATTCTTTGATAATTTCTCCCTCAAATATCTCCTCAAGTTGTTCAAATGCAATATCAAATTGTAGCACCAACCCAAACAGCTCTTCATTCTCTTCTTTCATGGGAGCAACTTGTTCATCTCTCAACATATCTCACGTATCTTCGCCAAATACACTTGAAGCTTCATCTAACATGAAATTGCAAATTGCTTTTTCCTTAGTCAATCTTGCAATTCTTCATGTGCATACTCATCAAACATGGTCTCTTCAAAATTGATAGAAGGATCATTAAACATCTTTATGAATTGATCATCGAATGACATTTCAAGTGACAATGTCTCTGAAGGTCAAAGGTGAGGGTGAATCATGCCACATGCAACTTGTCTATCTTGAAATGTAGTTAGAAATGGTTCTATTTGTATTTCTTCCATGAGATCTTTCAACACCCCCCCCAAAAAATATGGTGGTAATGATGTCGTGTAGTGCCTTGTCAAATTGTTCTTCAAACTTGGATCCATCTGTGATAACTTGTAATTCCTTGTTCAACTTGTCCAATTGACTACCTTCTTCTCCAAGGGTGTTTGAAATTTCTTCCAATTCCCTCTCAAGAACTTCCTTTTGAATTATAGATGAAATTTTATCAAGGATTTCTCCCTCTTCAAACTTGTGATGATCTTCTTGTAGTTCCTTATTCTCAAGAGTTTCCCTATGTTCACCTTCACTTGCTGTCATTTCTCTTCCTTGAATGAATTCTACTACTTGATTTTCTTCTCAACAACTTCTCCTTGGGGAGTAATGCATGAGCGTTCATTTTCTACTTGATCATTTTTGTCATTATCATTATGCTCAACCATGCTACCATGTTTTAACTTGTTCTCCTTGGATGGTGATTTAACATGCTTCTCATTTGATGTCCAACTTGAAAGCTGAATGAAATCCCTGTTTCCTTCCTTTGATGATTCCTCATACCAACCCGTTTGAAATTTGACTAGGTTAATGGTATCTTGACATGATGGACAAGTAGATTCTGAATGTGATAGGTCGTGTACACTACACCAACAATGGTGCCAAGTATTTCCTCCATATATTTGCTTCTTGGTTTCTCTTGAATCTTCTCATTAAATTCATGGAGCTTTGATTCTGATCTCACATGTATCACATGCTTACGCACATCTGAAAAATAGATTCTTTGTTGCAATGCTAATTCCACCCTCAAAAGAAATACGAAACAATGCACCTCCTCATGCTCTGTAGTGTCATGTACTCTACATTGCCCTAATGCTGCAAGTTGAGATAACCCTAGTGGATGTAATCGCTTGTTCAAATGAAACCGAATTGGAAGAACATCAACATGCCTGTCCATTGAGAAACCTTATTCTTTGGATTTTTTGATTTTTCACTCTATTTTTTTTTGGTTTTTTAAAGTTTTCCACTTATTTTATTTTATTTTTCACTTTTAAGGGAGATCTTCTATCTCAAATATAACCTTGAAAGCATAGTCTTGTTGATATCGTCGTGAATGAACTTTGTTCGTGCCCTCCTAGCGCCAATTTTTGTTGATGTGAGTTTTGTTCCACTACAACATACAAAATTGAATACTTGTATCTCAGGATGAAACACCAAATCTTCAACTCTCTTGAATAAGGATGCTCAGATGCTAAACAATGTATATGGATTGTGTGATCAAATGAGATAGCCTCAAGCTTCTTTCTTTATTGTGGACTTTCACTCAAATTTATGATGTCATATGCTGGTTATCACAAAGGGACTTACGCTATTCATTCAATGGATATCAATTTGTCTTTAACAACTTCAATCAATTCTAACCTAATAACTTGCAAAGAAATAAAAGCTATCTAACTCTTAAGAATGTAGGACAATGTTGATGATGGGGTGAGCCTCTAACCAATCCTTGCTTCGCTGTGTCAACTAGGCATAAGAGGGTGCTATCTTCTATGGATGTAGGAATGATTTTCACATTGTCAATGCTTATTCAAATTCCGTATGAAGGCGCAAACTAAATGGACATCTCCAATAGAAGTTAAACACTTGCAATTCAGAGCCATACTAACCTTACACTGTTACTTACAATCAACAAGTAGCAAAAGGTATGGACACTATGTAATGACCCTTACTATAAAGGCCACTAAAAACCACTAATACTGAACTGAGAAAATTCGTCAAACAGTTGGCATGTACTGAATACACTGCTGAAAGAAAAATATTGAATATAGGAAATTATTTTGCAATATATGAGTTCGTTGTCCCAAAATTTTAGAATAATAGATAGCAACCAAATACCATCTAAAACACTATCAATGATGTAGGAAATTGCTCAAAACCATATGCCATTCATATATCAACAATTTGCAACAATGCCATACATTTTTCAGTCAATAATATGATCATCAAACCTTAGGTTTGCAATATAGATAGACTGAAAATTACAATGCCCTTTCACTTGCAAAATCCTAGCCTTCCTTTGTTACCAATAATGCCAAATGGCAAACAAAGACAAGTACAATGTAAAATAGTAAAGTGCTGAAGTTATATTTTGTACTCAGCTGAAAACATACATTTCTTAGAAAATATGCCAAATGCCAAATGAGAAATGAGGAACCTGATTGTAGATGGCTGCCATAATTTTTCGGACTGCTTTTTCGGATCTGCTTTTTCGGACTGCTTTTTCGAATCTGCTTTTTCGGATTGCTTTTTTCCTCTTGCAACCAAAACTCAAACCCTCAGGTAAATCTGAGGATTCCAAATAAGCTCAACTTGAAATGGCTGAATACCACTTCCAAACTTGCAATCCTTCAGTAGATATTTCACTACCTCAGTTATGCCAATCTAAGGGAGTGATTCGTTTCCAAAGATCGAATAGTATTTGCAGACCACAAGGCTACAAATTGCTTCACAATGAAGAAGTAGAAGAAATCCCAAATCCAAGCATGTCCAAATGAAAGCTCAAGCCCTCTATTTATTTACTTTTCTAAGAAGTTACTAAGAACTTCTAGAAACATCCAATTATAATGCACTTTATAATAAAATAACATTATAATATAAAAGTGCTTTTCTCAACTCAAAATTATAACAATGTAGGCTCAAATGTCTCATAACTGAATGTAGGCCCAACTACGACTGAACGTAGGCTCAAGACTGAACGTAGGCTCTACTACAACTAGATGTAGGCTCACTCTGGATGTAGGCTCCACTACAACTGCATGTAGGCCCAAACTGCATGTAGGCTCTACCGAATGTAGGCTCTATCAGCAATATGCAATCAAATGATCAACATAATGACCCTCTCTCCAAACCATTTGCCTACGAGAGTCGATGATAGGCAAATCCGTCATGCCAAACGATGTCAGCCAAAATGGGGACATGACAGTCCGTCCTTCCTGAAATTGCTTGTCCCCAAGCAATGGCTGATCAAATAACCAATCAATCCACCTGGATCCCAAATGTAGTCATGATCTAAACTGCTATCAATCAACGCAAGCTCCTGTAATATTCTCTGTAATATAATCAAGAGGAATCCATAATCAAACTGACCAATACTGCTCAACTGAAATCCAAAGTAACAACTGCCACAGACAGAAACCCACATGACACCAACTCTGAACATATCAGAATCCAAGTAGATGCTATCAACACATCTCACCGTGCTGTGCGGAAGGCACACTCCAACTCTGCAACAATGGTGAACACTCTGAAATGAAACTGCACCCAGTGCAGAGAATCCACACACTATACACCAACTGTAATCAACATATCTCTGCAGATCACCAGCCACACTTACATCACCATAACTCCCATGCACCGCTGATGGTGAATAGGCATCACACGACAGATAGCAATAACTTAAACCAAATCTGCCTGCCATCAACTCCTCAATACATGAATCAAAAGCAAGCCGATGAACATACCCTGAAATATAATGCCAGTAAAAAGAACCAACCAGCTCATCTTGCAAACGTGATGCAACCAACTGTGACTGATCATTAGCTAGGTCAGAAGATGACATAGCCAAGGGAGTGAAATCAAGAACAACGGTTGAATCATCAACAACATCAGTATCACCCCCAATCTCCTGATCATGAATCATCCAGCTGTCACTCACAGAACCCAACACCACGTCATATGCCTCACAACTCTCTACCCGTGGAGTCAAACCATACCATAACTGATGACAAGCACTAGAACCCAAAGTACATCTCCGTATCATCATCTCATCAACATGTGAATCAAAAGTAAACAGATGAGCATACCTTATAGTGTAATGTCGATAAAATGCACCAATATCAGTCAGTGGCTCAAACTGCAATCCAGATGTAACTAACTGCAACTGATCACTAACCAAACCTGAACCAACTGCTACCTCCGAAGACACCTCCAAAGGAGTAGTATCACAAACAGGAACCAAGTCAACTGCTGGCACACCAACATCACTCATGATCTCTGGTACAACATCACTAGTCTCTGTGCCATTAGTAGTAGAGACCACCACCATGTCAAACATACCACAATGCTCAGCTGCAACACCCAACTCAACTGAACCTACCTCCAGTGGAAACAAACCAAACATGCCAATGTTAGTATCAAGGATGGATGCATCCCCATCTCCACTGTCTCTGACAATCTCAACCATGGACATCCTCGGATCACCAGACACCACAACCTGTGACTGTACGGGATCTGGTAAAGACTGAAGTCGCTCTAACTCCATGGTCACCTCAGCCAAATGAAACTGTGACTCCTCGAAAGCCAACTGTGTACTCTCAAGAATCTCAGAAGTCACCTTGAGTTGCTGAGTAAGCTCACTCACTTCACCTTCCTTGACCAACAAGGCATCATATGCTGTACTGCCCCACTTCATAAGATGATCTCTGTTAGCTACCAACTGCATATAATTCTGTCTCAGAATCCGGATAGCCTCCCACAAAGAGTGGATCTCTATCAAGGAAAGGTAACTGCCTCCCTGCTCATCGCTGGTAGGAGAACCCCATCCATAAACTACTAACAACTGACGAGCAGCATCAAAATGCTCGCAAGCGGCAGAAATGTCACGCTCACTAACTCTCAGCTGACTAACCACATGATAATGCTGGTCAGACTGTCTCCTACCATCCTCTGACACACCGTCCAAAGGAGTACCCTCAAAACCACTGATCTCTGGAGTACTACCATCCACACTCTGCGAATCAACTCCAAGGCTCATATCAACATACGGAGTATCAAAAACTGTAGCATCGCTGTCCAACTCTGTCGTACCGAAAGAATCCGCCGAGGAAACCAAGTGCTCAAAACTAACCACTGCATCCTCCTGGATGTCATCAATGTTAATACAATCCTGGGACTCATATGTAAACGCTAACACCTCAAATGTGCCTGAATCATCACAAACCCACTGCACCCTGAGTGGTCGACTGGAAATGCACACAACTCCCAACACCGGTGTATAAAAACTAATACTAGCATCTGGCAAGCTGCTATGAATGAGAACAACACCGTGTAATCTGCTAATCAAATCCATGATAGCACTCAAGCAATCACTGCTACCAATAAGTGATAAGGATCTCCAGTCAACATAATCCCAAAGGCCAATATGACAATCCCGGGTCCATATCCGTAAACTAGGATCAGCTGGTAACTCAAGCAAACTCCTCACCTGAGTAATAGGACTAATACCAACTAACTCCACATACCTGTCTGATATTGTCCCTGAATCCTGGATGTGAAAGCAAGATGAGCTCACAACAACATCAACCACATGTGATCCGCCTGTCGCAGAAAGCTGAGGATCAAGTGTGCAAGATGAAGCTGAACTCAACTCCATGCCATACCCATCCACATGTCTCTCCACGGCACGACTCTGATCAACTATACTATCCTCGACCATTGTAACATCATCAGGATCAACCGTACTGCAATCATCATCAATGTCAATCACACAATCCGGTGTGCCTGTGATATCTCCCTGTATCAAATCAACATGTCTCTTAGAGTCCCGTGATGCCAAAGGAATACCAACCAAAGAAACTCGAGTGTCCTCAAGCTCTCGAGAAAGCCTGTCAATCTCCTCCTTCCTCCTCAAGGCATCTGAATAGACTCCGGCAAGGTTAAGAAGATGGTCACGATCTGAAAGAAGATGTGAATAACTCTTCTTCATCGATCCCATTCCTTCCCTGATCGCCTACAAGTCAGCACAAGAAGACTCCGCCTGAACTCCCTTATGTCTACCCTGTAACTGAAACAACCGGATGTGATCCTCTATCATATCCCGCATCCTGTCATGATGAGATAATGAAGTCACAATACTGTCTTCATTCACCTTCAGCTGATTGGACAAATCATGCGAGCTACTGCCAGCCTCACCCTCATGTGACAAAGCATCCAACTGTGCTTGGTACTCTTTCTCAGCAAAGTCATGTATGCTCAATGTCTGCTCATCTCTACCAGGTATCTCACCATCGTGCACAACAACATCCTCATAATCATCATCTGAATCCACTACGCTGTAGTCATTGCTTGCCGTAACCAAACCATCCTGAGTACCCGTGATATCACCCTTGTGTGAAACAGTTGTTATCTCATGATGTTGCAAAGGAACCTCACTGCTGTCATAAAAATCAGAACTGTTATTAGTGCTGATAACAACTTCTGGGATGTTGTGAATATCATTTTTGGGCTCCCCCATATTGTTATTATGTTGTAAAATTTCCTTATCATCATGTAGCTGCTCCAATGTGACTAGTTTGTCTTCAACCATCACTTGCTCCTCTTCAATTTTGATGTCATGAAATGTATTTTTTGTTCTGTTTTGAAAGGTCTGATTTGAAAAATCAAACTCATCATGAAATGAATCCGTATCACATAATGCACCCTTAGAACTCAATTCTAGAGTCCCTTCATGTGACAACTCAATAGGATCACTTTGCACATGTGAAAACACTGTTGTTTCCTGCTCATGCAAAGTTTTGTCACTGCTGTCATGAAAATCAGAATTATCCTCTATAGTAGAAGCTTTTTGAAAAACCCCTTGCAAGGTTGAGGTAGATGAAACATTCCCCAAAGCTGTCCTAGTGTCTTCTTGAATCAAATCAGTATGTCTATCAAATTCATCATATAGACTTTTGGATACTTCACTTGTATATACCCCAAACCTCTTGTTTTGTGATGAAGTTCGCCTTGAAATGAAATTTTCATACTGCTGCAAGTGATAGGCTAATCTTTGTTGTGAAAGCATAAGTTGTTGTCGGAGATTATTACAAAAGCTATCAAAACTTGGCTCCTCACATTTCTTTAATTTCCTATTTTTGTTATAATCCATCCGTTGCTCCATATATTGCTCCAAGTCTATAAGATCTTTGGTCTTATCTGGAAGTGACCTATACTCCTCATAAGCAATCATTACCTCATCAGCGAATTTAGAAGCCATAACTTTGAATTTTTTTATTTATTTATTTTCTCTCAGGCTGGCAGGATCAAGGCTCTGATACCACTGTAATGACCCTTACTATAAAGGCCACTAAAAACCACTAATACTGAACTGAGAAAATTCGTCAAACAGTTGGCATGTACTGAATACACTGCTGAAAGAAAAATACTGAATATAGGAAATTATTTTGCAATGTATGAGTTCGCTGTCCCAAAATTTCAGAATAATAGATAGCAACCAAATACCATCTAAAACACTATCAATGATGTAGGAAATTGCTCAAAACCATATGCCATTCATATATCAACAATTTGCAACAATGCCATACATTTTTCAGTCAATAATATGATCATCAAACCCTAGGTTTGCAATATAGATAGACTGAAAATTACAATGCCCTTTCACTTGCAAAATCCTAGCCTTCCTTTGTTACCAATAATGCCAAATGGCAAACAAAGACAAGTACAATGTAAAATAGTAAAGTGCTGAAGCTATATTTTTTACTCAGCTGAAAACATACATTTCTCAGAAAATATGCCAAATGCCAAATGAGAAATGAGGAACCTGATTGTAGATGGCTGCCATAATTTTTCGGACTGCTTTTTCGAATCTGCTTTTTCGGATTGCTTTTTTCCTCTTGCAACCAAAACTCAAACCCTCAGGTAAATCTGAGGATTCCAAATAAGCTCAACTTGAAATGGCTGAATACCACTTCCAAACTTGCAATCCTTCAATAGATATTTCACTACCTCAGTTATGCCAATCTAGGGGAGTGATTCGTTCCCAAAGATTGAATAGTATTTGCAGACCACAAGGCTACAAATTGCTTCACA
This sequence comes from Chamaecyparis obtusa, assembly GCA_027943335.1. Taxonomy (NCBI): domain Eukaryota; kingdom Viridiplantae; phylum Streptophyta; class Pinopsida; order Cupressales; family Cupressaceae; genus Chamaecyparis; species Chamaecyparis obtusa. Next base: position 355,941 of record BSBK01009576.1, on the reverse strand, counting down.
ATGAAGAAGTAGAAGAAATCCCAAATCCAAGCATGTCCAAATGAAAGCCCAAGCCCTCTATTTATTTACTTTTCTAAGAAGTTACTAAGAACTTCTAGAAACATCCAATTATAATGCACTTCATAATAAAATAACATTATAATATAAAAGTGCTTTTCTCAACTCAAAATTATAACAATGTAGGCTCAAATGTCTCATAACTGAATGTAGGCCCAACTACGACTGAACGTAGGCTCAAGACTGAACGTAGGCTCTACTACAACTGGATGTAGGCTCACTCTGGATGTAGGCTCCACTACAACTGCATGTAGGCCCAAACTAGATGTAGGCTCTACCGAATGTAGGCTCTGTCAGCAATATGCAATCAAATGATCAACATAATGACCCTCTCTCCAAACCATTTGCCAATGAGAGTCGATGATAGGCAAATCCGTCATGCCAAACGATGTCAGCCAAAATGGGGACATGACACACTAGCTTCACCATTAATCACCATTCAATAATATCTTCCATTCATCTACTTCTACTTCTATTTAACATGAAGTAAAATCCTAAATGAGGAATTGAGGAAGTCAGGACTCTTCATTACGTTTCATTAAACTTAATTAACTTGTAATCATAATTTATTTTTATTTATTTATTTAATTTTTTATATTTTAATTTTTATTAATTATTATTTAATATTAAATCCTATTTTAGAAAGGGGACATTACAACCAATGTCTTTTTAGTTTTTCTTTCAAAATCTCTATGAGATATGAATTGAGGATTTGAATGCAATATAAAAAATTCACCAATTAAGTGTAAGTTACATGCTACTTCACAACTACAAGGGCCTATAGAGGACTTTGGACATGCCATGCTTGATGTAAGGAAAGAAAAGTAAATTGGAGATGTGGGGATAGAGTACTGGTATAGGTGATGGCAAAGATTTCCGTAAATCACTAACAAATGCAACCTATTTTGTCCTCAAGGTGACACAAACCCAAAATGCAAACAATAACTTGTTAATACACACACTCAAACTAAACTTTTGCACAATACTAATTTCAACAATAAGAAAATGCATTAATGAATTCCCAGAAACTAGGTTACTCTGTAATTCCATTACCAAACACCCACAATCAACTAACACACATCTCATTAGATTGAGAAACAAAGACATTTCACCATTCCATGAATAACAATTTGGACTCTCTTATATTTATGTGAACAAAGTTACATTGCAGATAAAATTTTGATGGTTCGATCTTCCTCCTTGGCAGGCCCGACCGTCCTCTAATTAGTCAATCTGCACTTTATACTATCCAACAACCAATACACAAAACGACACCCCCCATTCTCTACTATGAAGGAAGCAATTTCAAGTGACTTTGTCCACTGAGACCATTCATCACAGGCTTCGGATCTTCTCCATTTATCTGTGTTTTTTTTCCTCTACCAGTTCAACTTCCTTCCTTTCGTTCTATTCCTGGTAACCTTTCCCATCATTGCCAAAACCAACTATTTACCTTCCAATGCCTTTGCGTAAGTATTGTTTCCCAATTGCCAATGATGTGGCATAACAGATTCTTGAAAGGAAAACGATGCTTCTGCATCAGACTACCTAGGGGGCTAAAGAATTCATGGGTTCCTGTTCATGAAGGTAACAATATTGTTCAGCTTTTCGCTTCTTCCGATTGTCTTGTCTTTGCATCTCTTGTCGTGCCCCCTCCAAATTTGCTCTATGCTTGCATTTTCTCTTTCTGAGCTTCTCCATCTACATTCATTTACTGTCCACTTTCTTTTGATATCTTTGCCTTCTGATTTCTTTGTCAACTTCAAATTGCCACAATGCTGTCTCGTCTTTACAGTCGTTAACCGATATCATCCCAAAGGAAAATAAAACTCCATCCTTACAATGTGTAACAAAAGTTACTTCATAAGTCTTTACTTTCGCAATGTTATCTTTTAACAATAGATTAACTGCATCTCGATCATCCTTCAGTTCTTTCACTAGAACCTCAATTGAACCTTTTGCACTTTCTTTCTTAGATGTGATCTCTTTCACTAAGTCTGTACTTTCATTGTCAATATGCTCTTTCAATTTGAACTTTGCCTTTGATTGCACATTTGCCTTTGCAAACATAGAGTTGCCTTCCTCTTCATTACAGTTGTCATCTTAAAAAATGAGAACACGAACCAGATTTCTCCCTCATTGATCTCCGAACCCTTTTGAGTATCATCTTTTTTTGAATCATCAAGATGATGAAAGTTTGAGCTTTCTAGACTTTGAAAATGAATATCTTTATTATTTTCTATCACTTGGTAATCTTCTTCCTTAACATCTACAAAATGTTCACAGTCTTCATTATCATCTTTGTTCTTTTCTACAATGCCCTCGTTGAGACATGAATCTTCTACAGACTTGTTGTCTTTGACTCCTCTCGTATTCCCTGCAATCACAACATCATTAGGAAAATAATTCTTTTCCAATGCATCCATTCTTCTTGCAATCATGTTCAACTTCTCACAGAGTTTTCTTTTCTCCACTTTGTCCCAGTAGTCATCCCAAGACAGAATTCTTACGGGTGTTCTTACACTAATCCCCATCCTTCTCACTGCTACATTCTGTTTGACTTACTCTGCAATCTTCTTTTCTTTTCTACTTGCAGGTCCTGGTGCAAATTGACTCCCTCTGGCAAATCTGCCTGCACACTCAGGAACACTGGCTTTGATACCAATTAATGGCAAAGCTTTCCATAATCACTAACAAATGCAACCTATTTTATTCTCTAGGCAACACGAACCCAAAATGCAAACGATAACTGTAACACACACTCAAACTAAACTTTTGCAGAATACCGATTTCAACAATAATGAAATGCATTAATGAATCCTCGGAAACGAGGCTACCCTATAATCCCATTACTGAACAACCCCAATCAACTAACACACATCTCATTACAATGAGAAACAAAGACATTTCACCATTCCGTGAGTAACAATTTGGACTCTCTTATATCTATGCGAACAGAGTTACATTGCAGAAAAACTTTGGAGGGCTTGATCTTCCCCCTTGGCAGACCTGATCATCCTTTGAATTGTCAATCTGCACTTTATACTGTCCAGCAACCAATACACAAAACGGCACCCTGCATACTCCACTACTAAGGAAGCAATTTCAAGTGACGTTGTCCATTGAGACTGTTCATGGTCAAGGATTTGACTATATCATATATAAATGCAGTCTCAAGAAATTGTGTGTAACTGTATGGGATGGGGACATGGTCCGAGTTTCTAAAATGGAGTTTCCTGGCAAGTAAGAAGGGAAGCTAATAAGGATTTGAGAGTGTACATCATGAGAGATTACCTTCATCATTAACTCATACAAAGTTCTAAAAAACTTCGACAAGACATGTCATAAACCAATTAATAATATGATATTTTCTCAAATTTAGAAATATAATTGGAAATAGAATAAGTTAGCTTTCATTCCATCTCAATGCTTTACTCTGTGATATATACGTACCTAGAAAGACTTGACATGGTCTGAGTTTCTAAAATGGAGTTTCCTAGTAAGTATGAAGGAAAGCTAAGAAGGATTTGAGAGTGTACATCATGAGAGATTACCTTCATCATTAACTCATACAAAGTTCTAAAAAAGCTCGACAAGACATAATGTCATAAACCAATTAATAATATGATAATTTCTCAAATTTAGAAATATAATTGGAAATAGAATAAGTTAGCCTTCATTCCATCTTAATGATTTACTCTGATATATACGTACCTAGAAAGACTTGACATGCATCGTATTTGTTTCCTTGATTGGTAGATTTTGATTTGTTTGTTGGATGCTTCCACATAATTAGGACTGGTAAAGAATAGCTCATGAGTTTTACCACTTCTCCATTAGATCAAGTTGTATCACATTGTGTCATTTTGAATGTTCTTTCTTTATACAGATTTAGTAATGCATGCAAGTTTAATGGGACCATAGTTATTCTGCCATATAATAGCTAGAAGCAAATTTTTGAGCACAAATGAAGAATATTAGATTTCATCCTTTCTATAAAATTAGCTCAAAATTGTTATGGGTTACATATAAACAAGTTTCTTGGTAAATTACAATTTGAATTAAGAAATGAAGAATAATATATTCGGTCATAGGAAAATGTTCACGAAGCCAAATGCACTTCAACATTAGGGCAATATAATGGAGACAATGTTCATTTTATTACCATTTTCCTGTTCTCATTTTAATATAATGACGTATAATGCACATTAAGTGGAATTGCAGGCAAACAGCAAGAGAAGTTAGCTTTAGAAGTAGGATTTTCAAGGGTAAGGCACTTTGAAATCGGAGGAGGGTTAATGGGCATTTTAGTGGCCACACACTAGTTCTATGCTCTTCTGTAATGCATTTCTCGGCATGTGAGAGGACCATGCTTTTTATCTGAACCATGCAAAAGCGGTTGCACTTACTGGCAAGTGGGTGCTATATGCAAAATTGTTTGGATCATTACATGCACACCAGATAGGAGCTGGTGCCAAAGGTTCAATAACAAGATAATAAACAATGCAATATACTAATCAGCCAGGTAGCATTGCTGATATTTTCCTCTGATTGATTTACAATGTTCTCCCAAGAACACATTTTTTCATTTTTGTAGATTAGGGTTCCATATCAATTTGTAAAATTGTCATCAGCATTCATAACCCTTTAAAATGTAATGGCACGTTTTACCACTTTAAAATGTGAATAGTGTTGCATTTTACAACATGAAGACAAATCCGGTTAAGGAGATTTTTGATACCGAACCATGTGAGAACATGCAAGTCTTTGTCATCTAATTTCGCAATCACAATCTAGGTGGAAAACCTTTTGGGTAACCATGAGCGGAAGTAAAAGAAATTATGTTTTCTTAATAAAATATAAAATAAATATATATTTTTTAATTTTTTAAAAATTGATATTTGTTAATAGAAAATTTGGTTTAGATGGTTTTGCCCATTTAAAATGTATATTCAAAATTTTGTTTATCTATCTCTATTTCCTATTCAACACACTGAAGTTACGCATGTAGGCAACTCAAGGATTTGTAAAAACTTATTAATATGAATAGTACATGAAACAGAGAATTATAATAATATTATGTTAATTAAATTTAAAACTGATTCATTTGTTTTCATGAATAATATGTTTCTTCTGTAAATAATTAACATAAAAAATAATATTACATCTGTTTTTAGAAAATGTTGGGAAAAAGTGGTTACTAAAAATAAATTTATATTCAAAAAAATATTTTTTTGTACCTCGATTAAAATGTTTGTAGAGTATTCTTGTACTCATCATTTTTTTTGGAAATTTAAATGAAAAATAGAATCCTCAAAATAAAATGCCAAATATTGATGAATTGTGAATTGGACTATAATAAGTGTTGTCTATTTACCTTTGTGCTCTTGAAAGCAACATTTCCAAATATAAAATGATGATTTTTAGTCTAAATAATTTTATTATATATTTCAAACTAGAATTTTTACAATTTAAAGTTAATACACAGAAAAGGGTAACTACATATGAAATTTAGACAAAAGAGACAATATAAGAGTGTTGATATCTATGATTATATATTTGATAGATTTGTAGCTAAATTTTGACTATTAAAGATTGTTTTGGTGAATGACATAAAAAACAATATTTATATCATACACATTTTATTAAATATACAACTCTGCTATATTTGAAACTTACGCAAGATTTTACTACTTTTTTAGTTCTTTTCTATTGTTTATGTGAAATTTGCACCTTGGAAACTGTTAAGACTACCTAGGGCACATACATTAGAGCTTGATAAAACATAGTTCACTAACCAAAAAATACTATATTATTTTTGCTTCTATTATTTCACAAGACAATAAGACTTCTAATATTATCTCCTTGAAAGTCAATTTTAATGTTATACAAGAAAAAGTTGTTATTTACCCCCACCCCCCACACACATGTGAAATAGTTTTGTTTCTTGTTTTATTTTGTGTTCTATCTTTTAGATTCTCTAATAAATTTGCACCATACAACTTTATGATCATTTATAAATGTCACTAAAGATATCAATCCTTTTCTATTATGCTACAAAAGTTAAGCCAAACAATTAAATACTTCGTAACAATTAATTTTTTCTTTCTTTTTGATGCCTACTCCCTTTATATTGTAATATTCATTTACAACGCTGTCACCCATAACTAGCAAAATTGGTGTTTGAGAGAACCTAACATCCTAGTCTATCGACTAGTTTAGACAAAATGGAGCTAATACAAATTGAAACTAAACCCTTTACTATCAGGTAATAACCACCATAAGCTAATGGTTCAAGTAATAGAAAGAAAACCTAGTAGTCCACTACAACATCGAGACCAACCACAAAGCTTGCATACATACTTTGCATCAAGCTCCTGTATCAAAATGAAGCAATAGAACAAACTTGCCACAAGAAATTTAGTAATTACTCTAGGATGCGATTTCCACCACTGCCACTGTCATTTCTTTCACTTAAATTGTCATTTGTTCACAAGATCTTGTAGCCCATCGAGCCCATCTATCCCTCCTAGTCCTAGAAACCGCTGCACACATATCTACATATGACCATTGTTGTGCTCAAGGTGAGGCCAACGACTATCCAGCCATATCATTCGATATGGCTGGATGCATGCTATTACCATATTCGTACCACCACACAAGTGCATGGTTCGGGACGAATGCGACAGTACAATCAGAAAATGTGTACCGTTTTCAGAAGACTATTTTTAGTTTCAAAATTTTAAAACTTTTTATACAATTTGATGTGATAAAATTATTTTTTATATTTTATTTTATTTTATATTTTTTCTAATTTTTCATTTATTATTTTTACTAAGATTATTTTTTCATATATATATTGGAAAAAGAATTTAAAAGATTTTTTAATTTCAAATTATTTTTTCATATACATTTGGATCACATATTGTAATGGTGAATGATACTCTTATGATCACTGGTCCTACAAGTTGTTCTTATTTTAATATTTTAATAATAGAACATTTAAAATAATAATTTTTAATTAATAATTATTATATTATGATTTTAAGATATAACAAAATTTTAATAATTTAACATCCCCTCTCTCTGAGCACAAATTAGAAATTAAACATATAATTTATTCTTAAAAAATTTAATTATATAATTTTACAAATAATTATATTTATTAAAAACTTTTCTATTATTCATATATATTTTAAAAAATTAATAATAAATTATATATTTAAATTTTATAAATTTATTTATTTTGATAACAGTATAACATATATAAATAATCTATTATTAAAACATTTTAAATATATAGTTTCAAAATAATTACATTTCTTAAAAATTTATTGTATTTTAAAAATTAAATAATAATAGTAATAATTTTATTTATTTTAAAATTTTTCAAATAGTTTAATTATATAAAACACACATTTTTATATAACATTAAAACATAATGTTTCTATTAGCCATTCATAGAAAATGAACGAATGTGCTTTATCATTACATAAAAGTATAATCTAAGTGTAGCAAAATTTGAAACTTAAAAAACTCTTAAAATTAAAAAATCTTTTCAATTATCTTTCTATAGAATAATAATCTTAGTAAAAATAATAAATAAAAAAATTAGAAAAATATAAAATAAAAGAAATTATAAAAAATAATTGTTTGACGTCAAATTGCATAAAAGGCTCTTCTAAAAATTGCACACATTTCCTGGCAATTGTACTATCTGATCCCAATTGACATGGACTTGTATAGTGGTACAAGTATGGTAATGGCATGCATCCAACCATATCGAATGATATGGTTGGATAGCCTGACAGTTCCAACTGATGCTAAGAAGGAAGGGGTGAATCAACACCTATAAAACTTGATCTAAATAAATCTAATGAAGTGTACTTATAACTGTAAGCTAAATAGATTCAAGCATAAAATAACATCAAGCAATTAATCACATAGTGACACCAGATTTATCACGTGGAAACCCAATTTGGGTGAAAACCACGGTGTGAGGAGACCTCACAAATTCTGCACTCTTCTAAAGTGCGCCCTGTTAGGAGCCTTCCCTGTTAAAGGATTACAACACACTATTAGATGCGACCCAATTAAGGGATTTGTTACAATAAGGCTGATTAGTGCATGCCTTATTAGAGGACTTAGAACACCTTACAAAATGTCACCTCAGTTAAGGGATTTGATACAAGGGACCTGTTAAAGTCCACCCAAAATACTGGGATTTAGGTATAGTAATTATTAGAAAATAATAGAGGGTTTTGACCTTTTACAAATGGCTTTGCATAACCTGATAAGATCTCTATTATACTCAACTGAGAAACATCACCGGTCGCCGCAGGTGTGTTCTCCTTTACTGTTGTGCTTTTCTGCACACTCTTCTCTCTCTTCTTCTCTTTTCTATTCACCCTAACTTCTTCAGGGTACATGTTCACTCTTTTTTTCGGCAGAATGAAGGCAAACCATATTCTCAACAGGTAGAAGAATATATAGAGTTCTTGCCCTAATTGTGCTTCTCATGCATGACCTAATTACAGATCCCCTTCGGAGACATCACTTGGTGAAGTACCAGTTCACTGAGCAAACATCCGATGCATGCTCTTGCTTTATGAAGAAAATAATAGATGCATGTCAAACACCTTTCCTTCGCATGAAAATAACTCCATGTTTAAAAACCACAAACTCCGACTTTAAATCCTTCAAACGCGCCTTGCACCAATCAACATGTTAACTCAAAGTCTTCTGGATTTAGTGCAGTAAATCTTGGTTGCAGTAAATCTCAATCAAAGGGTTGGTTTAAACAGATAGTTGACTATGACTTCCCCAGTTCATCTTTTCCTACCGAAGTCTTCACTTGATCGGTTGAGATCATTCTATTATGAACAGGTAAGAACATTGACCTGTTGTCTTCTCTTCCATTGCTTACCGATTGCACCCTTTCCTCGGTTGCCGATGCACTTTGCTTAGTGACCAATTTCTTTTGATGAGCAGATATAGTCTCTTCTTTCTTGCATAGTATCACCGGTTGCCAAACTAGTCTCTTTGCATACAGATCTCCTTAGATCTTTAAACCTTAGATTGAGATGACAAAACATCTCTTTTGTCTTTCCTCTTTTGCCAATCAATGACAATACTTAATTGCCATGTACCGGTAGTAAGCTTACTGATTACCATCACTTAATGCCAACAATCTCCGCCTTTGGCATTGATGGAAAAACCTTAATGGGAAATCATGTCACCTGTCTTATGCTTATATCTCTACTTGTACCACTATGTACTGCCACTGTTGGTCACCGGTCTATTGCCAAACTCTCCCCTTTTGACGATAATGCCAAAGGCTAGTAAGAAAGACTACCTTAATGAAATCTGCTCCCCCTTCGAGCAACAATCCTTTTCATCAGTCTAGATAAGATGAGGTGAAATCCTCTATTGAAGCATAATGAGCTGATGATCACCTTTGCAAGTTTACTGAAGATTAGGGAGGGGTATCACCCCTAGTTTACCTCTGAGATACTCAAAAGTACTCTTTGGTAATGGCATTGTGAAGATATCAACAATATGTTCTTTTGTAGGAACATACTCCAATCTTACCTCTTTGTTTTGTACTAGCTCTCTCAAGTAATGATAATTGATGGCAATGTGCTTTGTCTTGGAGTGCATGACAGGGTTCTTGGATATGTTTATTGCATTGGTGCTGTCACAGTATAGTGCAATCGGTTCAGGTATCGGTTCTTGGATTCCTTCCAGAAGTTGTTTGATCCAGATTACTTGTGTGCAATTAATTGTTGCAGCAACGTATTCAGCTTCTGCTGGAGATTGTGAAATGCAGTTCTATTTCTTACTTATCCAAGACACAATCCTCGCACCAAGAAAGAATGCACCACCACGTGTACTCTTTCTATCATCAATATTGCCAGCCCAGTCTGCATGTGTAAACCTTTACTTGGAAGCCTCCCTTGTGAGGCAACCACAAGCCATACTCCTCAGTACCCTTTAGGTGTCTGAAAATTCTCTTCACTGCTATCAAATTTGTCTCTTTGGGGTTTGCAGAGAATGTTGCAACTATGCCAACCGCATGTGCATTGTCTGGTCTACTGTGTACTGCATATTGTACTTTCCCTTTGATGGACCGATACAGTGTTTCATTCACTTCTTTTGCATCATCTTCTTTTGATAACTTGAGGTTAGTTATCATTGGAGTACCAACCGGTTTGGATTCTTCAAATCCAAAAGTCTTAAGAATTTCTTTTACATACTTGGACTGAGAGATAAAGATACCTTCTTTTAGATGATGGACCTGTAGCCCAATGAAATTTTTTTATGGCTCCTATCATAGAAATCTCAAATTCTTTCTTCATTTCTTCAGCAAAGGCTTTGCTTATCTTGTCATATCCTCCAAAGATGATGTCATCCACAAAGATTTAAGCAATCAGGTTCCCATCTTTTCTGGTCTTGAGATACATGTTGTTGTTGTCCCAGGTTTTTGTGAATCCTATGTTCAGGAGGTATGAATGCAACCTTTCATACCAGGCCATTGGAGCTTGCTTCAGCCCATAGAGAGCTTTTTTTAGTTTACAACCATACCACATTTTTGTGCAGATGTGAAGCCTTATGGTTGTTCAATGTAAACTTCTTCCTCTAGTATTCCATTCAGGAATGTAGACTTGACATCCATCTGGTATACTTTGAGTTTCTTGTGAGCAACATAGGCAAGAAGAATTCTCACTCCTTCCAATCTGGCCATAGGTGCAAAAGTTTCTCCATAGTCCAATCCAACTTCCTGAGGATATCCTTTGCAGACCAGTCTTTCTTTATTTCTTATGACTTTCCCTTCTTCATTCAGCTTGTTCCTATAGACCCACTTTGTCCCAATGACATTCTTGTCCTGTGGTCTAGGCACAAGCACCCATGTAGCATTCTTTTCTATTTGCTCAATTTCTTCCTCCATGGCCTTGACCAAGTTTTCATCTTCTAGAGATTCCCTAGTGGTTTTGGGCTCTATACAGGAGAACAAATAGATATTCTCTCTGGCCTTTTTCCTAGTTAGGACATTTGCATGTTTGTCACCAATTATATTATCAGTTGAGTGATATGTGACATTGATGCAGGAGCATCCTGGGTGTAAGAGCAATCTTGCATCACCCAAAAATATTTTTATTTTTGTATTCAATAAGGGCTATCTTGTGTAGAGCTGCTATTTATGGAAACTTACTATTTTTAGTAAGTTGGTCATACGTTCTCAGAATGTTCTGATTTTACATGTGGAGGTTCATCTCAGTCATAACAGACTGCCAGTAAAGTTTCAAGACTAGATCAGGTCTAGTTTTGAAGATATTGAAGATTTTTAGTATTGACAGCAGGGTACAAAAATTTTGAACTCAGTTTTGAAGGCTTTAGAGGCCCCAGATGAGGTTGAAAATTTGGGTGACAAGCACTTGCACAAGTTAGGCCTGTAGAGCGCTTCGTGGCCTTTTCGAAATGGGGTTATAATAGTCAATCGGGTCAACTGGTGATGACTTATGGTCTCTGAAAGTTGGGTCACCTGAAATGGCAGAAAATAATTTTCCTTCAAAATTTTTGTTCAGGTTCCAAAAGTTATTTTGAGCCGACTTTGATGTAATAAATTGAAAAATAAAATAATTTTAAATTTGGTCAGCCCTAAGGGCTAAATTTATGGAACCTTCTCGGGCGATGGAAAATGCCTATATAAAGAAGGCCTGTAGTGTTGTCTAGGGCAGTTTGGGACAGTTCTGGGTAGATCTGCGTAATGATTCAAGGCTTTTTCCTACAGAATATTGTAAAGTGAATGCCCATGTGGCTTTGCATATTGTAATTCTAAAATTTGTAATTCCACATTTGTGGAGATAATAAGAAGCTCATTTTCTGTTCTTGCAAATTGTTGTTGTTTCTCTATTTCTGTTATGTGTTTGTGGTATTAAGAGGAGCACCCTTCATCAAGTGGTATCAGAGCAGGAGTTCCTGAGTGTGTAAACAGATCACCGATTGTGAGGCAGTTTGCACTAGGACCGTGGGTTAGGGTTTCTGTGTAAACAGATCGCCGAATGTGAGGCAGTTTGCACAGGGTTTCAGCGTGCATCATGAAAATGCCTCCATGAAGGGAACATGGCGGAAGAGCTGGTGTTGTAACACCTAAGGTTAGGGAACTGTAGAGACAAGTGCAAGCATTGCAAGAGGAGATTCGCAGAGGAATGAATCTTAATGTCAGAGATGAAAGCGAGGATGAAGCTGAAGAAGAAGATCAAGAAGGAGAAGTCAAAATTTTGAATCAAGAAGAAGAAAGACTTTTTCGAGCCATCTCAAAGATTGGGAAGAGACTTAAGATTAAGGTTCTGACATTTTCTAGAAATCTTAACCCAAAAGAATTGATCGACTGGATCAATGAATTTGAAGAATATTTTGAGTATGAAGATATTGAGGATCCTGATAGGGTCAAATTCGCAAAGGCCAGACTAAAAGGTCATGCGAAGATCTGGTGGCAAGAGATTCAATTGGAGCGAAATAGAAGAGGGAAAGATAAAATCACAAGATGGGATCAGATGGTGGATAAATTGAAGTGACAGTTCATCCCTATTGATTATGAGCTTGACCTACTAAAGAAAATGCAAAGTTTGAAGCAAACGGGACAATTTGTTCAAGAGTATATAGAGGAGTTCTATCGAATCCTCATCAGAACAGGCCATGTGAAAGATGATAAGGAGAAAGTTGCTCGTTACTTTAATGGGTTGAGGCCAAGCATTCAGGAGGAGCCGAATCTTGTTCGAATGAATAGTATTGAAGAGGCATACCAGTTTGCCCTAAAAGTAGAGGAAAAACTGAATAAGAAGTTCAAGAGCAGACAAAATGGAAGAGGTCGTGGTGGACGATCTAGTGGATGGTCATATGGAGGCCAAAATGAAGATCAAAAAAAAAAGGATGAGGCCAATAGCAGTCAAAATCAGAGAGGAAATAATTCTAATCGTTTCCAAAATTAGAACAATAGAGATCAAAGAGGAAGAGGAAGAGGACAAGGTTCAGGAAGAGGAGGCTTCCGTGGAACATGTTTTCACTGTGGAGAAGAAGATCATAGGGCATTTGAATGTCCTCAATGCCAGGGAAGGACAGATAGGAGGAATGAAGGCCAAGCCAGAGTTGCACATGTAGATGAAGATGCCAGATCATCAAATTTTGAAGATGCTGAAAGGGGAGAAACGTTGATTAACAAAAGAGTCCTGCTGAGTGGTGAGAATGAACCTGAACAAAGGAGGAGCCTGTTTCACACTAGATGCAAGTGTGAGGGTAAATGTTGTGATGTGATTATTGATAGTGGAAGCATTGACAATTTGGTGTCAGAAGAGATGGTGACAAAGTTGAAGCTCAAGAGATAGAAACACCCACATCCATATCAGATTGCTTGGGTGCAGGATGACCACAAGGTCATGGTTAGTGAATAGTGCCTAGTAAAGTTCAAGATTGGTGGGTATCATGATGCGGTACTATGTGATATCATACCTATGGATGCATGTCACATGTTGTTGGGCAGACCATGGCAGTTTGACAGATGTGCTGTACACGATGGTCGTGTGAATACCTATTCTCTGACAAAGGATGAAGTGCGACATAAGCTAAAGCCATCGAAGGAGACCGAATAAAAGGTATGTGGTAGTGCGAGAATAGCTCTTGTTGATGGAAGAAAATTTCTAGATGGTATGAGGCATGAGTATGTGTGTTTTTCTTTAATTCCAAAAGCTGGTAAAGAGGAAGTAGAGGATGTACTTGTAGAGGTTGCAGATTTGTTGAATGAGTTTTAGGATATTGTATCTGATAATGTACTTGATGGATTACCACTGGTAAGGAAGATCAATCATTAGATGGATTTGATTCCAGGAGCTAGTTTGCCAAACAAGGCAGCACATAGAATGACACTAGCAGAAAGTGAAGAGTTGAACAGACAAGTACATGAGTTGTTATAGAAAGGATTGATTCAGGAGAACCTGAGTCCATGTACTGTACCAGCAGTATTGGCACCAAAGAATAATGGAGAATGGAGGATGTGTACAGATTCCAGAGCAATAAACAAGATCACAATCAAGTATAGGTTTCCCTTGCCACGAATGGATGATATTATGGAATGTTTGAGTGGAGCTGTGTATTTCTCAAAGATAGATCTGAAGAGTGGATATCACCAGATTTGGATCAGAGAAGGAGATGAATGGAAGAATGCTTTCAAGACAAAGGAAGGACTATATGAGTGGTTAGTCATGCCTTTTGGGCTAACCAATGCACCGAGCACTTTCATGCGGCTCATGAATGAGGTTCTAGAAATTTTTTTGGGTAAGTTTGTCATTGTGTACCTAGATGATATTTTGATCTTTAGTAAGACATTGGAAGAGCATATGATGTATATTTGTATAGTGTTTGAGAAGTTAAGAGATGAGAAATTGTTGATTAATTTGAAGAAGTGCAGTTTTGTGAAGAAAGAGTTAGTGTATTTGGGATTTGAAGTTTCAACAGAAGGTCTAAAAATGGATCCAGAGAAGGTACAAGCTATCCTTGAATGACCTACTTCAAGGAGTTTTACTGAGGTAAAATCTTTTCATGGTTTGGCTAGCTTTTACAGAAAGTGTATCAAAAATTTTAGCAGTATTTGTGGACCCTTGACTGAAACAATGAGAGGGGATAAAAAAGAGTTCAAATGAAATAATGTGGCAGATAAGAGTTTTAAACTATTGAAACAAAAGGTTACAAAACTTGTTTTAGCACTTTCTAATTTTAATAAGGTGTTTCAAGTAGATTGTGATGCTAGTGGTACTGCAATAGGAGATGTTATGAGGCAAGAAGGTAAACCTATTGCTTATTTCAGTGAGAAGTTAAATGATGCCAAGAGAAAATATTCTGTTTATGATCAAAAATTTTATGCTATAGTTCAGGCATTGAAGAAGTGGAGACACTATCTACTTCCTAAGGAGTTTGTTTTGTATACTAATCATCAAGATTTGCAATATTTGAATAGTCAAGGAAAGTTGAATCAAAGGCATTTGAAATGGGTTGAGTTTTTGCAGAGTTATACATTTGTTTTGAAACACAGGAGAGGAAAGTCTAATAGAGTTGTAGATGCTCTAAGCATAATGCAACTATTGCTGACAGAGATGCAGATTGAGGTGGTTGGGTTCAAGAAACTCAAGAATTTGTATCCAGAGGATCTTGATTTTGGTGAAGCTTGGAAAGCTTGTAAAGAACCTGTTACTCTAGACAGGATGAAGTGGCTGGATTTCATCATTCAGGATGATATGCTATTAAGAGGGAGTCAGTTTTGCATTCCAAGAAGTTCTATGAGGGAGAATCTCATCAAGGAGAAGCATAGTGGAGGATTGGTTGGACATTTTGGTCATGATAAAACCCTTGCTTTAGTTAGTGAGAATTATTATTGGCCATAGTTGCAGCAAGATGTCAAGAAGTTTGTATAGAGTTGCAGAGTATGTCAGATGGCGAAAGGAGTGAAGCAGAATACAGGGCTGTATCAGCCATTACCTGTACCAGATAAGCCTTGGGAGGATATCAGTATGGACTTTGTTCTTGGTTTACCAAGGATGCATCGGGGACATGATTCAATTTTTGTGGTAGTCAACAGATTTTCAAAGATGACACATTTTATTCCCTGCAAGAAGACTAATGATGCTATTCATGTAGCAGAATTATTTTTCAGAGAAGTGGTGAGACTGCATGGTTTGCCAAAGAGTATAGTTTTAGATAGGGACGCTAAGTTCATTGGATATTTCTGGCGAACATTGTCGAAGAAGTTGAAGATAGATTTGAAGTTCAGTTCATCAAATCATCCACAGACTGATGGACAGATAGAGGTAGTGAATAGGAGTTTGGAAAATTTGCTGAGATGTTTGGTTGGAGATAAGCCAACAAGTTGGGATTTGATTTTACCACAGGCAGAATTTGCGTATAATAATTCTGTCAATAGGAGCACTGGTAAATCACCATTCTAGATTGTATATGGGAGTAGTCCCAAAAATGCATCTGAGTTGAGAAAGATAAATAAAGGAGAAATAAGTAGTGCTGAAGCTGAGGATTTCGTAGAACACTTGAAGAACATCCATGAGGAGGTGAGGAAGCATATTACCAAGATGAATGTGCAGTATAAGCTAAGGCAGATGTGAAAAGGAGGCATAAGGAATTTTAGGTTGGAGATGAAGTCATGGTTCATTTGCGGAAGGAGTGATTTCTAGTTGGTACATATAACAAATTGAAAATGAAGAAGTTTGGGCTATGTAAAATACTGAAGAAGCATGATTCAAGAAATGCATATGAAGTAGAATTTCTTACTGAGCTAAATATTTCACCAGTGTTTAAGATTTCAGATCTGACAGAGTATCATGATAGAGGTGTTGAAGATGAGATCACAATAGCACAGTGGAGTATTTCAACAACTAGTTCATATACCAAAGAGATTGAGGATATACTGGATAGTTGTGTTGGCAGAAGCACAAGGAACATGACATATGAAGAATATTTGGTCAAGTGGAAAGGATGACCTGTTGAAGATTCATCATGGTTGACAAAGGAGGAGGTTAACCATCTTGGTTTTCCTCTACACACCTGAAATGTGATGAGGTCACTTCTCAAATTACCCCAAGTGTCTGATGTAGGAGCATCTTGGGTGTAAGAGCAATCTTGCATCACCCAAAAATATTTCTATTTTTATATTCAATAAGGGCTATCTTGTGCAGAGCTGCTATTTATGGAAACTTGCTATTTTTAGTAAGTTGGTCATACGATCTCAGAATGTTCTGACTTTACATGTGGAGGTTCATCTCAATCATAACAGACTGCCAGTAAAGTTTCAGGGCTAGATCAGGTCTAATTTTGAAGATATTAAAGATTTTTGGTATTGGCAGCAGGGTACAGAAACTTTGAACTCAGTTTTGAAGGCTTTAGAGGCCCCGGATGAGGTTGAAAATTTGGGTGATAGGTGCTTGTGCAAGTGAAGCCCGTAGAGCACTTCGTGGCCTTTTCGAAATGAGGTTATAATAGTCAATCAGGTTAACTGGTGATGACTTATGGTCTCCAAAAGTCGGGTCACTTGAAATGGTGAAAAATAATTTTCCTTCAAAATTTCTGTTCAGGTTTCAAAAGTTATTTTGAGCCGACTTTGATGTAATAAATTAAAAAATAAAATAATTCTAAGTTTGGTCTGCCCTAAGGGCTAAATTTTTGGAACCTTCTCGGGCGGTGGAAAATGCTTATATAAAGAAGGGCCGTAGTGTTGTCTAAGGCAGTTCGAGACAGTTTTGGGTAGATCTAGGTAATGATTCAAGGCTTTGTCCTATAGAATATTGCAAAGGGAATGCTCATGTGGCTTTGCATATTGTAATTCTGAAATTTGTAATTCCACATTTGTGGAGATAATAAGAAGCTCATTTTCTGTTCTTGCAAATTGTTGTTGTTTCTCTATTTTTGTTATGTGTTTGTGGTATTAAGGGGAGCACCCTTCATCAGACATACCTTGGCAGAACTGGTTGCTGCTCCTAGTCAGGTTCTTCCGGTTGAGAAATTTCTTCATCATCGTCTTGAACAACTTCTTGTTCATCATCATGAGTGGGTCTGTCAGCTTCAGGTATAGCCTGTTGCTCCAGATGTCTGTTTACATGCTCTTCTCTTTCATGTTTAGTTGTTACTTCGTTGAACTCAAAAAGATTTCCTTCATTGTGACATACCAGATTGTCATATTCATTATGTCCGGTCTTCTTAGTTGGTTCTGAATGTTCATCAACTTTTACATTGATAGTTTCAATTATTTTTCCCATTCTCTTGTTCAGACACCGGTAGGCTTTGCTTTTGGTAGAGTAACCCTAAAATATTCCTTCAGCACTCTTGGGATCAAACTTTCTAGAGTACATATCTCTTTTGATGTAACATTTACTACCAAAGATTCTAAAGTAACCTACACTAGGAGTATGATTGAACCATAGTTCATAGGGGGTCTTACCGGTTCCTTTTTTTACTTGAACTCGGTTCAGTGTGTAGACATAAGTGCTGATAGCTTCTCTCTAGAAGTGATGTGGGAGATCCTTATGAATCAACAGGGTTCTTGCACAGTCAATCATCATCCTATTTCTTCTTTCTGCTACTCCATTTTGCTGAGGAGTCCTAGGTGCAGATAGCTTTGTCTTTATGCCATGTTCCTCACAGTAGTGAATGAACTCTTGAGAAGTGTATTCTCCTCCTCTGTCTAATCTCAGACACTTCAAGCTTTTACCGGTCTCCTTAATTTGTTTTGAAGATTCATCAACTTTTACATTGATACTTTCAATTATTTTACCTGTTGTCTTGTTCAGACACCGGTAGGCTTTGCTTTTGGTAGAGTAACCCAAAAATGTTCCTTCATCACTCTTGGGATCAAACTTCCCAAAGTACATATCCCTTTTGATGTAACATTTACTACCAAAGATTTTGAAGTAACATACACTAGGAGTATGATTAAACCATAGTTCATAGGGGGTCTTACCGGTTCCCTTTTTTACTTGAACTTGGTTCAGTGTGTAGACAACAGTGCTAATGGCTTCTCTCCAGAAGTGATGAGGAAGATCCTTCTAAATCAACAGGGTTCTTGTATAGTCAATCAACATCCTGTTTCTTCTTTCTGTAACTCCATTTTGATGAGGAGTCCTTGGTGCAAATAGCTTCCTCTTTATGCCATGTTCCTCACAATAATGAGTGAAATCTTGAGAAGTGTATTCTCCTCCTCTGTCTGATCTTAGACACTTCAAGATTTTACCGGTCTCATTTTCCACTCCGACCTTGTAGATTTTAAACATGTGAAAAGCTTCTAATTTCTCTCTAAGAAAGAGTGTCCACATCATTCTTGAGAAGTCATCTACAAAGAGCATGAAGTACTGGTCTCCGTAGTAGCTCTTTGTTCTCATCGGTCTACACAAATTTGTGTGCACAAGATCTAGAACATTTTCAACAGAGAAAGATTTACTGTTGAAACTTGTTCCTATTAGTTTTCCTAACTGGCAATCTTTACAAACACCTCTGATGGGTTTTGTAATCTCAGAGAGTCTTCTAATTGATTTCTTTTTGCTCACTTTGACAATACTGTCAAAGTTTATGTGGTTGAGTCTCTTGTGCCACAACCAACTATTATCTTCTTTGGATATAAGACAAATTTTTCTTGATTCCCCTTTGATTGATGCTATGAGACAAGCTCCTTCCATTGAGTCTAGTTAGAACATATTACCTTTTCTTTGTCTACCGGTTGCAACATGAGCTCCAGATTGATTCTTGACTACACATGAACCTTGTCTGAATTCCAACATGAATCCTTTGTTGTTCAATTGTGCAACACTCATTAAATTGTACTTGAGTCCTTCAACCCAGTACACATCTTCATAGACAACATCATTGCCAAGTGTAATAGAACCTTTCCCTTTTATGGCACAGGGAGAATTATTTCCAAAGGTTACTGATCCACTGTCATTGAGCTTCAAGCTAATAAACTTGTTCTTATCACCGGTCATGTGGTGAGTGCATCTTCTATTAATGATCCAATCATCATGCTGATAAGATCTTGAGATAAGTTCCATTTCACTTACCACTGGGCTCTCCTTTTTTATTGCAACAAATGCAATTTCTAGATCCTCAGAGTCTTCAAATTCATTGTTTGTGACTCCTTCTGCAAGGTAGCACTCGTTCTTTGATTTACTTTTGAACCGGTTGCTCTTGTCTTTTTTATCATTATCAGGACATCTTGCAGCAATATGTCCTATCTTATTGCAAGAGAAGTATTTCAAAGGAAGCTTTCCTTTGTACTTCCCTTTCCCTTTGAGAAATCTCCTAGCGATGAGTGCTTCAAACTCATCTTGCTCCATCTCTTCTGAGAGAAGATTCTCAACAAGATTACCAATCTTACTAGTAGAGCAGTTACCAGTTTCTCTTCCCTTTTTGGTGGAAGAGGTATTGATAGAAGACTTAAAAGTTGCTTCCTGAATGGGTAAGCTATTATCAAAATTAATTAATTCAAATGCAGTCAACTTACCAATTAGGGAGTCTAGAGTGACTTGATTTGTGGTCACTAATTTGAGCTCTTGAATAGTAGAGATCTTGATGGCCTACTGAGGTCTGAGCATTCTTAGTATTTTACTAACCACCTTCTCTTCACTAAGTTTTTCTTCAGCGCTCTTGATGGAGTTGATCACCTCTTTGATCCAGTTGCTGTATTGCTCAATATCTTCTCCTTTATTCATCCTCATGTCATCAAAATTTCCTTTGAGGCTTTCAACCTTGGATCTTTGAACATTTAGGTCCCCTCCATATACCAGTTGTAGCTTAGCCCACATCTTGTGAGCAGATTCTAGATTTTCAATCTCAGCATAGACATGATCAGGTAATGTGTTGGCTATCTTATCCATAGTAGTCGTGTGCTTAGTCTTGATCTGTAATTCATCAAGTGTCAGGGTGATAGTGGGTTCACTGTAATAAGTGGTTACATGAGTCCAATATTGATCTCTGATGGTTTTCATGTACAACTTCATTCTGTTGCACCACAGTAAAGTTTTCCTTTGAAAACTTTGGTCCTTCTTTTATCATCATCTTGACTTTTTCTTTATGTGGTTAAGCAGTAAAGAAAATAAATCAGTAGCTCTGATACCAATTGACAATCCCAACCAGTGTTGAGAGGGGAGGGGTGAATCAACACCTATAAAACTTGATCTGAATAAATCTAATGAAGTGTACTTATAACTGTAAGCTAAATAAATTCAAGCATAAAATAACATCAAGAAATCAATCACACAGTGATGCCATACTTATTATGCGGAAATCCAATTTGGGTGAAAACCACAGTGTGAGGAGACCTCACAAATTTTGCACTCTTCTAAAGTGCGCCCTGTTAGGAGCCTTCCTTGTTAAAGGATTACAACACACTATTAGATGTGACCAAGTTAAGGGATTTTTTACAATAAGGCTGGTTAGTGCCTGCCTTGTTAGAGGAATTAGAACACCTTACAAGATGTCACCATGTTAAGGGATTTGATACAAGGGACCTGTTAAATTCCACCCAAAAAACTTGGATTTAGCTATTGTAATTATTAGAAAACAATAGAGGGTTTTGACCTTTTACAAATGGCTTTGCATAGCCTTATAAGAGCTTTGTTATACTCAATTGAGAAGCACCATTGGTCACCACAAGTGTGTTCTCCTTTACTGTTGTGCTTCTCTGCACACTCTTTTATCTATTCTTCTCTTTTATATTCACCTTAGCTTGTTCAGCGTACAGGTTCACTCTTTTCTTCAACATAATGAAGGAAAACTATATTCTCAAAAGGCAGAAGAATATATAGAGTTCTTTCCCTAATTGTGCCTCTCATGCATGACCTAATTACACATCCCCTTCGGATACATCATTTGGTGAAGTACTAGTTCACTAAGAAAACATTCGATGCATGCTCTTGCTTTATCTATTTTATGAAGAAAATAATAGATGCGTGTCAAGCACCTTTCCTTCACATGAAAATAGCTCCATGTTTTAAAGCCACAAACTCTGGGTTTAAATCCTTCAAATGCGCCTTGCACTGATCAACATGTTAACTCAAACTCTTCCAGATTTAGTGTAGTAAATCCTGGTTGCAGTAAATCTGGGTCAAAGGGTTGGTTTAAACAGATAGTTGACTATGATTTCCCTGGTTCATCTTTTCCTACTGAAGTCTTCACTTGATCGGTTGAGATCCTTCTGTTGTGAACAGGTAAGAACATTGACCCATTGTCTTCTCTTCCATTGCTTACCAATTGTACCCTTTCCTCGGTTGCCAATGCACTTTGCCTAGTGACCGATTTCTTTTGATGAGCAGATATAGTCTCTTCTTTCTTGCATTGTATCACTGGTTGCCAAACCAGTATCTTTGTATATAGATCTCCTTAGATCTTTAGACCTTAGATTGAGATGACAAAACATCTCTTTTCTCTTTCCTCTTTTTCCAATCAATGAGAATACTTAATTGCCATGTATCAGTAGTAAGCTTACCGATTACCATCACTTAATACCAACATAGCCGTTACCCAAAGGAATCTTATGGAAGGTCTTTCTTGTTGATTGAGGCATTTCTTTATGGGAGAGGAGTCAATAATTGAGTATCCTAACTTTACGCTTCTCAAAATCTTAGGTGGAAATTTTAAATCACTTCCAATTTTTGGTAGTAGCTTACTTAACAAGTCCTCTACTTATAACTAAGGTTTTAAGACCATATCATCAAATAT
The DNA here is from genome assembly GCA_027943335.1 of Chamaecyparis obtusa. Taxonomy (NCBI): domain Eukaryota; kingdom Viridiplantae; phylum Streptophyta; class Pinopsida; order Cupressales; family Cupressaceae; genus Chamaecyparis; species Chamaecyparis obtusa. Next base: position 333,621 of record BSBK01009576.1, on the reverse strand, counting down.
AATGCCGCATCAACAAGTTTTTTTTAAGGTGTCCAATATAATCCAAAATAAAAGTGAAATTGATGATCGTTCAAAAGGGCCACCCATACTTATGGAGCTGATATGACATCACATTATTCATTTCTTTATGCAACTAATGGTGCATTTCATTCAATAATGTCTAGTCATCATAGAAATAACAACTTTAAAGTCACAACTATTGGTACAATATTGTCAAAAAATTTGGACATTAAATCAACAAGTGTGGCTATTAAATTAAAGATTGTGGGTATTACTTCAGCAACTCCTATCACAACCATTGGAACACATTCAAATTTAAATCCTTTCCCCTCATCAAGTTCATATACTTGAAAGTAAGTTTTTGTTAGCAACTTCGTTGGACAAATGGCCAACCTCCTTTTTTCATAAGGTCAGTTTCCTTTGTCAATTTCAATCTTTCTTAATATGATTATAGTTTACTGATATGGTTCATAATGATTAAAGTGCAAAGTATAAATGTCTAACATAATTAGAAAAGCCATTGTTTAGGTTTGACCACCCATCCTAATATTATAATAAAAAGGTTCCAAAACTATGCCAACTTATGTATATGTTATTTTAATGTACCACTAAAGGACCACCATAGTAACTGTATAATATAAAAATATGGTGAGAAATTCTAGGATGTAGATCACTCATCAAGGTTTCCTATATACACTAGGAATACAAACCAACTCTTAAGAAAAACCTGATTAGCACAACTAAAGGAAGAAGTGTGCTAATGCAAGATCTAGACCAAAGGGGGTTTTGGTATTCCTTTAAAGGGGGAGAATGATATATATGATATGATATGACAAAGGATAGAAAATTTGATATATGAAAGTAAATGCAAGAAAAATGGAAGAAATGATGTACCTTGAAACAAGAAGTGAAGATCTGAACTTTGAATATAAATTTAATTGTTGCCGGAATGTCAGATCCTATTGTAACTTCGGATCTAAGAAACCGAGCCTTGTAATTGTCTTCTCTCTAAATTTTAGCCAAAAAGTGCAGGGACAACTTGAGAAGTTGACTTGTTACCAATAATGCTAAATTTAATGAAACTTTTCAGGATCCTGTGTCTACACCTATACATCTGAGATTTGAGACGACAACTCCGCAACCTGTTCTTGCACACATAAAAATGAGGGAAAAGGTTATGGAAAGGGTTTTTCCTTGGTCAAACCCCTATTTAATAATTAACCTTGAAATTGAATTGAAATTGCATACATGAAAGAAACATGTACAGTAAAAAGGTAAATGATTGATTCACCCTGTATGAAACCCTCATGAACGGATGTAGTAATTGCTCAAATCCTTGAAGATACTTTGAAATGTTCTTGGAATGAGATGTATAATCAAGGACACCTTCACAAATGCATGGAACTATGATTGCCACTCTTAGATGTTGAATCTATGTATGCTTGAATATCACTTAGAGGAGAGAGGAAGAAGAAGAATAGATGGATGAATCTTCTTGCTTGATTGTGAATTCCTCTACTTGGACATCATGAGAGAGAAAATTGCATCAACTAGAGAAGATTGCCTTTTCTTGAATGGATCTTGAAGAAATAGAGACTTGGAGCTCTTGAATTGAATGCTTTCCTTAAAATCTTGAATCCAAATCCTTAATGTTTGAATGCTTGAATGCTTGCACTTGAATATTCGACAATAATATGAAGATAATGGATTATGAATCATGGATACCAAAATGAGTGGAGACCATGTCCTTTTATGCTCATTTCAAGATTTAAATTTGATCAAGGAAGACCACAGATCTAGACCTCAGAGGAAAACCCTGACATTGGGCCCTGGGCCAAATATGGGCTCAAAAACCCAGGGACAAGTCGAGAGCCAACTTGTACCCCAAGGAACAAGTCAAGATCTCAATAGGACAAGTTGAATTGTTCTATGTAGAATAAACCCAAAATTTTCTGGGATGTTGGGGAAGGTGATAAGATGTGAGATTAGAAAATGCAGGTTGCTGGTATCAAGCATAACGAACATTCAGACCTCAAAATCACCAAAATGGGGCCTAATAGTTCCTAGAGCCTCTAATTATGAGGACTAACTTTATAGGATGATACATTTAGCCCTCACTTTAGTGGGAGTATGAGATGAATTCATTCTCACAATAAAGTAGATCAAATGCATAAGGATGATCTCATCGAGGTCAAGGAGACAAAGAAACATCAAGCGCCCAAGTGACTGAAGTCTTCATCAAATCTGAAACCAAGATAAGAGAGGCATCACTTAGAAGAGAGATAAAGAGAGAGAGAAAAGGTGTGATCAATAGTGTAGTAAGAGATCATCTTACTATGGACCACACAAAAGGAAAAGCGCATATCAAGCTGTGTTATGCCAGTCAATCCATCAAAAAGGATAAGGCCTTAAGGAAAGTATTATCTCCATTAAGATATCTGAAAAAAGTACAATCATGCCTAACAAAATAATTATCTCCTTAGAGGACAAAGAAAAAGAGATCAAGCCTAAGGAAAGAAATGTCTCCTTAGGAATCAAAGAGGAAGGATCAATCCTTAAGGATAGCTTGTTTTCATTAAGGGATCCAAATGCAAAGGATAAACACAAGGAAAATGTTGTCTCCTTGGTCATACACAAGGGAGATTGCATAGAATCATTGTGTAAGTGTGTGCAAAATGTGAAACACAGAGTGGAGTATATGCCCTCACATTAAAATGATTGCAAATGCCTTAGTGGGAACAATGGATTTAATAGAGAAAACATGCACTCACAAGAACAGTTTCCACTATTGAGATGCTCCCAAGAAAGGACAAATCAAGGGAAATAAGTACATGAAAAAAGAGAGCACGGAAGGGATCTACTAGCTTTGGGGTCAGTATGATCATATGATAATACATGAAATATTATATCAAATTGAACCGTCATCATCACCCAAAGGTAGAAGAACTATAAGCTCAATGGAAGAATAAAACATAAGAGTTACAAAAAAGAGTCTTTTTGGGCTGACATCATGGAGACCAAAAAGAATAGGTAGCTACCATTTTTTATCATCCCAATCAGACAACACAAAGGGACATTTATGAATAGTGGCACATGCATGACATAACATGTAACAAAATATAGAAGTAAGATACAAATAGAAGAATGTTTTTGACATTTCAATTCCTTTATCACCTTGCGCCAATGGAGAAACAAGGGTTATTTAAAGAAATATAAACAAAACATATAATAGGTAACACATCACAGGGAATCACATTACAATAGGAAAACAAAGAGAATCCATCATACAAGAGGAGCTAGTCAAGTGTATCACCTATCCCCCTATCTCAGTCTATAGTGTTTAGGGAAGGTGGGCTATTTGTAAGAGGAGAAACATAAAGCATGATAGATGAAACAATAGCCAGTTCCAAACAAGGACTATGCTGTAAAGATAGGTCACTTTGTTTGTCACTAGGAGTGATAGATAATTGTTGTGAAAACATAGTTGTAAAATCATGATCAAGATCAATATCTCACACATGTCATTAGAATTAGTAGCATGAATATCATTGTTAGCATCAAACGCATCGTCATCAAGAGTGTCTTCTTCATCAAGATTAATTGTAATAGAATTCTATATTTCATCTTTTTCAAATTAACATCCTCCTTTGGCTCAAACATGGGTTTGTCAAAGGTAATCAAAGCATCAATAGGTGTATGAGGTGAATAAATGTTTTGGGAAGCACACTACCAAGATCTAGCATGATGTTTATGATGACGATCACAAGTGTGATAGTTACATTTGGTTTTGTTTGAAATTGGGTTTGGCTCAAGATCAATCAACATCAGGCCCTTTTCTTCTCAAGGAGGAAGAACATAAGGGACTTCACAAGGCTGAGCTACATGAGGAGAATGTGTATAAGATATAAGAGGTGGAACATAAGCATATATAGGAGGTGTAGGAAGAAGTCTATGTCTAGGGAAAAGAGATGGAACATCCTTAGGTTTGCTAAGTTCACAAATCTTTTATAATTTGTAAGATTGGTAAGGATGAAAGAGATTATCAGGATGTGTTTGCGTTGGTTGAGGTGTGGAAGGCCAAAATAAATCAAGGTCAACTAGGTCTCGAGGCATTGAAGGTTGATAAAGAGTATGGTTAACAGTCACAATTTGTCCATTATGAGGAAATTTGAGACATATATGAATAGGAGAAGCCACAAATTTCATGGAGGTGATCCAAGAAAGACCAAGTTTAAGTTGAAATTGATCAGAAGCTGGGATCTCAGTAAAGGTAACATCCAAATTTTTACCACCAACTTCAACAAGAAATGAAATGGAACCATGGGAAGGATAAAGAAAACTATTCCAAATTTGGATCATAACATCAGACTTATCATAAGAATCATGTTGTAATTGTCTACTTAAAATATGTTCTTCAATTATCACATTCACCATGTAAGTAGGATCAATAAGGACACCACGAGAATATAGGCCATTAACCGTTGTGAAAATATAGAGGGGACCATTAGGTGCTTTAATTTTCTTGGTAGAGTCAAAGGTAATGCAAGGAGTAGATTGAGGATTGGGTTTGACTTGATCAATAAGGCTGACAACATGATTGGATACTTGATCAATAAGGCTGACAAAATGATTCGATTTGTCACATTCCATATTATAGTCAACCCATTAGGAAGAAGATGAAGGTTGAATAGACCCAATGATATTGATTGAATGAGATGGAAAAGAGTTGGTATAGATTCACAAGTTTTTATTAGGAGGTGACACATATTTGTTTCCTTGATCATTGACACCTTTAACAAATATAGCATTATAATCAATTAGGTCTTGAATAATAGTTTTTAAGTGGAAATAATTTTCAGTATCATGGCCAGTTTGACGATGGTATTAACATAAAGCTTTGTGATCAAAGTGTTTGGGAAAAGGTTTGGACGTGTCAATGGGTTTGATAGGAGGAAGTGTTAACTCATTAGCATTAATTAACTTCAACCTCACATTATGAAAATATTCATAAATCTGAGTAAAATTATGAGTAGGTCTAAAGATAGATGACAAAGGAGCCACACCTTTTGATGTTGTTGCCACTTGTTCATCAACATTGTTGGATTAATTGTTGATTTGATGAATCTTTTTTGGTTTCTCAAATTGGATTTGTGCTCTCAATTTGAATCACTTAAATTTTATAATTATGAAGCATTGCACATAATTGAGTGAAAGAAGAAAATTCAGAAAGTAGAATCTTATCTCTAATGTCTTTTTGTAAATTCGTAATAAAAATGCATTGCACATAAATATGAGGCATATGATAAGAAATCTGAGCATGCAAATGCTTAAATCTACCAATGAAATTAATTACTTTTTCTTTAACACCTTGTTTACAATACATTAAATCAGTCAAAGAAATCTTAGAACCAATGTTGTTTTGAAATTGTTGAATGAAAGCATTAACAGGTTTTTAGAAGGAATCTATAGAATAAGGAGGCAAAGAACAATACCATTGCACAGATTTGTCTTGAAAGGTTTTAGTAAAAATATTTTCCATGAACCTATGGTCACGAGAGAAATCACCACACAAGGTTTGAAATGTTTTAACATGAGTCAAAGGATGACCCTTACCATTATAAGTGTCAAGATGATGAATCTCCCTATATTGTGGGATAACAATGTGAATGATATCCAAAGACAAGGGACTAGCAATGTCACAAGTAGGGATGTTGAACTTGGATTGAGTCATTGAAGAAATTTGTTGTTACAAAGAAGACACAACTTGATAAAAACTATTAATGGTAGAATTGATAGAAAGAACGGTAGGAGGAGATATGTTGGAAATGTTGGGAACATTGTTAGAAATTGAAGGAATGGTTTAATATGAAAAATGGACACTATGGTAAATGGGCATGGATGAAGGAAATGAAACACATGACACACTTGAAGGAATGGAAGGAGAAATAGGATTAGGAATTCTCACTTGGGTAGGATTATAATTTTGAATTGAAATTTTTATTATAGGTGGAACATAAGTGGATACACTAGGAATAGAAGTAGAGATAGGCACAGTAGTCTCAACACTAGTAGTAGGTGAAATGAGGCCTAAATCTTGAGCACAATCCCTAAGAGGCTTAACATTGGTATCAATGAGATGAGAGATACTACGCAAGATGTTAACACCATGTTCATCATCATGAATGATATTTCTTAAACCTTTTACAATAGAAATGACATCAAGATTAGGGTTTTCTTGTCCTAACCATTGTTCAAATTTCTCAAAGTTAGGGGAAATATTTTGGACTTGCATGGGAGGGACTCTTAAAGCCTCATCTTCATCATGAGAATAATGTGAAGAGTTATTCTCCATGATAGGGTTAATGAAACTAATATGCATATTAGTCTCATCAAGGCTCCTAGGAAAAAGGGAGGACTCGGGACCAAAGGAACTCATAAGTATACGACTTCTTCTAATCAAAATGCTATAAGTTAGACTCAAAGTGATAACACTCATTCAAAAATGAATGAGAGGAAAGAGAAATTTAATGCAATGATAAGATTTGAAAGAAATATGCGATCTAAACAAAGAACATTTAATTTATCAAATTCAAACATGTTCAATGTAAATCATACACAAGTAGATGCGACTACGAAATGAAAAGGATGTTATGGATATCTAGATACAAAGATATGAACCTATAGATCTAGATGCAAACAAGTAGATTATGCAAAGAGTATCTAACTATCAAATCTAGATATCAAAATGCATAGTTTGTAACAATATGATGTAAATGCATATAAAATAGATCTAGATATCTAAATTCAAAGAAAGGGAAACTAACACCAAAATCAGAATGGAAATGTTATGAGTCGGGCTCACAAAAATGTATAATAGAAAAATATGACGAGTAATGATAGGATGTAGATCAATCACCAAGGTTTCCTAAATAGGAATACAAACCAAGCCTTAATAAAAACTTGATTAGTACAATTAAATGAAGGGTGATAATGCAAGATCTAGACCAAAGGGGCTTTTGGTATTCCTTTAAAGGGGGAGAATGATATATGTGATTTGATATGAAAAATGATAGAAAATTTGATTTATGAAAGTATATGCGAGAAAAAGGGAAGAAATAATGTACCTTGAAATAAGAAGAGAAGATTTGAACTTTGAATCTAAATTTTCCTATTGTCAGAATGTCAGATCCTTCTATAACTATAAATCTGGGAAATTGAGACTTGTAACTATATTCTCTACAAATTTAAGACAAAAAGTGTAGGGACAATTCGATAAGTTGACTTGTACCCATGGAAAAGTCGACAAGTCAACTTGTTCCCTGTAGTGCCAAATCTGATGAAACATTATGTGATCCTGTGTTTGTACCTATACTTCTCAGATTTGAGACCGCAACTTTGTAACTTGTTCTTGCACATAGAAAAATGGTGGAAAAGGTTGTGGAAAGTGGTTTTCCTTGATCAAACCCCTCTTTAAGATTTAACCTTGAAATTTAATTGAAATTTCATAAAGGAAAATAACATGTAAAGTAAAAAGGTAAATGATTGATTCACCTTGTACGAAACCCTCATGAACAGATGTAGTAATCGCTCAAATCCATGAAGATGCCTTGAAATGTTCTTGGAATGAGATGTAGAATCAAGGATGGCTTCACAAATGCATGGACCTATGATTTACACTCCTAGATCTTGAATGTATGTATGCTTGATAACCACTTGGAAAAGGAGAGATGAAGAAGAATGAATGGATGTACATTCTTGTTTGATTGTAAATTATTCTACTTGGCCATCATGGGAGAGAAAATTGCACCATAAGAGAGATTTTCCTTTTCTTGAATGGATCTTGAAGAAATGGAGACTTGGAGATCTTGAGTTGGATTCTTTCCTTCAAATCTTGAATCCAAATCCTCAATGCTTGAATGCTTACAATTGAATATTGGACAATAATAATGGATTGTGGATCATGGATGCCAAAATGAGGGGATATCATGTCCTTTTATACTCATTTAGGGATTTAAATTTGATCAAGTCCAACCATAGATTTGGATCTCAGAGGAAAACCCTGGCATCAGGCCCTAGGCCAAATTTGGGCTCAAAAACCAAGGGACAAGTTGAGAATTGACTTGTACCCTAGGGAAAAAGTTGAGATATTGACTTGCACCCTGAGGACATGTCAAAAAGTTAACTTTTCCTAGGTAGAATAAACCCACACTTTATCGGCATGTCAGGGAATATGATAAGAGGTGAGGGGAGGAAATGTAGGTTGCTGGGATCAAGCATCATGAACATTCAGACCTCAAAATCACCAAAATGGGGCCTAATAGGTCCTAGAGCTTCCAATTTTGGGTGCTAACTTTATCAGACGATATAGTAACAAAGAATCTATATGAATTAATCTTATATAAAAGCACTACTTAACAATAGCATATGAATTGTTTGTAAATGTTAGAAGAATCAATAAATAGGAAGGGTACCAATGGAACATCAAAAAATATTGTCCAATGATATACAATGTTTTCAATGCCTCAATTGGGACAAATTTGCGTTCTATAATAATTGGATATAGCCACATTCCTTTTTTGTAAAATATTATTTGTAGCATTGACTTGAGAATTTGTGTTATTACTATACATAAATTACAACTGTACAAATCATTTTGATTCACTTGATTATTTTGATAGTTTTTGGCTTCATAATTTATACAATACTAATTCAATTATATAAATTATCACAAGTAATAGTGTTTATGTTATTAATTTGGTCTTAGAGTCTTGTAATAAATTATACAATGGGAGACATTCATGAATTATCACATTGATATATAGCTATTTCTATGTTTTCAAGGAAAGGAAACATTAGATAGTATTTTTGAGGTGTCTCTTAAGAGCGAACAATGACAAAACTAAGCCATGATTGTAAAATACAAACTTGATCAATTCATATAGATATAACTTGATGAACTTACATTGTATAAATTGTCTGTTTAAAGCTATTATTTGTCTAAAGAACTACCAAAACTCCCTTACGAGAACATAAATTTTTAGAAACTAACAATCTAACTAAATTATTTTATTTAATCAACCTAAAACTAACCATTGATAATGTAGTACATCAACATTCCTCCTTATTAAATCAATTCTAATAAAACTAGAGCATTGTAAGGGTTTTGAACACAACCCTTCTTGAGACCTTAATGAAGCACTTGCACCAATCGTCCACCCCACACAAGAAATGATGAATGATTGCATGAGTGGATCTTTATATTGTAGGACTTGCATCCATTTGTACAACATGAAAAGAACATAAAATCATTCCCACCCTCCATTCACAATCAAGCACATTTTCTCTAAAATTCCACATCTCCTTTGATTGTGTCTAATGCCTCCTCTAGTGCTGCACATGAGACACATTTCCTCTAAAAGTGCACATCTCCTTCAAGTGCATCTAATGCCTCTTCAATTATTATGGAAACAATCCCTTCTCTACTGCACATGAGATACCTTTTATTTGAAAGTCCACACTCCTCTGAGTATGTCTAATGTCTCCTCAAGTGTTAAAAAATCATCAACCAAACATGAATACAATAAAGTGTATCCACAATAAATATTGGCCCCCTTTTAATCCTTGAAGGGACAAACATAATGCCAAACCCCTCCTTTTCTTTAAGGAAACAAATAGGGTGCTTCTCATGCAATGATTCATCTATGAGTGAGAAGCTAGCTTAGGATGACAAAAATCCTCTTTCCTTCATTTTGTCCAACCTCTTATTACCTCTTATTGCCTATGCATGCCCTAAACTCAGCCTAGGAAACCATCGTCATGTCCTTCACCATCCATCTCATTTCTAGATCCTTCTTGAGCATTTTCAAACTTTGGATTTGTAATCATTTCATCCACACTCAAATAAGACAAGCAATTTCTATGACAACATTGATAGCATTTACATTTAAAACTATAGGTTCCTACATAAAGTTTGCAAGAGAATCAACTATACCCCTTGTATTTATATTCACAACATAAGATGCACCCTAATGAGAAGGAAGTGCATGATTTTGTTTGAGCATATTTAACTCATCCATGGAATCAAACCCAATGTTGTCAGAAAGTTGACACCAAATAACGTTGAGGGATTTTTCATAGGAGTTGATAAAGGATTGCGACTTCCCTGGTATGGTTTGTGGATGTTGTTTGAAATATCTACTAGTTTCCATATCAATAGCACTACTATTAGCTACAATAATTGAGTTCCTCAAATCTCTTCGAAATGTCATAATGACATCATGATTGAGATTCTTTTGCTTCATTAATGAAATAATCTACCCTACCAGGTAAAACTATAGTGACAATTAGGTCACATGAGAAACCACTAAAAATGTTTAATCTCTCATTTCCCACTTTTTCTCTTCAAAATTTTTACTGATTCCAAAAATTGAATGAACAATATTATTCACAAAAGTTTTCATTGGTCCTCCCATCCCAATACAAATGCATATATCCTTCTACCTTATATTCAACTTCTATGTAAATCATTATGTGGTAAACAAACAAAATCTTTCAATGTACATGCTTCCTTATTAGACATTGATATTCTTTAAATAGTAAGTGTTGAAATTTCAAGGTAGCCAAAGCATTTGAACATGACTTAATGCCATTGCAAGTCATAGAAATATATGCCATTATAGGTCAAAGAGATTTTGTAGCATTGTAAATTAAACCTTATGTACTTCCTCATTACATTGTGCCTCTACCTTATTCTAAAAACAAAATTCCAGGTAAGCCTCCATATTAGCCCATCTTCTTTGTCTCTTTCCTATCCAAATGCTTGACCCCATGATATTTTTGGATTAGGATGCATGTGCGCCATGAAGTTGTCTATGCAGTGTGCATTTGTCTAACAAATTTTTAGATGTCTAGGTGACTGCTAAGATGTTACAAATACCATTTTTGAAGTGTAACACCTCTTTCTACGACCCACTTACATTGGGAATCTTTTGGCCTGCTTAAAATGTTGCAAATTAGGTTCAATATGTCTCTCTTCTGGGTGGTTCAAACTTCTTCTTGGTCACATTTCCACTCTCACATTGTAGATCCACCATCTTAGTCACCATCTCACCTTCATCCCATTGAGCTACGACTTCATGGCTTCGAAGGGGAGATCCCTTGTCTTACATCATTTCTTTTTGTTTGAGCATATTGTAATATATTGATCATATTCTTCTTATTTACTCTTTTTTTCCCCCTATCATCTATAAGTTATCTATCAATTTATTTTGTCTATCTATTTGATTATTTTGGATTTGAAAACACAAAAACAAGGAGTTGACTAAGCAAGGCATCCAAAAAACCCTGACATTTTTCCTACTTATTAGTGTGTAGGTTTTAGGAGTGGAAGCTCTTGGGATTCTTCTCCTTTTTGTAAGATATTTCTTTTCCCATGTATTTCTCTTTTAATAATCACCTTCATAGTGTATTCGTACTCTTTATTTCTTTCTCTTAGACTACTAATACTTTCTATTTAGTTAGTTATTTGTCTCATACTATTCTACCTCATTTTCCATATCTTATATGTACAAGATATATGCACCACTTTGTTGCTTGGTATTTGTGTTGTAGTCTAGACTCATGCTGGCATCCAAGAAATTGAGGTCATAAAGCTAAACAATTAGTCTTTTATATCACCTTAGCTCACTAGAGTAGTAGTCAAAGTGTGGTGGCATTGGGACCATTCATCCCTTGAGATTCCATCAATCTCGAGGTTGGTGAATTCCCTTCTCCACATTTTTGTGAAAACAACATAAAGCTAGATCTTCTACTTTATGTTCTATTCTATTGAGTGCTAGCTTATTTGTTAATATGGTGATCATCACCCCATATTTCCATCCACCTAGAGGATACTGTTAGATTAGGTGAAATACTAATCTCCCAAGAACACCTGCATGCATAAACCTGTCACATGGAAGAAGCAAAGAACAGAAGCAAGAAAAATCATGGAGGCCAAAAAGCCAGAGACATCTTATGGACATGCAAAGAGAAATTTCTATTATGATCCAATAAGTGAATGAATGAAATACAAAGAGGGAATCCTTATAAAAGGATACCAAAACCCTAAAGGTGAAAACCCTAAAGAATAATGAGATGCCTAAGTCTAACTTAAGTGTAGAGAATAATAGACTAATAATTAAATAAATTAATTATTAGCTATAATATGACTACTCTAACACCCCCCCTTAAGTGTAACTTAGGGAGAAGCTAAACAACTAAGGACTAAAAAATGCATGAAAACAAAAATGCATGAAAGAGCTATGGGTCCCGGCAACAAGGCCTGATCAGGTACCCAAGTACAAGAAATAAACTAGATGAAGGAAACAAAGCCTCCAATCTAGGGAATGTCCCAAAGAAAGGAACAAGAAAGAGCATGAAGCATCTCCGAAGCATGAAGCTGCAAACACTGTCAGAAGAATACTGCTGGAACCCCCACTGAAATAGTGCATGACCAGGTAGAGAAGACAAAGTCTGAAGAGCTGATCAATCGAAGAGGTGGCCTCCAAAAGCAGGAATGAATGAGTGTCTATATAGTAGATGATCCATCTCACCGAAATGCATAGGTGCCTAGCCACTGCATCCGCCTAGTACATAGGAACAAAAACTGAATACGTAGATCACTCAACCGAACCAAGGAAGCAATAGAGCCAATAGGTGAACCCCCCCATAATGCTGAACAGGGAGAGGGGTGACAGGAACACTGAAATGCAATGCCAGAAACATCTGCAAGAAGAAGAATCAGGAACACCAACAGTGCAACAGAAGTACACGCACAGGATAAAGGGCGGTGTCGAAGAAGAAGAATAGATCTTCTGGACACACAGCATGGGCTAATGTCGTGGAAGGTACACTCACTTGACAAAGGTGGATGAGCACAAAAGGCAAAACATCATAACCCCCCATGGCACTTTATAACTGAGTGCGAGTACAAACAAACACAAGGAGTACAAGATCCCAGATATGCAAAGGCAGGCACTTTATCTCAGTGCGTTTACAGAAAAAAAAATGCAACAGAAGAGAAGCATACAATGCTCAGAAGTCAGAAAGAAGAGTGAGCCAGAAGAACAGAAGAAGAGATCCCCGGACCTGTAGAACCAAGCACTCCACCAGAGGGCATAAACTGCCAAACGCAGAGGAGTGAAAACCTGGAGTGGAATCTGGAAAAATAACCTCTACCACTGAATAGCACACAGAACCAGCTTTCCGACGATATATGGTGAGCCCAAAAATGAGTCCGGATGAGCGAGATATGGCTCCCGGAAGGAAAAAAGTAAACATCACCTTTGACAGAAAAAAAACTGTCAAAACAGCAGATCCAAAAACTCTAACCTCCATAATCAGAAAGAGCTCAGAAAGAGCTTTCCGGCGATATAAAGAAGTCGAAAAAAGACCTCCGTATGCTCAAGATATTGCAAAAAAGGCCCAGGGACCCTAAAAAGGCTTCAAAAAAATGTTTTAAAGCCCCTGGGGCTGGAAAAAATAGAGCCCCTGGGCGCATGGCGCACGCAGGGGGCTGGAGCCAGAGCTCCCGGTCACCCATGTGACCACCGCTAGGGCTCGCAGGGCTTAAAACCCCGCCGGGCGGCCGGTGGAGCGGTGGGCGGAGCGGGGCCGGCGGAGGAGGCCAGCGGGGCGGCGGAGGAGGCCAGTGGGGCGATGGAGGAGCCGGCGGCGGCTCTGCAGCGGAGCGGGGGCCGCGGATGGATACAAAGCCCGGGGGCGGAGCGGTCGGTGGTGGCGGAGCGGTGGAGGCCACGGCTGGGCGCGGGGTGGTCGCTCGGCGGTGCACTGGTGGCCGCTGGGCGGTGCCTTTTAAAAACAAAGGCTGCGTTATTTTTAACGCAAAAATCAATTAAAAATTGATTTTTTTGTAATTTTTTTTTCGATTTTCGAGCCGTACGGCCCTAGGAGGGCAAAAATTTTCTCCCAGAAGTCACAGTGGCCAAAAAATGCAAACTTTATATGATTTTTGACTCTCCCAGACCTTCTGAGCGCAATGGCGGCATCCGTTTTTGCTCAAAATACCCCCCCAAATTTTTTTTTTCTTTTTTGCAGGCAAAAAAGAAACAAAAAATAACGTCCTGCAGAGAGTACCAGAACTGAAATTTTTTTGAAACCCTCCTGCATCTGAATCACTTCAACAAAACATGAACAGTGAGTAGCAAGATGGCTCTGATACCATGTTAGATTAGGTGAAATACTAATCTCCCAAGAACACCTGCATGCATAAACCTGTCACATGGAAGAAGCAAAGAACAGAAGCAAGAAAAATCATGGAGGCCAAAAAGCCAGAGACATCTTATGGACATGCAAAGAGAAATTTCTATTATGATCCAATAAGTGAATGAATGAAATACAAAGAGGGAATCCTTATAAAAGGATACCAAAACCCTAAAGGTGAAAACCCTAAAGAATAATGAGATGCCTAAGTCTAACTTAAGTGTAGAGAATAATAGACTAATAATTAAATAAATTAATTATTAGCTATAATATGACTACTCTAACAGATACATAACATGGATATATTTTTTTACCCCTTTGGATGGGCCCTGTAACAATGAACCTTCTCCTTTGTATATACCAATGAGTATTAAAGATCACACAATGAGAGGCATGATGGTTGATCCTATGTTGAGTGGATATCATTACAAAGGAGGTACTCTTCATGAATGAGCTACACAATTTTCTATATGAAAAGTATTAGGAAACCATCAAGACTCATGATGGTCTATGACTATCAATTCCCCATTTAGGGTCAACTAAATTGATAGTCCTCATGGGACCCATGGTAGTTTCTACAACTTTTGTCATTATCCTTGACTTGGATCTATTCTAAGTGAAGTTAGGAACCCCCACATTGACCTCTATGGGGTTGATTGCCTTAGTGGTCCAAAAGGTCCTTAAGTTCTCCTATGAGGGTACCATGCATATGATCCAGGCACTAGGTATCAACCTCTGGTATCTCATGGGGCTTCATATTTGGTTACTTCTGGCCTACTTAGTAGGGCCTTTGTGTTCTTGATAAGATTTTTTATTCATTTCTTATAATAGGTACAAATAAAGGGAACTTTTCTTTCAATTATATAGTTCCTATTCCCCTCTTAATTTTTTTTCTTTATCCTAGGCCTCCCTTGTAATTTAAAATGCTATATCCTTTGTTCCCTCTTTTTGGAGGGCATAAGGAAACTATGTAACTTAGGGGAAGCCTTTGTGCCCACTAGGGACTTCATAGCCTCTAGGGGTGTCCTTTTTTTTGGAATTTGCACCTAGTGTGGATAAAGGAAAGGCATCAATACTTCCCAAATCTAAGGTTTTCCCCCATTTGTTCTCTAGATCCTATCGAACATCCCTCACCCTACTATTTATAGTAAAGTTAAGAGGGCATCACTATATCCTATCTCCTTTGGCACCTATTTTGTGGCCTCCAAAGATGACTTTTGTTCCTCCTACTTCTCATAAGGTGAAAGAAGGAAAATAACCCATGGTTGGGCTTGTAGCTACCACATCAATATCAACTCCTACTTCATTGGTAGGGCCTTCTTCCTTTCTAGTCATGACATCAAAAAATTCATTGATGGAGAAAGATGTTATCAAGATTCTACAATCTTCTCATCATGGTTTGAACCTTCATCAAAACCAGCTTGCATGTGAGCACAAGCATCATTGACATGATATTGGTCTAAAATGTGAGGCCACCATAAAGGAGGAGACTAAGTCATTGGTTCCTGTGTCTATGTCACCTTCTTCAAATATTTCTTTAGCTTCTACTATATCCATCCCTTGTCCAAATATTGGAGTTGATGAGAAAACAAGCCATGACTCCCAAGAACATCTGCATGCAAACACATGTCATAAAAAGAGAGAAGAAGAAAACAACTGTGGAGGCCTACACGTATTGATCCATGAGAGAGGGGACATCTTGATGTGCAAAAACAAAAGTTTCAGTAATCACAATGAAATATTATTGTGTTGAATGATGTTAAGAATAAAAAGGAGATCAACCCTTATAAAGGAGATCTGAAACCCTAAAAGGGTGGAGAAACCTAGGTTGCATGATAATAATTAATAAAGTAATTAATTATTATATGCAAAAGTTTAGCTTAAGTAATAAAGAGATAATAAATGAATTAGTAATTAAATCAACATGATTTAATTAATAAGTAAAATGACTTATTACTCTAACACCCCCCTTAAGATGAACTTTGGGAGAAGCTAAAAACCTAGAAAAAACAAATTGAAAGAAAATGGGTCCCGACAACAAAAGGCTTGATCAGGTACCCAAGTAAAAAAGATAGTCTCTAAAAAAGAGGAGAAATAGAGAAAACCACATGGGAAAAATCTATTCCAAAAAAGAGACGAAGACTAGTCTAAAGGACTGAAAAAGCCTCAAAAACTAGGCATGTTCCAGAAAATAGGAACAAGGATGAACATGTAGAACATCACTGAAGCAAGAAGTTGCAAAATCTATCAAGAAGTAACTACTGACTAAAGATCCTCCATTGAAATATGACCAGGTAGAGAATACTATAATCTGCATGAGTGCCCTCAAATGACACTACTCAAATCAAGAGGCAAATAAAAGAAAACAATTGAAGTTGAAGATATAGAATACTGTAATCTGCATGAGTACCCTCAAATGACACTACTTGAATGAAGAGGAAAAAAAGACAGACACTTGAACTCTAAGATATAGATGCTATAAAAACACCAAAGTCTGAAGAGATGATCAATCAAAGTTAGAAGAGTGCTTCCAAAAATAGGAAAGAAAGAGTGTCCTTATGGTAAATGATCCATCTCATCGAAATGCATAGGTACCCAACCACTACATCTTCCTACTACATAGGATCAAATACTGAATACATAGCTCACACTATCGAACCAAGAAAGTAGATGAATTAATAGTAGAAACCCCCCATATTGCCAAGAAGAGAGAAATGACAAGTACATTGAAAAGAATGTTCAATATGAACTACATGATGAAGAACCAGGAACATCGAAGGTGTAGAGAGAGTAAAAACACAAATATAGATACTTGAGGATAATGTCATTGGAGGAATGCTCACGTGACAAAGGTAGATGACAAAAAAAGGAAAAACATCAAACCCCCCATTGCACTTTATAATTGAGTGTGAGTACAAAGAGAACGAACATGTGCAAGATCCCATACATGCAATTGAATGACACTTTATCTCAGTGCATGTGCATAAAATAGTGATAACAAAATGATGTATACACTTCTCAAAGAAGAACAAAAGGCTTTTAAAACAAAAGAACAACCAAAGAAGATCTAGTCCACAAATGGAAGAGATCCTAGGACCTAAAGCATCCAAGATATTCACCAAAGTGAAAAAATGCAAAAAAAATGAATAAAGTATACATGGAGAAGAATCGGAAAAAATTACTCATAGAACTGGAAAGATCGCGATACAAGTTTTCCAATGATAGCTCATTTTCCAAAAATGGAGTCTGGATGCACAAGTTACACCCCTGTGAAGGCAAAAAAGAAGCTTTGCCTTTGAACTCCTAGTACAAAAATGGAGGAAAAAAATTAAAAAATTAAAAATTCCAGAAAGATCCGTCTTTAAACAAGCTTTCGAACGGTATCTCATTTTCTCAATTTTGACACTGTATGCTCAAGTTATGAGTAGACAACCAATAGCTTCGTCGAGGGCCCAAAAAAGGTGTCTAAAAGTGCTGATGTCATCACTTCATGGGCTTAACATTGATGACTAAACGACCGTCGCTACAAAAATGCCCCTGGGGGCTAAAAAATATCTGGCCCTTGGTCATGTGGTGACCAGGGGACTGGCTCTTGGATTGGTAGCTAGGAAAAATCTCTTGGGTCCTCCATGTGACCCTATTGCTACATGGAGGGGCTGGCGGTTAGCTCCAGTAATCACAGGATCACTAGCGGTTACATTGACTGAGACCACAACTCATCGACGGTGACTGTTGGTGGTCCCCGCGGCTCGCTCAACAGTGACGTCGGTAGTGACTGCGGCCCACTTCGTGGTCACACTCATAGTGATCACGAGATCAGTGCTGGTGGCTACTAGGTGGCCCCCGCATAATTTTTAAAATTTTTTTTATACACACCTACCTCAAAGTGCGTGTCAGGGTCGTATGACCATGGTATGCAAAACAATTTTGCAAAAATCCAATGTTGTCCAAATTCGACATATTTTATATGGATTTAGGGGTTCTTGGATGCTGCAAGCTCAATGGTGAGGTCTGTTTGAGCCCAAAGTGCTCCAAAAAATAGTGATCACCTCGGGATGCATGCTAGGGTTGAATGACTTTGATGCAATTTTTTTTTGGCCACAAAATGCAACTTTGTCCAAATTGGCAAAATTTTATATGGAAATATGGGTTCTTAGGCACTCTAAACACAACAATGAGGTCCATTTGAGACCAAAGTGACCAAAAAAATAGGTCCCCCTAGATCTGACAAAAAACCTCTGAAAAATGTAGATCTAATGAACACAACTGAATCTCTCAAGAAGAGGATAGGGAAAAATAGATCTAAAGCTTTGATACCATGTTGGAGATGATGAGAAAACAACCCATATCTCCCAAGAAAATCTACATGCAAATACCTGTCATAGAAAGAGAGAAGAAGCAAATAACTATGGAGGCCTGAACACATTGATCCACGAGAGAGGAGACATCCTTGATGTGAAAAACCAAAAGTTTCAGCAATCACAATGAAATATTATCATGTTGAATGATGGTAAAAATACAAATGAGATCAATCCTTATAAATTAGACCTGAAACCCTAAAAGGGTAGACAAACCTAGGTTGCATAATAATAATTAATAATGTAATTAATTATTATATGCCAAAGTTTATCTTAAGAAATAAAGAGATAATAAGTGACTTACTAATTAAATCAACATGATTTAATTAATAACTAAAATGACTTATTACTCTAACACACCACATCATTTCTTCACTTCTTACTACTCCAAGAGTAAATATTAGGTAGGCCTCTGTATCATCTTAAAATGGAAGCACTTCCATCTTGGTAGGTTTAGCACCCTCTTTTAGTGCATTTATCATGATAGACTTGCATTTAGGATGCATTCTACACTTGATTCCTTCATTCTAGGTAAAATTAGGGTTAGGATCCCAAGGATTCTCCTTAATTTCCCTCTTCTATGGCTCTATTTTCTAGGTAGGACTTAGAAATAGGTCCTCCTAGCCTTGATCATATTCATCATAGGATTTTGTGCCTCTCCTTGGCACTCTTCCCTATTCTGACATCATTTCTAGGTCTTTGAGCATCCCTGAGACCTCCTATTTCTCATTCTAGCTAGATCTGGACCTCTGGGTCAAGGACAAGGTAGACCTTGACCTAGGTGAGAGTCTAGGTCATGCCTGACCTTGTTTAGAGATGAGGTTGTCTTTGAACTCCTTCGGGATTTGATTCCCCCTTTTCAAATTTGGTCCCGAAGGGCCCCGAAATTAATGTCAGGCTTTTGGATCCGAGTGCGGAAGGGTTTTAATTTGAAATTCATTTAATTATTTTCCCTCTTTAGTTGGTTATTGTGATTGGACCATAATTTGATGTGAAATTTGAATTATGGGTCCTCACATTACTCTAGAAGCCTCACCTTGAAACCTCTATATAAAGACTCTCATTTGCCTTCATTTTCACATAAGGACACCAAGCAATTTCATGATCAAGACATCAAGTGAAGACATAATTGATGCAAGCAAGAAAGTGATGGTGAAGTGAAGATGCAAGATTGCAAGAGGATGATATAGAAGATCAAGCCATTGTTGATATCAAGCATTATTGAACACAAGCATTATTGAACACACCATTGTGAACATCTATTTGGAGCAAGAGAGATCCTTTCTTCCCTGATCCATCATTATCAATATTCAAGCATTCAAAGATACAATCATGGGGTAGAAATTATATATTATGAGTTTGGTAGGAGTACTTTAGCCTTGGGGGCTTGGTATGCTTTCTTATCTTATTCAAATCTATGCATTTCTTTCTCATACATATTCATACTAGGGTTTTAATCTAGGGGATTAGATCTTGGCATTACACATTCAACACACACTCATTCTATTAAAACCGGCTATTCATGGAGGTGGAGATCACCAAAATGGGGGTTTTACTAAGGAAAAACCCTATATAGCCACCATAAAACACCATTTTCAGATATCTACAGTTGATGTTTCAAGAATTGAAGTGCAGATCTGAGTACTCTTTTTGGCGAACTTTCAAGATCTGCGAATTTTTTTTTTGTCAAAGCTATTTTGGGTCAAGGATGAAATACAATGAGGGGTAGGATCCTACCTCGAGGTAAGACCTTGCCCTGCTATCTGGGTCAAGGATGACCTACTTCTAGAAAGACAAAAGTTTTCTAGGTTTTCTCTATTGCGGTTTTTTGGTCCCAGATCTGGTTGCAGAATTTCCTGAGACTATGCACATGCATTAGAAAATAGGTATTTCTAGATTTGTTCCATTATGAGGTATGTATCTTATCTTGTCTAATTTTCAAACATTTCTATATTTACATTACTTATTTAATTCCAATTTAAGCATATAAATGAATAGTGAGGAATGTTAGATGCATTGTTACAACTATCTATTTTCTGACCTATTCATTTTGGTGAACCCGACTATGACAAATCTTTCTTTTTGGTGTTAGATTTAAGTCTTGCATGCTTATAAGATTAGATTTCTTGAATTTATATCTTTCTTGCATTTATATTTCAAAAATACAAAAAAATTGCAAAATCTCTTTAAAATACAAAAACATTTACATTTTCATGCTTTTAGAATTTCTTGGTATTC
Organism: Chamaecyparis obtusa; assembly: GCA_027943335.1. Classification (NCBI taxonomy): domain Eukaryota; kingdom Viridiplantae; phylum Streptophyta; class Pinopsida; order Cupressales; family Cupressaceae; genus Chamaecyparis; species Chamaecyparis obtusa. Next base: position 312,766 of record BSBK01009576.1, on the reverse strand, counting down.
AACATGTATGATTCTTGTTTCGAGTACTTTGATGATGCTTTTATTGTACAAGTGGATAGATTCCCTAATGAGGTACATGGTAGTGAGGATGAAAATGGTTCAGATCAGATCTCCATTGATCCTATTCCTATTTCACTCTCCTCCACCACTTCTCCAATTGACCTTTACCATAAGGTGTGTGCATGGTTACCTTCATGTCCCACTATTTGCAACATTGATAAACCTAAAATGATATATCCTACACCTTTGATGATGGTAAAAGGATGTCCTCACATAATGATTAAGGGTAAACCTAGAGATCCTTTGGATTTCTTTGATAACACTGATTTTGTTTCACATGCTTATCGCACACGAAATAACACTCAACCTACTGTTCCAGTTTCTTTACCACCTTCTCAACCTATGCTTCCTCAAGCACCTAGGTTTCCTTCTACCTTTAAGGAGTATAACTTAGTTGACCAATTACGTGCTACTCTTGCTAAGATATCTTTATGGGAATTACTTCAAACTTCCTTAACATATCATGAGGCATTGCAAAAAGCTTTATCCACTCTTCCTGCTTCACCTCCTAATCAAGAGAATATTAATTCTATTTTAGATTGTATGCATACTATGCCTTCTGTACCTCCTATTGTGTTTTTCGATAATGATTTACCTTCTCTTGAGGTGCAGAATCAATATGATGATCTTATGGTTGCTGTCTCTATTAACCAGAGTATCATTCGAAGAACATTAATTGATAATGGATCCAGACTTAATGTTTGTAGCATGGATATGCTTAAGGCAATTAAATTTGATCTTACCACTATTCAACCTGATAATGTTCCTATACGTGGATTTGACAATATTGTGAAGAGAACTTTGGGTATTATTACCTTACCTGTTAAAGTTGGTCTAGTTATCTTAAATACACCTATGAATGTTATGCTTGAACCTCTCAATTATAACCTTCTTTTAGGAAGACCTTGGTTACATACTATGCATGCAGTTCCTTCTACTCTTCATCGCAAGGTTAGGTTCATCTATAACAACTTAATGTATACATTACATGCAGATGTTGCACCAAATCCTTTCCTAAATGTAGAATATGCTAAAATCTCTAAGCCTCTTCAACCAAGTAAAGAGATTGAAAAAAATATATGAGATGAAACAACCTGAAATACAACAACAGGAAGCTCCATCTTCTTCTTTGACTGAGGATGATTGAGGGACATTGGATTTTAATCCTACTTTCATTGGAGAATATAAGGTCTCTAATTTGGAATTCATGAAGTAACAAAATGAATTTTAAAAAAAGTTTTTGCTCCTTCTCCCCTTTCTGAGGAACTAAAAATAAATTTTGTTGCCGCTTCAATTAATGGAATGATTGAAACTATAAAGCCTGATTGTTATGATATTGTGACATATGCTGCTCCTTGGACTCTGTCTGATATGAGTGATCGATATGGTCCTGGTCATCATTTTCTTAAGAAATCAAGATTTAATGGGAAAGGATGTGGTAAATATGAACAAGGTATACAAGTACCTTTGGATAATGAAATTTATGATCATACATATGGATTAGGATTTAATCCTTATAGACAACCATCATCTTTTCCTCTTAATGTTAATCATATTTTCGGTGGACAGTTGAAATTGGTTAACCCACTCCTTATTGACATTAATCAAGCACCTGCTTTGGTTATTTTTTTTGAAGATGAAACCTTAATGGAATTTTTAGGGGTTTATGAAAATTTACCTAAGTTCCATCACAAATGACAAAAGCCTTATTATTTAAGTACCAATGCTTACTTTGGGGAAAATGGTAAACAAGATATTCTTCCTTTACCGATGAATCCTTTGATATGAAGTGATTTATTAATAACTGAGACTATTGATATTCAAATGGATGAGAATGACACTGAAAAGATGATAAAGATTGGGGAATGTTTGAATCAGGATGAACGTGATCAGTTGGTTTCCCTTTTACTTGAATTTAAGGACATTTTTTCTTGGACATATTCAGATATGCTTGGTATAGATTCTAGGATTGTTACTCATAACATTTTTTTAAAACTGAATATGAAACCTGTGAAGCAAAAAATTTGAAAGATGAATCCACGGATTGCTTTATTGGTTAAAATTGAAATTGAAAAGTTATTGGATTCTGGATTTATCTGTTCTATTGATTATTCAGATTGGCTTTCAAACATTGTGCCTATTTCAAAAGGAGAAAATAAGATAAGGATGTGTATTGAATTTAGAGATTTAAAAAAGGCATCCTTAAAAGATGATTTCCCATTACCTAACATTGATATGATTGTGGATTCAACAATGGGTCATTCCTTGTTATCTTTTATGGATGGTTTTTTAGGATATAATCAAATATTTATCCCTCCTAAAGATCAATTTAAGACTACATTTATAACACCTTGGGGAACATTTTGTTGGATCATGATGCCTTTTGGATTGAAAAATGTAGGATCAACTTATCAATGAGCTATGACTTTGATTTTTCACGATTACATTCATAAGATTCTTGAAGATTGTGTGGATGATATTTTAGAAAAGTATATACAAAGAGAAGATCATGTTACTATATTATGATAGATATTTGAAAGGATTAGAAGTTACAACATGAGATTGAATCCTAAGAAATGCATCTTTGGAGTTGATTTTGGTAAATTATTAGGATTTATAATCTCTAAGCGAGGCATAGAAGTAGATACGAAAAATATTTAAGCTATTGTTAATATGCCTCTTCCTAAGAATATTTCTCAATTATGAAGTTTACAAGGAAAAATACAAGCTATTCATCACTTTATTTCTAATTTAGCTGATCGAACTATCCCTTTTACTTCCTTGCTTATAAAGGATACCACTTTCTCTTGGAATGATGAATGTAAACAAACTTTTGAGAAATTTAAGGAGTATCTTAAAAATCCTCCTATCTTGCATCCGGCTTCAAAGGCCATGAGTACGTTGTTAGCTCAAAATGATAATGATGGTAAGGAAAGACCTATGTATTACATTAGTCAGACTTTACTTGATTACGAAACAAGATATACAGATTTGGAAAGACAATGTCTAGCTATAGTTTATGCATGTCAGAAACTCAGGCATTATCTTATAAATGCTAAAAAAATTCAATTTACTATAAAACTCTTAAAATCCCTGTAATTTCCAAAAATATTACCTCTGATTATTTTAATTTGCATTCAGATGAATGGTATTCTCCTATTTTTCATTTTTTGAAAGATGGTACTTTTCTTGAATCAGCAACAAGGAACACATGTAATCGTATTAGGAAACTTGCAACATGTTACATAATTTTAGGAGATACACTTTATAAATGCTCTTATGAAGGATTATTATTAAGATGTCTCAATAGAACTAAAATCTCGGTAGCTTTGGCAGAAGCTCATTTTGGTTCTTGTGGTGGGCATTTTGGTGGAAAATCCCTAGTTTATAAATTGCTTAGAATGGGATATTATTAGCAAACAATGGAACAAGATTCTTTTATGTTTGTTAAGGAATGTCCTCAATGTCAACAACATAGTAATTTGATTCATGCTCATGATCTTGAGCTTCGTAATCAAGTTTCTCCATGGCCTTTTAGTATTTGGGGTTTTGACCTTATTGGAAAAATCTCACCAGCTTCTTTTCAAGGCCATACTTATATCCAGACTGCTACAGATTACTTCACAAAGTGGGTCGAAGCTATCGCTCTTCGTTCAACAATGACATATGTTATTTGTGATTTCATCCTTAATAATATAATAAAAAGATTTGGTATTCCTTCAATGATAGTTTTGGATAACGACACCGCTTTTAAAAATAAAGAAGTCACAAAACTCTTGGAGAAATATCAAATTCAACATAGATTTTCAACTCCTTATTATTCTCAATATAATGGACAAGCTGAAGCATCAAATAAAATCATTGAATTTTTTTTGAGAAAAATAGTTAGTAAGCATGCAGAAGATTGGCATACTCAACTGACTTGTGCTTTATGGGCTTATAGGACTAGTGTTCATACTGCCATGGGTACTTCTCCTTACAATCTTGTCTATGCTACTGATGCTATTATGCCTTTGGAATTAGAAATACCTTCTCTATGTGTTTCATTTCATGGGATAATTGACAAGGATACTTTTTGTGAACAATGCTTACAAGAGCTAGAAATGTTGGATGAACAATGAATACATGCATTAGAACACATAAAAGCTTATCATAAATCTCTTCAGAAGAAATATAATCATAAGGTAATTGAACGAACATTTTCAATTGGTGATTTAGTCTTATATGAAAATCAACAAAATGTGAATGCTTTACTGAGCGAAAAAGGAAAGTTTAGCCCTAATTGGCTTGGACCTTTTGTTGTTATTGAAGACTTTGGTTTAGGTGCTTATAAAATTACTGATATGGATGGTTTTTCTTTTAAGGAACCCATTAATATTATGCATCTCAAATGTTATTATCCTTAATTTCTTTCTTTCCTTGTGTATTTATGTATTCCTTATAAGGTTTATTTTATAGGCTATGTAGTTCTAGCAAAATTACATTTTGAATATATTTATGCACCTTCTTTCTTTCTATTAAGTTTTATATTGATGAACACATAGTAATCAAACATAGAACTAATTAGTAGAGAAAGTTTTTCATTCATCAAAAGTTTTTCAAGTTTTGATACATATGTGGCCAATGGACCTATTTATCACTACGTCTATCACTATGCTGTGATGGCCTATGGCTTTTGGATCTCTTTGGCCTATGATAGGAAGAGGTACATTTGTGTGTTCATGTGTGGCTCCTGGATATGTTCATACCATGTGAACATCCTCGGGCACCCTGTAACTCAGCTATCAGCTTCTCCTCCCTTTCTCTGCACAACCTCATCTCTTGTTGGACACATGCAAAGATATCGGCATGCCTACATGGATCTCTATAGCCAAGAGAAGGTTCTTGCTCATTCACTGGTAGTTGTTAGGATATACATGTATCCTTCAGAATCTCAGATAGAAAGCTCCTCCACTCTGCTACTCTAGCTACAAAATGACAATTACATTTATCAATTTCATGCTCTTTCAAACCAAATTACATATTTAATAAAATCTCATATTTCATACTCGGGTCTCCCTCTTAGATGTCACTAAAGTGTCTAAATGGTGGGGGCATGGAGTGACTACTCTCTCCATGCTCGCTATGTCTAGGCCTTGGCGGTGGTGTCTCTATGTGGGGGTGTGGAGGCTGTCATGATCTTAGTGGTGATGCATGAAAAATGTGTACATTTGCACCAGTATCACCAGTTGGGGGCATCTCCTCTGCTCTCTCTTCTACTCTCTCCTCCTCCATGGGATCTCCCTTAGAGATGTGCTCCTCCTCATCTTAGACATCCTCATCCTCTTCTGCTATACCACTATCTAGGTATGTCCTCTCTGAAAAACCTAGATCACCTGTAGGATAATCCCCAAGGAAGATGGGATGGGTCCCTTGCAGACTCTAGTACCTGATGTAATCTCAGCTCATGCCTGAATAGCTCACATCTAATGGTACCTCTCTATCCTCTATCTCATCTACATCATTGTCCTCTATGTCTGCTATCGATGGTCGGTGTATGGCACCAGGTCTTTGATAGTACCTCATCAAATGTGCATAGTGAGGTACTACTTTAGGGACTCCCTGTAATAGGCCGAACTATCTCATCACCTGATCATAATAGTATGGCATCACTATATGATTATGATGATCCTTTAGCATCTTTTTCCACTGTGAATATCTCATCTAGAATCATGTATCAGGCCACTCTGTCATTTGGCACTAGGGTCTCCATATCACATTGGTGCCCAGTATGTGGTCTAAACGTACCCTCCAATAGAGGATATCTCCAAACTGCCAGACATCTCTCAAAGGATACACAAAGACTCTTGGTGTACTCGCATCTACCATCACCGAAACACCCTATGGATGTGTACATGTAAAATTCTCAAACAACCAAATCTGCAAGAGTATGTATATTGAATGACTCTCTCTCTAATATCTCACTAGCCGACATAGCTCACTGTATACCTGGGCTAACATGCCACGACCCCATGAGAACACGGTCCTCTCCCTCTCCATCCTCTATATAAGATGAGTAAGAGGTGTAGAAAATATGGTACCCTTTACATTAGGTAACACAACCAAGGATACTATACAAAGCATCACTCTCCGTACCAAAGGTGCAGGGCCTGACAGTATGGATGACAAAAGGACATGATCTAATCGGGTTTGTATATGTGGAACCTATCCTATGCAATACTCTTTATCTACAAGGATCTCCTCACAAAATCACTGTTCTCTAGGTTTGATGGTCTCACCTCAGACTGGAAGCCTTAGGATCCTATAGACATCCTCCAGTGTCACTGTAATCTCTCTTGAGGGAAGATGGAAGGAACATGTATCCTCATCCCACCTCTCTATCAGAGCCGATAACATGGATTGGTGTAGTCTGATCTATGGTAGGAATAATACCCAATATAGTCCCACATCTCTGAGTAACTACATCTCATCATCATCAATCTCAGACATCCTCTCTCTGACCTTGCCTAGAAACTCTCCAAAGGGATGCTCTCAGAGATGAACCGTGTCCTGTAAGCACAAACAAACATCATATCAGCAATCTACATCATCAAATCTACAAATATAACTTGACTAGGTCAAGGTTGACCTCAGTTAGGTCAGGGTCAACCTTCTTGGGTCAAGGTTGACCTTCTTGGGTCAAGGTTGACCTTCTTGGGTTAAGTTCAACCTTGTTGGGTCAAGGACAACCTCATCCCAAAATAGGTGGAGACCTTCCATTCAATGTCGACCTTCTTGGGTCAAGGTCAACATAGCTAGGTCAGGGTCAACCTTTAAGGGATAGGGTCAACCTTGCCTATAGAAATCAAGAATTTGGAAAGTACAGGAACAAACAATAGAAAAATCACCTCAAGAAGTGACCATCCGGTAGCCAGGCTCTATCTCAAAAGCTCCATGCACGTCGCTCGAAGTTCTTCTCTCCTTGGCATCTTGCTTCCTCTTTTAGAATGTTCAAAATGGTAAGAATGAGTAAGTATGTATTCCTTTCTCTTATTTATAGTTAGAATTAGGGTTTTATTAGGGTTTACTCATGGTAAACTTGGATTTCCCTTTTTATGCATTAGATAGACATCCACTCTTTTCATCATAACTTGAGTTTAGTAACTCCATTTTCAATGCCATCAATGGCGTTGGAATCATGATTCAGATACCTAACTCTTGGAACTAGTTTAGGAAGGATATGAATACTTCTAATTGGTTTAGGAAAGAACTTTTCAACAAAATGCATATCCAATGTATAGAGTTATCCTTATCACCCTGTTTCACCCTTCAGCAGTAGAAATATGAAACAGGAGGCATAAGGGGATTTATGCACTTCTCAAATTGTCATATAGTAATCTCTAGGTGATTTATGGATTTTCATTAACCTTGTGTGTTGTAGGTTCTAATCGTTTCTTGCAGGATCTCTACATTGAGGACTTGGCTATACCCTTTTTATTTATTATGATGTTTTCTTACTTTAGCTTGCATATTCACGTAGTGTCATATCTAAGCTAAAGTGGGGGCTAAATGTATCATCTTAAAATGGATGAAATTCCATCTTGGTAGGTTTAGCACCCTCTTTTAGTGCATTTATCATGATAGACTTGCATTTAGGATGCATTCTGCACTTGATTCCTTCATTCTAGGTGAAATTAGGGTTAGGATCCCAAGGATTCTCCTTAATTTCCCTCTTCTATGGCTCTATTTTCTAAGTAGGAATTAGAAATAGGTCTTCTTTGCCTTCATCATATTCATCATAGGATTTTGTGCCTCTCCTTGGCACTTTTCCCTATTTTGACATCATTTTTAGGTCTCCGGGCATCCCCGAGACCTCTTGTTTCTCATTCTAGCTGGATCTGGACTCCTAGGTCAAGGAAAAGGTAGACCTTGACCTAGGTCAGAGTCTAGGTCATCCCTAACCTAGGTTAGAGTCTAGGTCATCCCTGACCTATGTTAGAGTCTAGGTCATCCCTAACCTAGGTCAGAGACGAGGTCATCTTTGACCTCCTTCGGGATTTGATTCCCCCTTTTCAAATTTGTTCCCAGAGGGCCCAAAATTAATGTTGGGCTTTCACATCCAAGTACGGAAGGGTTTTAATTTGAAATTCATTTAATTCTTTTCCCTCCTTAGTTGGTTATTGTGACTAGACCATAATTCAAGGTGAAATTTGAATTATTGGTCCTCACATTACTCTAGGAGCCTCACCTTGAAACCTCTATTTAAAGACTCTCATTTGCCTTCATTTTCACATAAGGACACCAATTAATTTCATGATCAAGAAATCAAGTGAAGACATAATTGATGCAAGCAAGCAAGTGATGGTGAAGTGAAGATGGAAGATTGCAAGAGGATGATATAGAAGATCAAGCCATTGTTGATATCAAGCATTATTGAACACACCATTGTGAACATCTATTTGGAGTAAGAGAGATCCTTTCTTCCTTGATCTATCATTATCAATATTCAAGCATTCAAAGATACAATCATGGGGTAGCAATTATAGATTATGAGTTTGGTAGGAGTACTTTAGCCTTGGGGGTTTGGTATGCTTTCTTATCTTATTCAAATCTATGCATCACTTTCTCATACATATTCATGCTAGGGTTTTAATATAGAGGATTAGATCTTGGCATTACACATTCAATACACACACACACATTCTATTACAATCAACTATTCGTCGAGGTGGAGATCACCAAAATAGGGGTTTAACTAAGGCAAAATCCATATAACCACCCCAAAACACCATTTTTAGATATCTACAGTCGATGTTTCATGAATTGAAGTGCAGATCTGAGTACCATTTTTGGTGAATTTTTGAGATCCGCAAACAAAATTTCTGTCGGAGCTATTTTAGGTCAAGGATGACCTATAGTGAGGGGTAGGATCCTGCTGTGGGGTAAGACCTTGTCTTGCTATCTAGGTCAAGGATGACCTGCTTCCAGAAAGACAAAATTTTTCTAGGTTTTCTCTATTGTGGTTTTTTGGTCCTGAATTTGGTTATAGAATTTCCTGAGACTATGCACAGGCATCAGAAAATAGGTATTTCCAGATTTGTTCCATTATGAGGTATGTATCTTATCTTGTCTGATTTTCAAGAATTTCCAGGTTTACATTACTTATTCAATTCCAATTTAAGCATACAAATGAATAATGAGGAATGTTAGATGCATTGTTACAACTATCCATTTTCCAACCTATTCAACCCCGTGCTAAGTGGGTCTAGGTTTTTATATCTCCTTCCTAGGATCCTCTACTAATCACTTTTATTTTTAATATCCCACCATTCTCTAAACCTATAAACATGTTGGATATATAGGTGGTATTTAGTGCACTCATATCTACCCAATGTGTACCATCTAAGAATTGTGATTCCATATTTCCCAAGGTTCTTAAGCCCACTATAGTAGATTGGATGATATCTCATTAGGTTCCTTTAATTTTTTTAAGTAGGACCCTATGCCCCAATTATGTTGTTGGAAGTTTCCTCCGACAAACCCTTTGTATATTTTCATGCTCACAGTAGAGCAAGAATTATTTTTTTGAATTCATCACCATCCATTTTGCAAAGGTTGGAAAAGTGGATCCTTTAACCTTGCCTTAGGTTGAGTCTCCTGCATCTTATGAGGAATGTGTGTTCAATTCACTTGAGGATATTTTGACATTAAAAATGATTTTCACAAGATCTCACAGACTTGCCTCAATTGAGATCTTAGATGAGAACATCAAAGAAACCTCATTGTTGGATTTAGCTATTGGTGAGGTGCCTAGGAATTATGTAGTGGTTGTACCACTATAATCTCAGCCTCCCTCCCTATATGATCAAGATTGGGAGGACAATTATCTGTTGGTGGATGATCTATGAGGCAATTCATATTTCTACATCTCTAGATTAGATCATTCTTGTCTGTGTTCCTCTGTGATTGTCTTTAAATGTTGTTCCCCTCTATAGGACCAAAGTTTCTCTATTGGTACTTGGAGTCAACATGTTATATATCATTTAAACTTTAAGATTTTATTTTTAATTTGCAGAAGAGTTAAATGGTTTATTTAGTTCAATAGACAAGTAATTATTGGTTGAGGATTGATGGTAGAGAAGATTTCAACATAGAGAATCCTCAACAATACTACCCCATGTTTCCTTGAATTAAAAAATAAATAAATAGATATATAATAATATAAAAATTCAATGATGTCTCTCATTACATAATTTAATACTCGAAGGCCAAATTAATATTACAAACATTTGTTACTTGTGATCATTTATATAAGTCAACTAGTATTATAAAATTTTGATGCCAAAAATTATGAAAATGGTCACTGAGAATATAAATGACTCATATATTTATGGTTTATGAATTAGTAATAACACAAATTCTTACATTAGTGCAAGAAAGAATATTTTATTAAAATAAATTTGGCAATCAATTATTATAGAGTGCAATAGTTTTCCCAATTGAAGCATTTGAAATATTTTGTATTATTGGATTGCGATATGGGAAATGGTTATCAAGGCTAGATCCATACTTCCCATATACATTAGAATACACAACCCACCCTTAGGAGAAATTTGATTAGAAGAACCCAAAAGGATGAAGGGGTGCTAATGCACGATCTAGCAAAAGGGGTGATTTTAGGGTATTCCCTGTACAAACATAAATGTATGTATATGAAATGTAAATTATGAAAAAAAATAATTTAATGAAAAAGGAAATGATATCCAACAATGTATGATATCAGATCTAATGTACCAAAGTAAGTGCTAAAGGAAAGTGAGAATGATGTACTCACCTTGAGGAATACAAGGAAATGAATGAACTTCAAATCTAGAAAAACCTATCAAATAACTATCAGAATCTAAAAATGTTATGGATCTGGAATCCTAAGACTTGTAACTCCCAATTGTGAAAATTTCAAAGCCCCAATAAAATGCCATCTTGGGACCAAATTTGACTTAGTACTAGAAGCACAAAAATTCCTTAATTCTATGAAGGATTAGTCATTGTTTCTAAAATTCCAAAAATCTGAATTTATAACTTCATCATCTATTCCCGCACACAAGAAAAAAGGAAATTTTTTGTGGAAAGGGGCTTGCATTGGTCAAGAATATGTATATTAATTAACCTTGAAATGAAATAAGGAAAGCATATAAAACAAGTCAAATGTAAGTATTCACCTTGCTTATAAAACCCTCATAGATGGATGTTAGGATCCAATAAACCTATGAATATGTATGAATGCTTTCTTAAGATGTGTTGTAGAATCAAGTATGTCCTCATGAATGCAATTGATCCATACTTACCAAATCCTAGATCTTGAATGAATATATGCTTGATCACCTCAATGGAGAAGAAGAGGAAAGAAGAATAGATGTGGATCCTCTTGCTTGCTTGTGAATTTCTCTACTTGGCCATCATGGAAGAGAGAAACTCAAATCAATGAGAGAATATTTCCTTTTAATAGATCTTGAATTGAATAAGACCTGGAGATCTTGAATTGGGAGTATTCCCTTCAAATCTTGAATCCAAAAGAGCTTGATTGCACTTGAAAATCTCTAAAAGTTGCTTGTGCATGAAATCTTGATTGTAATTATGGATGTCAAAATGAGGAGCTCTAATGTCATTTTATACCCATTTTGGGGTTCAAAAGTGATAGGCCGACCACAATTAAGATTGGGAAAAGAAACACCCTTGCATCGAGCCCGAAGCCCATTAAAAATTAACCTCCTAAGGACAAGGCCAACTTTGACCTATTCCTCAAGACAAGGCTGAATTTTACCCAGTCCTGAAGAGACAAATTTTTGAAAATGGTCTCAGGGTTTGGGAAGAGTTTTGAGGAAAGAAGATAAGAGGAGCGGGAAATCAAGAATAAACACATTCAAATCTTGTAAATCACTAAAATAAGGCCTAATAGGTCCTAGAGCTTCCAAATAAATGGGTGCTAACTTTTTAGGATGGTACATGGATAATATTTTTTTGGTTCTCCATTAGTACCCTTTCTATTAAGTGCTTGTAACATTTCTGAATAGGTTAAATGACATTTTTGTGTAATGCTTTTATATGTGATCTACTCATGTGGGCTCTTTTTAATTGTGGTAGGCCTTGAACAATAGATTAGAATAACATGTGTAAGTGGTTATAGTTTTTTCTTTTTGAAACTTTTTAATTATAGTGTTATGATGGTTGGCTACATATAGATTAAAGAAACATAATGGCAAATGCTTGATGATATTTTGATGGTGAAAAAAAAACAATTTATATGGTCTTGAACTTGAAGAATAACTACAATGTAATTGTATAAATATCATGAAGAATAGAAAGAACATACAATTACAATTGTTACTATGGTTTCCTAATAATCTTAGATATTGTACTTTTATATTATTAATAATACATGTGAACCATATTGCAAACTACTCTAATATTAAGAAATATTGAAAGTAGTGAAACATACTTTATTCTAATTTAAATGTTAAGTTAACACAATAAATATAATGGAAAGGGATTCTTATTTTTGTTAGTTAAGTATGATTTTATTTGTTATAACTTCTTGAGTTGATTAATACCTACTCTAGGAATATAACATATTTCTATTTTTGTAATTCTTCAAATCTTATTCTAAATTGGTGCTTTGTTTGGGATTGAATATGGAAGTATGTCTCATATATATTTATTATATCTCTAAAATCATAATTTCTTTTGCATAATTCTGTATTCCATTGATCACCTAATAAATTTTTATTTTCTTTATTCCTATAAGATATCTATGAATAGTTATATTTAGAAACACCTTTATATCATAAATTCAAAAGTGAGCATATTCTATTAGTTCAACTCATAAAATAATAGGTAAATAACCATGGATGACACCCTTCAAGAATGCATATGCTTATAGGATAATGAGTTGAAGATCTAGATTCCTTTTATTACATTAATTAAAATATTAACCTTCATTATGATACTGATATGTGGATAATGTTTCAAATATATGTAGATGTGGCATGAATGTAATTGAATTCCCCTATATAATAGTACATGCGACAAAACTATTCCTTTGAACACTTCACCAACTTGGTGGAAGAATAAGGTGTAGAAATCAATAAAAAATTGAAGTTAAAATTTAAATGATTAACAATCAATTCCACAACCATAGAAATGACCTTAATTACAAAATCTCTCAAATCTATATAAATAACATTTATTTTGAGGTATATGTACAACTAAATCTAATAGAAAAATCCCTAAGTGAATATATTGGAGTACATGTGTCTAAGAATAAGATATGAACCAAATGACTAAGCCAAAATTCACACAATATTGTATCATTTTTTAATGTGTACATGTTTTAAGACCTCCAAAATTAATTACAAAATTAGAAAGGAAATGTCGTGAGTGTATAAATTGTATCATTACAATAATATTTTAATTTAAAACTAAAACTTATAATATTATATAAAAATTAAATTATATATAATCATTGTAATATATTAAAGTTAATTAAAATTATAATTTAATAAATTTGTACCATATTTTATTAAAATATATTTATGACTTATAAATGAAAAAATATTTGTAAATATTTTTTGTAGTATTAAAAAAATATTTATGACTAAAAAAATTGAAACCTTGCAATCAAGTAGACATCATGCACTATGATGTGCCTATAAGTAGTTAAATATAATAGATCCCAATCATGCAGCTATAAATTGTTTGGTCATTTCCTTGAAATATTTTTCTTGAGAGATAAATATATCATCATCTAAGTAAGTAATTTGAAGTCTAAAAAGAATGATAAGTAATAGGTCCTAGAGCTTCCAAATAAATATGTGCTAACTTTTTAGGATGGTACATTTAGCCCCCACTTTAGCGGGAGTATGAGGAAAAATCATGCTCATGGTAAAGTAGATTAAATGCATAAGATGATCTTATCAAGGTCAAGGAGACAAGGAAAAATCATGCCCCAAGTGACTTAAGTCCTCGTCAAATCCCAAACTAAGATAAGAGAGACATTTCTTGAAAGAGAGAAAGAGAGCTCGAGAAGAGAGAGAAGAGTGTGATCACCTTATCCCAGTAAGATTATGTGTCTTACTATGAACCACACAAAGAAGGCACTACAAAAGATGGCATTGAAAGTTCTAGCATGTTTGTGTGCCATACTAGTCAATCCATCAAGGATATGTCTGTAAGGAAAGTGTATCCAATAAGGGATCCAACAAAGGAATGACCTATCCTAAGGGAAGGTAAGCTTACTTAGGGGCCAGCAAGGAGAGGACTTTTACTTAAGGAAATTATATCCCTAAGGTATCCAAAAGAGAGATTTATCCCAAGGGAAGATAAGCTTCCTTAGGGATCAAAAAGAAAAGGAGGATCTATCCTTAAGGAAAGTGTATCCATTAAGGGATCCAAATGCAAAGTAGAATTGAAATGATGCATGTGTGAAAAATGTGAGTGGAGTGTATGCCCCCATATTAAAGAGATTGAAAATTAAATAATGGGAGTAATGAATTTAATGGAGTGTACATGCATCCATAAAAAAATGTTTCCACTATGAAATTCCCCCAAGAAAGGAAAAATCAAGGGAAATGAACACATGAAAAAAGAGAGCATGAAAGGGATCTACCAACTCTGGGGTTATTATAATCATATGATAATATGTGAAATATTATATTAAAATGAAATTTCATCATCCCCCAAAGGAAGTAGAACTACAACACAATGGAATAACAACACGTAAGATTTACAAAGAGTCTTTTTGGACTAGCTTCACGGAGACCAAAAAGAATAGGTGTCTACCATTTTGCATTATCCCAATCAGACAATAGAAAGACACATTTATGAATAGTGGCATAGGTAAAACATAACATGTAATGACATATAAAAGACATATACAAATAGAAGAATGTTTACAACATGGTGATTCCTTTATCACCTTTCACCAATGGAGCAACAAGGGTCATTTAAATAAATCTAAACAAAACACATGACAAGAAACAAATTATGGGAGAAGCACAATAAAATAGGAAAATACGTAAAATTCATCACAAAAGAGGATCTAGTAAAGATTATCACTTTCCTCCCTTTCTACAAGCTAAGGTTTCCATTACACCAAAAGATTGACCTGTTAATTCTTAATACAACCACTAGACTCATAGAGTCCATAGGAGGCGGTTAAACCATGTCACAAATCTGACAAGGGATGTTGGAACACTATCAATAATACCCCTCCCAATGTCACTCACCATAGAATACATAGATTCAAACCCATGACCAAGCTCTGATACCAGTTTTTACAAGATAGAGTTGTCGTTGCACCTAAAGATCAACCTTTCAACAACCGATACAACCACTAGACTTATAGAATCCATAGGAGGAAGTTAAAAAATGTCAAAAATATTACAAAGGACACTAGCACACTTTCAAAACCCCTATATTAGTAAATAGTGTTTATGGAAGGTGGGAAAATCGCAAGAGGAGAAACATCAAGCATGAAAGATGGAACAATAGCCATTTCTAAACAAGGACAATGCTATGAGGATAGGTCATTTTTTTCATTTCTAGGAGTGATAGATAAATGTTGTGGAAGCATAGCTAGTAAATCATGATCAATATCAATATTTTCATACATGTTATTAGAATCACTAGCATTAATATCATTATTAGTATCATGAACATCATCATCAAGAGTATCTTCACCATCAAGATTAATTGTAATAGAATCTATGATATGAATAAAATTGTCATATTTTTTCAATTTTTCTTTGTTTAAATTCACTTCCTCCATAGAATCAAGCATGGGTTGGTCAAAGGGAAGTGAAGTATGAGGAGGTGTATGAGGTGAAGAATTTTTTTTGAGAAGAATGTTGACAATCTCTAGCATGAAGTTTGCGGTGACGATCACGAGCACAAAAATTATGCTTGGTCTTGCTAGAAATTTGGTTTGAGATAGGATCAATCAACATCAAGTCCTTTTCATATTTAGAAGGAAGAAATAAAGGAACCAAACTAGGTTGAGAGATGACATGAAGATGATGTGTATAAGAAATATGAGGTGGAAAAAAAGTATGTAAAGGAGGTATAGGTAGTGTAGGATGAAGTCCATGTCCAGGATCATTCTTAGGTTTGCTAAGTTCACAAATCTATTTAATCTTGTAGGCTTGGCATGATTGAAAGAGATAGTTAGAACAGGTCTGAGTGGGTTGAGGCATGTAAGGCCAAAAGAAATAAAGGTCAACCAAGTCTTGATGCATGGAAGGATGATAAAAACTATGATTAATAGTCACGATCTCTCCATTATGAGGAAATTTAACACATTTATGAATAGGAGAAGCCACAGATTTCATGGAGGAAAGTCAAGGAAGACCAAGTTTAATTTAAAATTAATTATAAGTGGGAATGATAGTGAAAATAGTGTCTAAAGTTTTACCACAAACTTCCACACGAAATGAAATGGAACCATGGGAAGGATAAAGGAAACCATTACATGTTTGAATCAAGACATCAAATTTATTATAATTTTTTTTCAATTGTTTACTAAAAATATGATCTTTACTTATCAAATTCACCATGCAAGTGGGATCAACAAGGGTACCATGGGAAGGAATGTCATTAACCCTAGAGACAATGTAGAGAGGAACATTAGGTGCTTTAATTTTCTCAACAAGATAAAAGGTAATGCAAAAATGAGGATGAGGTTGAGGTTTAGTTTTAACATGCCCAACTTGGTTAACAACATGATTAGCTTCAATAAATTTCTCATCATAGTCAATGCACTAGGAAGAAGAAGGATGATTAATAGTATTGGTTGAATGGGATAGAAAAGGATATTGGTGTAGATTTACAAATTTTTATTAGGAGGCACAATTGATTTATTTCCATTGTTAATGTCAGCATATATAGATATAGCATTAGAATAAATGAGATCTTGAACAACATTTTTCAATTGAAAGCACATTTTTGTATCATGACCAGGTTGACAATAGTATTGATAGAAAGCTTTGGGATCAAAGTATTTGGACTTAGGTTTGGATGGGTTAGTTGGATTGATAGGAGGAAGTGTTAACAAATTAGAATTCATTAACTTAATCATCACATTATACAAATATTTAGAAAGATTAGTATAAGTACAAGAAGGTCTAAAACTAGATGATAAAGGAGCCATGCCTTTGAATGCTATGACCACTTGTTCATCAACAATGTTGGATGAATTGTTTATTTTGATGTAGTTGTTTGGTTTCTAAAATTTGTTGAAATTGGATGTGATATCACTCTTATCAATAGGAACAGGAGCCATTGGATTGTTTCTCTCAAATTGACTCACTTGAAGTTGATAATGAGAAGCACTACACACAATTGTGAAAAGGAAGACAAATTTGAAATAAAAATCTTATCTAGGTAACGTCTTTTTGTAAATTAGAAATAAAAAAACTTTGTAGATAAAAATTAGGAACAGGATAAGAAATCTGAGCATGTAAATGCTTAAATATGCCAATGAAATCACTAAATTTTTCTTTAACATCTTGCCTATGTTGTTTTGAAATAGTTGAATGAAAGCATTATCAAGCTTGTGGAAGGAATCAATGGAATAAGGAGGAAAAGAAAAACCATTCCAAGGCTTTGTCTCTAAAGGTTTTAGTAAATAAATTTTTGATGAACCTATGGTCATGAGAGAAATCACTACACAAGGTTTGGAAAGTTTTGACATTAGTCACATGATCACCCTTACCAAATGTTATAAGTTTCAAGATGAGGAATAGAGTAGTACTTTATGGGATAAAAGCTCAGATAATATGCATAGACAAAGGAATAGAAATGCCACAAGTAGGAATGCTGAACTTGGATTGATTCACATAAGTAATTTGTTGCTGTAAAGAAGAAATAGTTTGAGCTAAGATGTTGATAGTGGAATCAATAGAAGAAATAACGAGAGGAGAAACATGAAGCATGCTAGGAGAATTGTTGGAAAGGATATTTGAATATGAAAAAGGAACACTATTATAATTTGGAATGGATGAAGGCAATGAAACACATGGAACACTTGAAGGAATAGAAGGAAAAATAGGATTAGGAAAAATTACATATGTAGGATTGGAAGTTTGAATTGAAGTTGTGATGATAGGTGGAGCATAAGTGGAGATATTAGGAATATAAGTAGAGATAGGTAAAGAGGTTTCAACATTTTTAGTATGTGGAATAAAGTCTAAATATTGAGCACATTCTATAAAAGGTTTAACATTGGATTTAATAAGATGAGAAATGGTACACAAGAGGTTAATACCATGTTCATCATGATGAATAAATCTCCTTAAGCCTTATACAATTAAAAGGACCTCATGATTATCATTTTGTTGAGCTAGCCATTATTCAAAGTTTTCAAAATCATGAGTAATTTTTTGTACTTAAGAATGATGAACATTTAATGCTCCATCTTCATCATGGGAAGAATGAGAAGAGTTGTTCTCCATGATAGGATTCGGATCACTAAGATTCATATTGGTGTCATCTAGATTCTTAGGAAAGGAGGGTTTGGGATCAAAGGAACCCATAAGTTTACAAATTATTCTAACCAGAATACTATAGATTGCTCTCAAAGTGATAAAGATCATACACAAGAGAATGAAAGGAAATAGAGATGCAATGCAATTTGAAATAAATATGCAAATCAAGAAAATTTAACTATAAAATTTAAGCATGTAATATGAAATATGAAACTATGGATCTAAAATGCATACCATACAACAAAGATGTAATGTAAATAGTGACTATCACAATGCATAAAAAGTAGATCTAGATATGTAAATGGAATGCAAAGAAGATCTAGTACCAAGATAAAAAATATATAATGCATGAAAGTGTCGGGTTCACCAAAATATGATATGGTAAATGGTTATCAAGGGTAGATCCACACTTCCCATATACATTGGAATACAAAACCCACCCTTAGGGAAAATCTGATTAGCACAACCCAAAAGGATGAAGGGGTGCTAATGCACGATTTAACAAAAGGGGTGATTTTGAGGTATTCCTAGTACGTAGAGAAATATATGTATATGGAATGTGGATAAAAGCACAATAATCTATCACCCTTTTACAAAGGAAAAGGCTAACAAAATCAAAGTTGTTCAACTTCAATAGTATAAAAATGCCATTTATGTTTGGAATTTGAAGATGATGTAAACTAATTAAATATGATAAAATGGATGAAGTTTATGATTAATATTTTTAATAATTTTTTTGAATAAGAATTGATATGTTTAAAAAATTTTAAAGATGATTTTTCAGTTCCTGAAAAATGTTGAAAATTAGGGGTCTAGTTCCCACCAAAAAATTATATGTAAATAAATATTTTTTCCCCTAATTTCAAAATATGTCATAGATGACATATATAGCTAGTGCATGAAGAAATAAAAATTATTTTGTGATGGGTAAAAGTACAATTGAGTGTCACCTTTTAGGCTAACTCAAATCACTCAACCCAGTTAGACTTGGCCCAGTTAGACTTAGCCGAGTTTAACTGGGCCAAGTACACATAGGTGCCACACGGTGCTGAATGACGTCTACATGGCCTAGTAGACTGGGCTGAGTGGTTCTTGGCCGAGTAGGACTGGGCCAAATCTAAATGATATTTTTAATATCATAAAACATCCTAAGCCCCTCATTTGCACACTATTTGGCTATTCGTGTGGGGCCAACCCATAGGGGGACTTAGTCGAGTCAGACTCGACCCAGTCAGACTCAGCCTAGTCAGACTCAGCTGAGTCTACCTAGGTGGCATGCCATGTTGGCAGCCAAACCTCCAAAATCATAAAAAAAAACTAGAATTTTGCACTTTTGCTGTAACTTTCTCTGAACAAAATAGAAAATGTTAAAAAACTCAAAGTACCCTTTTCTAGATCTTAGAAGTACGATTATGGACATGTAATTTTATGTTGTTTCAACTACAAAACGTTAAACAAATTTGCTAAAAACTACATGTAGGTATATTAAACTTTGAGAAGACATTGATTCAAAAAATATAGAAAAATGCTAAATCAATTCATAATTTTTTTAAAATCATATACGACACTAGAGGAGAGAGTCCTCTTCAAGAATATGTAATTTATTTGGTTTTTGGCATAGTTTTGATAGGGGAAAAGTGATGGGAGAAAAAAACTATTGATTTTAGGTAAGTTCAACTTTGAATACTTATACTGGGTAAACTATAGATCGAAAACACTTCTTTCTTTTTTCCTGTACTAGATATATGTGTCATCTAAACCATATTCCAAAATTGGAGGGAAAAATAATGTTTTACTTATAATGATTTGACGGGAAGTAAACTCCTTGATTTGTAGTATTTTTCAGGATATGAAAAATATACCTAAAAAATTAAAAAAATATATTAATTTTTGCTCAAATTAATTTTTAAAAATTATAGGCATAAAATTAATCCTATTTAACACATTTCATCAGTTTACATCATCTTCAAATTCTCAACAAAAATGTGACGTTTATGCCCTTGAAGTTTTTTAGTTTTGGTGTTGTTAACCTCTTCCTTTGTAAAAGGGTGACAACTTATTGTTAGCCTCTTCTATATGAGAATATTCTTGAATTTGATCTCTACAAAAGAGTATTTTTTTATTTTTAAAAAAATATCATTAAAAAGATTAGGAGTTATTGAAATGCCACTTTTCTGAAATAATTTTATTTTTATGGTAATTGGACCCAAAGTGGTATAAAACATGCATTTAATAGACATTTACAATTGGAAAAGCTAAAGCACTTATCTAACTTATCTAGAATGAATCTAGCTAGACCATATATTTGACCAAAATTAATTTTTAGTTAAAAATACTAAAATCTAGCTATGCTAATAAGTTAGCCTAAAAGGTGACACCTGATTGTTCTTTTACCCATGTAAAGTATGAAAAACACTTATAAAATGATAATAAACAATGTATGATTTTATATATATCATACCAAAGTAAGTGCTAAAAGAAAATGAGAATGATGTACTCACCTTGACAGCTAGGAGAGGATAAATGAGCTTCATATTCAGAAAAACATGTCAGATAAATGTTAGAATCTGAAACTGTTCTAGATCTAGAACCCTCAGACCGGTAACTCTCGAATGTGAAAATTTGTGAGGCCTCACCCATAGCCTATCATAGCCTTTCAGTTCTACATTTGAGTTAGATATATTTTATGGTTATATTTTGATGCTCTATGGATGTTACTGATACCTTTTGTTATGGTTTTATCACTTTAGTAGTTTGATGCACATTATATTATGATTTGGATGATGATTACTAAGACATCGGTTTGGAACTTACATATATGTTTTTAATTCTATTTTATGAATATTTATGATGATGAAGTTTAATTGCAATTAAATTATATATGTATGCAATGATTATGTTTCTAGTTTATTTAGTAATGAATTGTATATTTCATGATGAGATGTTTGTAGGTTATGAATGAAAAATTATGGTCATGTGAATTATGAATTGACAGATGAATTATCTTGATTATTAATGTTAAGAATTTACATCTTTTATTTCCTTGGACTACTGATATTGGACTTGAGTGTGTAGGGAAATAGGCCATGGCAAATTTTGGGAATCATCAAACAGACTTCTGTTAATCAATTTGAGCCAAGGTTGCTTCTAGTGAGAAGCCAAGACCCTCGTTGTATCGTGTTTATTTTGTGAAATTAATGTGCATGGGTGTATTTTATTTATATGTAAATTGTTAATGTAATTTATGTTGTGCAGATCCAAGTGGATATGCCACATGGCTTGTGATGTGTCTTTCTTGTTGTGTCACTTGACACATGTGTGTACTTAAGGCCATGACATGTCCACTTGAGATTTGATGTCATCAATTTAAGATGGTACCACCTTTAGGTTTTCCTTGTAAATCCTTGGTTAGGAAGCCTTAGAGTAGGTCAAACCATGTTGAACTCGAATTCAAACTTCAAGTGTAGTTTAGGGAGGTTAAATGAGCCCCTAGGGAGTAATTAGGGTCCTTTTTAGCCACCCCACTTGATGTACCTTAGTTTGGGTGTTTAATTTTTGTCAAACTTAAGCCCATAAATCATTTATGGTCCTTCAAAAGTACCTCTCAAGGGAAATTTCGAAAATGGAGGGATGACAAGTGAGGACAAGCCCATTCCTCTTTCCCCATTCTTGGTCTCCATCTCATTTATGAAGGGAGACAAGGAGGGATGGAAGATCTCCATGAGCCATACCTATTAATGAGGGTTTGGTGAAAAATCTCTTTTAGTAGGAGTTTTGGGGAAGGTATTGGGTTGACACCCACTCTCCAGATTTGGAGACTTAGCTATTTTGGAGAACCTTGGAAAGTGGAAAGCTCTTCATCAACTTTCTTCCATTAGCTTGGATCAAGGTTGGTGGCATACTTCTCTTTTTTAGTTTTAGTTTTCATGTTGAGAGAAAGAACTCTCTTGTATGTTATTTTTTCCTTGTATGCAAAATCTAGTTATCATTTCTCTTGTAGTGTATGTGTTGAGAGCTTGATGTTTTTGTGATAATGGAGGATTTGTGATTCTTAGTTGTTGTAGTTTTATTTCATTGTATTGTGAATGTTTAGTTCTTTATAGATGTTATGAGAATCATGAGCTTATTGTTGAGCATGATTTCTTGTATTGTAAATGTGTAGTTTCATTGTTGATTCTTGAAGTTTTTCTTTTATGTGTTATAGTGTTTTGTTGAGGGAGTTCTCAAGGCCATACTCACCCTTGGGAGGGAAGAGTAGCCTTGAGGGTGAAGGGAATTTTTGGGACATTCAAGAGTGTAGAGTCTCTCCTTGGATAGGAGAGGGATGAATATGGATGTATGGGCTCCATGTAGCCATCTTCATTTTATGTTTTGTTTATTGGGGGTCATAAGGATTTTTGTGGAGATTGTGTTTGTGGAGAGATATGTATGATGAGGAAGCCAAGTGATGGATTAGCTCTCATCAAGAGATGTGCTTCTCCTCTTGGATTTGGTTCCACCTTCACCCTATTTGAGTCATGTTGTGACTCTTTGTGATAAACTTGGAAGGGAGATTGCTTGTAATTTATGTTTTATGTTGTTGTATATGTGGGTTTTGCATGAGTGTTCTTCTTGTCTTTGTGATGGTTCCCCTAACTTGGGGGTGGCTTCTTAGAAGCCTAGGTTGGGAGGTGAGCTTCCCATGGCATTCCATAAAATTTATTTGCAGCTTTGTAGAGGCTATGACCTTGTGGAAAAAAAAGACTCATGGAGAGGACTACTTTGTAGATTTTGGATCAATAGCATTGTGTAGATTGGAGACTTGAACTCCAATACAAATCTTGTATATTTGTAGTTTGTATTAAGTTCTTTTGAGTGTTAAATGAGAGTATTTCATCTCTCTTTGTAATAGATCCTTTTGTTCAAATTTGGTGTTGTTGAAGTTTGAAATGAACTTGTATTGAACTTTGAATTCATTCAATATCAAATTTGGGTAGGATATGAACTTGTTGTTTTATCATGATCTTATTGGTATAATAGAAAATGTGTTTCATTTCATTGCAATATAAAGGTTTTGTTGGCTTATGATGAAAATTGTAGAGCATTTTCCCTCATTGTTAAATGGCATTCATATTGAAATAGAAATGAGAATACTTTAGATAATGAAAAGAGAGTTATCCAAACATTATAATTCTTGTATTGAGATCATTGTATGTAAATGTTAATTGATTTACAAGCAATGAATAAATCTCTATCTCTCACCCTCTATCTTTGCAAAGTTAGTTGATAACTTGATATGTTATTTTGACTGAGAAACTAATAAGTTAGTTGTGTAAATGGATAAAATTCAGATCTTTAATGCATTACTATAGAAAACTATAATGTTAGAAATGAAATCAATTTTAGATCAACTATACCTTCTGTAGTAAACTAAATCAACAAATTAGATTTAGGTGTAAAGGGAAAAAGATTTCAATTTTAAACAAGTAAAAAAAAACTAAAGGAATGGACAAATGGAGACCTACAGGTCTCTGGAAAATGTATGGGAAAATAATTCCCATACATTTCCTTGCCACAGTCAATATTATAATATATAAACTATCTACTTGTACACAAAGAAATACAATATAAAAGACCCCACACTCTTTCATTACTTTCCCTCGAAAAAATTGGCAAATATTATTTAAGTTTTCTTTTAGCCGAGAACACTTTCCATTAAAGTGTACATGGCTGACATATATTTCAAAGTAGCTTTTCCCATGACAAGCTATCTCAACCATTTCCTATGTGAGTTTTTGGGCTAGGTGCTTGTGCTTTGTATGGGGTGGGACCCAAAAATCCCTTGTCCCCATCAACTCTCCTCTCCTTAGTACATGCTAGTTTTTGTTTAATAAAAAACTTGCCCATTCCTTACCCTACGTGAGCTTTGCTTTGGTAGATGGATCATCTTTTTGATGGGACCCCCAAGTCAAGTCTAAGCTGTCCCTTGTTTCCAATGCATGCTTGTGGGGATATTCTTGGTAGGAATTAATTTAGTTTTTATTTATTTAATTGCAGCTCAACTTTGACTAGTATATTTTTGTTTATAGGAATGTTAGTTTAGTAAGTAGATTAGTATGGTCTAGTAAGGGCTAGTGGAGTTTTATAGGGTCATGATTAGGGCTAAATATAGGTTTAGTCTTAGTCTTTTGTTAATAATTGATCTATTAGCTAATAATCTTTTTAGTTGAGATTTAATATTTAATTTTGTTATTAAATGATTAATTAAATAATTTGATTATCTAATAGTTTATTAATTAGTAGACATTATTAAATAATATAACTATTATTTAAATAATTTATTTACACTTTTATGAAGATATCTAATAATTATGTTAATTATTAACCAATGTTATAATGACTTGTAAAAAGAAAAGTTTATTGCTTTCAATGATTAATTAACTAAAAGAGGGATCACTTAATAGAATTGGGGTCATCTAGATAAAACAAATTGAAAGTAGATAATAAGGTTATGACCTAATGTATTGTACTGTTAAAATTAAATTAATGTTTTAGAGGGATATAGTATAAACTAGGAGGCTAGTGAACTTTTATTAGCTAATGTTTTGATGACAATTCATGCTAGCTCACATTGTCAAGTTATTGTCAAATATAATTTGATCAATAGCATGGTTAACTCATGAACTAATTATGTGGTCAAATTATCAAAATTGTCATATAAGTCACGCTTAATAGATGAAACCTAAATACATATAATTGAAATTGATATAATTAATTATTTTATTAGGAGGTGTTTGGTTTGTAGTGTAGGATGTAGTATAGCTAAATGCGTTTAGATAACAATGTGTTCTAGAAGACACGTTTAAGTCCTTTGTCAGATTATTATTTAAAAGAATTTGATTATCAATATAGTTATCCCTCATACTTTAATGTAGGGTTGACTTCATTCGTTAAGATAGCTGAGATTTGAACCTTATCCTCTAAACCCTCATTGTTATAATATAACACTGTAACTTGACTTGATCCTTGATTGAGGTCGACTTTACTGTTGCCATCATACATATATCCTTGGGAAGTTACTCTTATCCTTTTTATAAAAAATAATAAAAAAATTTGGTGTATTTTTTGAGTGAAATTTTATGGGCATGACACTTGGTATCAGAGCCTAGGTTTCAACATTGTAACCTAAAACCCATTGCATTTCTTAGCTAATACTTAACCTTTTTGAATTGTTAGGATGCCTCCCCTTACGCATCAAGCTCAGAGATGGATTAGAGGATGAGGGGCTAGGTGAGCTCCCTCAGGTCGTGAGCAAGCTGAACAAATGGCTGAGGTATCGACCGTTAATCAACCACCACCACCACCACCACCACTAGACCCTAATCAGGTGGTCCTTTTAGCCTTACAAAACCTCATCAGGGTTATACAAGAGAGGTTGCCTCTAGTTAATCCTCAGCTAGAGCACCAACTATCTAGGGGATAGAGATCACAGGTTAGAGAGAGGACTAGGAGTCCTCCACGAGATCAAGAGGAAGGACAGGGGACACATGAGGCGGATTTGGTTCACATGCCAGAACCACCACCTAGTATTTTTCAGAGGGCACCCCGTGATGCTCGAGATCATATTAGAGATCTCCTATGGTTACAACCACCTTTTTATCATCGTTCTATAGAGGGTACAGATGTTGAGGCATGGCTTTCGAGCTTAGAGAGGTGCTTTGGGTTGCGTTAGTATGATAGCAACATCAAGGCTCACTTTGCAGTACTCCTTTTGAGAGATGGTGCTTCCACATGGTGGAAATAGGAAGAATATAAGAACAACACCACTATGGACACTATGACTTGGGAGACATTCCTAGAGAGGTTTCAAGATAGGTACCTATCAGAGCACTATAGACTGAGGCATATTGATGAGTTCCATGAGCTCCAGCAGAGGGGGCTCATAGTGCTACAGTATGAGACCCGATTCCTTGAGTTGCTACCCTATGTAGACTACATGAAGGATGAAAAGCTATGAATCAAATATTTCATTAAGGGACTCAATGATTGGATAGAGGGATAGGTTGGCATGACCTCACCAAAGACCTTGAACTATAACTCCACATCACAGTCATAGGGGCACCAGAAGAGTCACTGGAAGAATAATAAAAGATATTCCTCAGGATATTTTAACAAGAACCCATACAAACAGACTCAACAAAACTAGAAACAAAAGTCACCATAGGGACAATAGGGCTCTAAGCCCAAATAGTGGCATGAATAGGGATAGAGAAAGGATCAGCGACAATAATATACAGATGCACCCCTAGCATAGACTCATCAATCCTCTCAGGGGGGTTTCAGTGGTTCTAGTAGGGCTAGTGGTCAGTAGTTCTCTAGGCCATAGGGAGTACAAACTTTCACATGAGGTCCTTGCTATGCATGTGGTGCAATGGGGCACTTAGTTCATGATTGTTCATAGGGTCAGATGTCAGGCAGTTAGCGTGTGGCAGCTTCTGAGCCTACCATTGTAGACTTTGGAAAGTCTCACAGAGTATTTGTAGTGGTTGATAATTGCCAGGCCGAGCACCAGGCCATAGTGATAGAGGCTGTAGGTATGATCAACAGTAATAGTGTTACTATATTGTTTGATTTAGGTGCTACTAATTCTTTTATATGTCCATTTTTTGTGGAGCGTTGCGGGCTTGTGGTAGAAAGACAGGAAGTTAGTTGGGAAGTGGAGTTAGCCTCAGGGTCTAGAGTGTCATTCAACTCTTTAGTGAAGGATAGCCAGGTGCAAATTGGTGATTTCATCACAACTGTGGATCTTCATATCACACCTCTTAGTTCTTATGACATAGTGTTTGGCATGGATTGGCTTTATGCCCACAGAGCTAAGATAGATTTTTGACAGAAGAGGATCAAGTTCCTTGATGATCATGGTACACCCATAGTGATTTGAGAGATTCAAAGAGGCATTTCTCTGCGCATGATCTCAGCCATGCAACTTAAGCGAATCATGCGAAAGGGATGTCAACTTTTTGCTATTACTATCAGTGATAGAGAGGATGAGGAGGAAGGGAAACCATCTCTTGATGATTATCCTATACTTCAAGAATTTGTAGATGTGTTTCCTACTAAACTTCTAGGCATGCCTCCTCCTAGAGTAGTAGACTTCCATATTGATCTTGTGCTAGGAGCTGCTCCAATTTTGAGGGCACCTTACAGGATGACCACTAATGAGCTTAATGAGCTCAAGATTCAGCTAGAGGAACTTTTGGAGAAGGGTCACATTCATCCTAGTGTTTCACCTAGGGGCACACCTGTTATCTTTGTTAAAAAGAAGGATGGATCCTTGCGGTTATGTATGGATTACCAACAACTTAATAAGCTTACCATCAAGAATCGATATCCACTCCCCAAGATTGATGATTTGTTTGATCAGCTTAAGGGTGCTAAAGTTTTTTCCAAGATTGATCTTAAGTCTGGTTATCATCAGTTACAGATTGTTGACAGCAATATCCCTAAGACTGCATTCCATACTAGATATGGGCATTATGAGTTCACAGTTGTACCTTTCAGACTCATCAATGCTCCAACAATTTTCATGAGCCTTATGAATGGGGTATTCTATACCTTCCTTGATAAGTTTTTAATTGTGTTCCTTGATGATATCCTAATTTATTCACGGGATGAAGAGGAGCACAAAGAGCACTTGAGATAGGTTTTGCAGTGTCTTAGAGACAATTAGTTGTATGGCAACTTGTCCAAATGTGCTTTTTATAGGACAAAGATTCATTACCTCAGGCATGTTATTTTAGGAGATGGGATCTTAGTAGATCCATCTAAGATTAGAGCCATCATGGATTGGCCTGCACCTACTTCAGTGACCGAGGTCAGGAGGTTTATGGGATTGGTAGGTTATTATAGACATTTTGTAGAAGGTTTTTCTAGAGTGACACATCCCATTACTTCTCTTCAGCGTAAGGGAAAGAAATTTGAGTGGACTGAGAAGTGCGAGAGGGCCTTTCAAGAACTCAAGGAGGCACTTACCAGTGCTCCTATTCTAGCAATGCCTGATCCATCAACAGATTTTGTTGTTTGCACTGATGCTTCCTTAGATGGCTTGGGAGTAGTTTTTATGCAGAATGGGTGAGCCATTGCATATCAGTCTAGGAAACTTAAGATTCACGAGCTCAATTACCCCACTCATGACCTTGAGTTAGCTATAGTGGTTCATGCCTTAGTGAGATGGAAGCATTTCCTTTTGGGTCATCGGTTTGAGCTCCATTCAGATCATCAGAGCTTGCAGTGTATCTTCTCTCAGCCAAACTTGAATGCACATCAGTGTAGGTGGATGGAATTCCTATGTGAGTATGATTTTGATGTCCACTACATCAAGGGGAAAGAGAATGTAGTTGCCGATGCTTTGAGTAGGAGATGCCATGGGGCCTACTCTATGATAGTAGGTACTGAGTTGTGGGATTAGATATTGCATCATTTGAATGATGATGCTTGGTATGCAGAGGTTAGTCAGATTATTCAGTCTTAGAACTCTCTTGAGGGTAAATATTCAAGATATTCCCTAGATTCTGATGGGATTTTATGCCATAGAGGACACATCTATGTCCCATCCTTCAAAGATTTGTGAGTTTTCATCATGCTAGAGGCTCATAGGGCCCCTTATGCAAGACATCCCAGAGTCAAGAAGATGCATGCGGATTTGAGACAATTATGTTATTGGCCAGGTATGAGGCAAAACATAGCTGAGATAGTGGCATGATGTATTGAGTGTCAGAGGGTTAAGGCAAAGCATCAACACCCTAGTGGTTTGCTTCAACCTAATGAGATTCCAGAGTGGAAGTGGGATGTTATTTCCATGGACTTCATCATTGGTCTCCCTATTTCATCTTGACCTCATGATGCCATCATGGTAACAGTTGACAAGTTGACCAAAGTAGCCCACTTTTCACCCATTCAGACCACTTTTATAGCCCTAGCAGTAGCACAGTTTTTCTTGCGGGACATTGTCAGACTTCATGGTATACCCCGTAAGATTATTTTTGATCGAGATTCTCTCTTCACATCATCTTTCTGGAGAGGATTACAGACAACTTTGGGCACTAAGCTCAATTTTAGCACCGCTTATCACCCAGAGACCGATGGTCAGACAGAGAGGGTAAATCAAGTATTGGAGGATATGCTTCACATGTATGTCATGGATCATCAGACTAGGTGTGAGGAGTAACTTCATTTGGTGGAGTTTGACTACAATAATGGGCATCACACTTCTCTAGGTATGCCTCCCTATCAGGCATTATATGGCAGACCATGCAGAACACCATTGAGTTGGGACCATATTGAGGATAGAGCTGCTTTAGGTCTTGAGTTAGTGTGAGAGTTAGAGCAGTAGGTGACATTGATCAGACAGTGTCTGAAGGAGGTACAAGATAGGCAAAAGAAGTATGTAGATGCCAAGAGGGAAGATTGTAGTTATCAGGTTGGAGATAGGGTCTTTCTAAGAGTGTGATCTCATAAGTGTCCAATCTGATTTGGAAAGGGCTCTAAGCTTGCACCTAGATTTATTGGCCCTTTTGAGATACTTGAGTGGATAGGTCCTATCACCTATCATCTTGCTTTGCCACTGAGCCTATCATGCATCCATAATGTTTTTCATGTGTCAGTGTTGAGAAAGTATATTTTTGATGAGAATCATATCATAGATTGGGATGCCTTGTAGGTGGATTCAGATGGTCAGTTGGCTTTGGAGCCAATCCACATTTTGGCTCACCGGATGCTAGCACTTCAAGGCCGAGAGTTGGACCAGGTTAGGGTCTAGTGGGATTGCTATGATGAGGTTATGACATCATGGGAGGATGCAACACAGATGAGAGCACAGTACCCCCATATTTTTGATGAACTCCAGGAGGAAGTTCATGCCTAGGGGGGAGGATGTGAGGCCTCACCTTGAGCCTATCATAGCCTTTCAGTTCTGCATTTGAGTTAGACATATTTTATGGTTATATTTTGATGCTCTATGGATGTTACTGATACCTTTTGTTATGGTTTTATCACTTTAGTAGTTTGATGCACATTATATTATGATTTGGATGATGATTACTAAGACATCGGTTTGGAACTTACATGTATGTTTTTAATTCTATTTTATGAATGTTTATGATGATGAAGTTTAATTGCAATTAAATTATATATGTATGCAATGATTATGTTTCTAGTTTATTTAGTAATGAATTATATATTTCATGATGAGATGTTTGTAGGTTATGAATCAACAATTATGGTCATGTGAATTATGAATTGACAGATGAATTATCTTGATTATTAATGTTAAGAATTTACATGTTTTATTTCCTTGGACTACTGATATTGGACTTGAGTGTGCAAGGAAATAGGCCGTGGTAAATTTGGGGAATCATCACATAGACTTTTGTTAATCAATTTGAGCCAAGGTTGCTTCTAGTGAGAAGCTAAGAACCTCATTGTATCATGTTTATTTCATGAAAGTAATGTGCATGGGTGTATTTTAATTATATGTAAATTGTTAATGTAATTTATGTTGTGCAGATCCAAGTGGATATGCCACATAGCTTGTGATGTGTCTTTCTTGTTGTGCCACTTGACACATGTGTGTACTTAAGGCCATGACATATCCACTTGAGATTTGATGTCATTAATCTAGGATGGTACCACCTTTAGGTGTTCCTTGTAAATCCTTGGTTAGGAAGCCTTAGAGTAGGTCAAACCACGTTGAACTCGAATTCAAACTTCAAGTGTAGTTTAGGGAGGTTAAATGAGCCCCTAGGGAGTAATTAGGGTCCTTTTTAGCCACCCCACTTGATGTACCTTAGTTTTGGCGTTTAATTTTTGTCAAACTTAAGCCCATAACTCATTTATGATTCCTTAAAAGTACCTCTCAAGGAAAATTTCGAAAATGGAGGGATGGCAAGTGAGGAAAAGCCCATTCCTCTTTCCCCATTCTTGATCTCCCTCTCATTTATGAAGGGAGACAAGGAGGGATGGAAGATCTCCATGAGCCATACCTATTAATGAGGGTTTGGTGAAAAATCTCTTTTAGTAGGAGTTTTGGGGAAGGTATTGGGTTGACACCCACTCTCTAGATTTGGAGACTTAGCTATTTTGCAGAGCCTTAGAAAGTGGAAAGCTCTTCATAAACTTTCTTCCATTAGCTTGGATCAAGGTTGGTGGCATACTTCTCTTTGTTAGTTTTAGTTTTCATGTTGAGAGAAAGAACTCTCTTGTATGTTATTTTTTCCTTGTATGCAAAATCTAGTTATCATTTCTCTTGTAGTGTATGTGTTGAGAGCTTGATGTTTTTGTGATAATGGAGGATTTGTGATTCTTAGTTGTTGTAGTTTTATTTCCTTGTGTTGTGAATGTGTAGTTATTTATAGATGTTATGAGAATCATGAGCTTATTGTTGAGCATGATTTCTTGTATTGTAAATGTGTAGTTTCATTGTTGATTCTTGAAGTTTTTCTTTTATGTGTTGTAGTGTTTTGTTGAGGGAGTTCTCAAGGCCATACTCACCCTTGGGAGGGAAGAGTAGCCTTGAGGGTGAAGGGAATTGTTGGGACATTCAAGAGTGTAGCATCTCTCCTTGGATAGGAGAGGGATGAACATGGATGTATGGGCTCCATGTAGCCATCTTCATTTTATGTTTTGTTTATTGGGGGTCATAAGGATTTTTGTGGAGATTGTGTTTGTGGAGAGATATGTAGATGAGGAAGCCAAGTGATGGCTTAGCTCTTATCAAGAAATGTGCTTCTCCTCTTGGATTTGGTTCCACCTTCACCCTATTTGAGTCATGTTGTGACTCTTTGTGATAAATTTGGAAGGGAGATTGCTTGTAATTTATGTTTTATGTTGTTGTATATGTGGGTTTTGCATGAGTGTTCTCCTTGTCTTTGTGATGGTTCCCCTCACTTGGGGGTGGCTTCTTAGAAGCCTAGGTTGGGAGGTGAGCTTCCCATGGCGTTCCATAAAATTTATTTGTAGGTTTGTAGAGGCTATGACCTTGTGGAAAAAAAAGACTCATGGAGAGGACTACTTTGTAGATTTTGGATCAATAGCATTGTGTAGATTGGAGACTTGAACTCCAATCCAAATCTTGTATATTTGTAGTTTGTATTAAGTTCTTTTGAGTGTTAAATGAGAGTATTTCATCTCTCTTTGTAATAGATCCTTTTGTTCAAATTTGGTGTTGTTGAAGTTTGAAATGAACTTGTATTGAACTTTGAATTTATTCAATATCAAATTTGGGTAGGCTATGAACTTGTTGTTTTATCATGATCTTATTGGTATAATGGAAAATGTGTTTCATTTCATTACAATATAAAGGTTTTGTTGGCTTATGATGAAAATTGTAGAGCATTTTCCCTCATTGTTAAATGGCATTCATATTGAAATAGAAATGAGAATACTTTAGATAATGAAAAGAGAGTTATCCAAACATTATAATTCTTGTATTGAGATCATTGTATGTAAATGTTAATTGATTTACAAGCAATGAATAAATCTCTATCTCTCACCCTCTATCTTTGCAAAGTTAGTTGATAACTTGATATGTTATTTTGATTGAGAAACTAATATGTTGTGTAAATGAATAAAATTCAGATCTTTAATGCATTACTATAGAAAACTATAATGTTAGAAATGAAATCAATTTTAGATCAACTATACCTCCTATAGTAAACTATATCAACAAATTAGAATTAGGTGTAAAGGAAAAAAGATTGCAATTTTAAACAAGTAAAAAAAAAATTAAAGGAATGGACAAATGGAGACCTACAGGTCTCTGGAAAATGTATGGGAAAATAATTCCCATACATTTCCTTGCCACAGTCAATATTATAATATATAAACTATCTACTTGTACAAAAAGAAATAAAATATAAAAGACCCCACACTCTTTCATTACTTTCCCTCGAAAAAATTGGCAAATATTATTTATGTTTTCTTTTAGCTGAGAACACTTTCCATCAAAGTGTACATGGCTGACATATATTTCAAAGTATCTTTTCCCATGACAAGCTATTTGAACCATTCCTTGTGTGAATTTTTGGGCTAGGTGCTTGTGCTTGGTATGGGGTGGGACCCAAAACTCCCTTGTCCTCATCAACTCTCCTCTCCTTAGTACATGCTAGTTTCCGTTTAAAAAAAAACTTGCCCATTCCTTACCCTAAGTGAGCTTTGCTTTGGTAGATGGATCACCTTTTTGGTGGGACCCCCAAGTCAAGTCTAAGCCATCCCTTGTTTCCAACGCATGCTTGTGGGGATAGTCTTGGTAGGAATTAATTTAGTTTTTATTTATTTAATTGCTGCTCAACTTTGACTAGTATATTTTTGTTTATAGGAATGTTAGTTTAGTAAGTAGATTAGTAGGGTCTTGTAAGGGCTAGTGGAGTTTTATAGGGTCATGATTAGGGCTAAATATAGGTTTAGTCTTAGTCTTTTGTTAATAATTGATCTATTAGCTAATAATCTTTTTAGTTGAGATTTAATATGTAATTTTGTTATTAAATGATTAATTAAATAATTTGATTATCTAATATTTTATTAATTAGTAGACATTATTAAATAATATAACTATTATTTAAATAATTTATTTACACTTTTATGAAGATATCTAATAATTATGTTAATTATTAACCAATGTTATAATGACTTGTAAAAAGAAAAGTTTATTGCTTTCAATGATTAATTAACTAAAAGAGGGATCACTTAATAGAATTGGGGTCATCTAGATAAAACAAATTGAAAGTAGATAATAAGGTTATGACCTAATGTATTGTACTGTTAAAATTAAATTAATGTTTTAGAGGGATATAGTATAAACTAGGAGGCTAGTGAACTTTTATAATCTAATGTTTTGATGACAATTCATGCTAGCTCACATTGTCAGGTTATTGTCAAACATAATTTGATCAATAGCATGGTTAACTCATGAACTAATTATGTGGTCAAATTATCAAAATTGTCATATAAGTCATGATTGATAGATGAAACCTAAATACATATAATTGAAATTGATATAATTAATTATTTTATTAGGAGGTGTTTGGTTTGTAGTGTAGGAGGTAGTATAGCTAAATGCGTTTAGATAACAATGTGTTCTAGACGACACGTTTAAGTCCTTTGTCAGATTATTATTTAAAAGAATTTGATTATCAATATAGTTATTCCTCAGAATTTAATGTAGGGTTGACTTCGTTCGTTAAGATAGCTGAGATTTGAACCTTATCCTCTAAAACATCATTGTTATAATATAACACCATAACTTGACTTGATCCTTGATTGAGGTTGACTTTACTGTTGCCATCATACATATATCCTTGGGAAGTTACTCTTATCCTTTTTATAAAAAAAAAATACAAAAATTTGGTGTGTTTTTTTAGTGAAATTTTATGGGATGACAAAATTATAGAGCCCTAGGACAATGTCGGCTTAGGACCCAATTTGACCTAGTCCTAAAAGCATAAATTTTTTTGAATTCTATGAAGGATCAGTCACTGGTTCTGAAACTCTGAATCTGTAACTTTTTCGTTTGTTCCTGCATACAAGAAAAAAGGGAAATTATTGTGGAAAGGGGATTTCCTTAGTCAAGCACCTGTATAGGAATTAACCATGAAATGAAATAATGAAATCATTTAAAATAAGACAAATTTAAGTTTTCACCCTTCTTATAAAACCATCATGGATGGATGTTAGGATTTGATAAACCCATGAAGATGTATGAATGCTTGCTTAAGATGTGTTGTAGAATCAAGAATGTCCTCATGAATGAAATTGATCTACACTTGACAAATCCTACACCTTGAAGGAATATATGATTGATCACCTCAATAGAGAAGAAGAAGAAAGAAGAATGGATGTTAATCTTCTTGCTTTCTTTTGAATTCCCCTACTTGTCCTATTAGGATTAGGGAGCACTGAGAGGAGGGGAAGAGGGGGTGAAGGAGTGTAGTAATAATCTTTAATTTCTTCCAAAAATACCAAAACTTAATAAATAAAGTAAATAAAAGTAAACCAAATAGAACACATAACATGAACATCATAAGACCATGATTTTTTATTGAGGAAAACCTGACTAAGGGAAAAACCCCAGTGGGGATGATAACCACAAATAACTCACTATTGTAGTAATAAGTGCCTAGTTAAAGGCATAATTACACAAAGGGGAATGAACTTGCATTAAAGTTTACAACCTAGAGCTCACTTCTCATTTACATAACTGAAATACATCACGACTTACAACCAATTATATAAACAAAATGGACTTACAATCCTATACCAAACTGACTAGTAGCATCTGCAATGCTTATACATTTCCAATGAAGCTCTGAACATAGATATTCTCATCCAACTTAGTCTCAAATTAATGCCTTATCATCACATTATCATCATACAACTATCACTACTATGCATCTCTCTTCAGAATAAAAAATTGATCTTAAATATAAGATTATAACTTGAAAAACTCAAACTCCGTTGACCCAAATAAGAGTAATGAAATGTGTAGTGATCTTCACCAGAACACAAAATTAAATATTTCTAACCAAACCAAGTAACCATTGATGTTGATTCTATCATTAAAAATCATTAAACTGATAATAAAAAATGATTTACCAAGTATACCAACTCAATTTCTCTAGACTGTCCCGTTCTTCCAAAAACTCTATCAACCCAATATTTCACATTGAATATCTCATACATATGATTTATTTAGGATCTATGATTTATGAATTAGACATAATAGTATGTCTACATTCATATCTCATAATCACATACACTAACACTCAAAATTCTATCTGAAGCAAACATATCTATCTGACCTGTCACTATTCATCTTTTGGTACTTGGGCAAATACAGGTAACAAATTCTTTGGTAAATTGACTTGTCTACATCATGGCCAAGAGTAATGATAGTAGTTACTATTATGTATCAAATTTTTACCATATTAAACTAGAAATTTTAATAAGATGATATAATGCGGGAATCACTTCTGCATGTGGGATATACAAAAATAAAACCTTGAAGTGAAACCTCTAGATTCTAGGCTAGTTCCTATTCGATAATCACCTATTTAGCTCAAAAATAAACTAAGACTTATAAGATAAAGGGGAAAATAAAATTGGAAATAAAATGAAATGCAGATTCTCTATCTTACTAGGTGATACACTAAACTATTATGAATCACAACCACAAATTACTAAGTGTTGGTTTTACACTATCTAACTTGAGGGAATGTACAAAATTTATGTAAAGGCTTGCATAAATATTTCATAGTAAGGTTTTGAATGAACCTATTAAGGAGAAGAGATTACTCACTTAACCATTTCAAAACATAAAACATAAACTACAACCTGCAAACAAACATACGCTCCTGCAAATAGGTACTTAGATGAGACAAGATAACATGGAATAACAAAATTCACTAATCACCTTCATCAATCACGTATAGTGCATACAAATATGTAGAAAGAAAAGAATACTAAAAGAACTTAGATAATGCTTTGCTCCAAAAGTTTAGTCATTGTATATTATGTTTCCAAAATGAATTACAGACATATGCACAAAATACTTCAAGAAAAAAAATTTCACAAAGAAAGCTTCTCTTGCATAATCATAACTAACTACCAATGAGCCTCAAAAACTCTCTAAGTACTAATTCCTCAACCACCAAGGGTCAGATACTAGAAAAAAGGCTCAAAAAATGGGGTCTAGAAGCCATGGAATAAGGAAAACTAGTTGGAAAAAGTCTCCACAACTATAAAGGAGCCTAATGTGTGCTAAAAAAAGGCCTCAAAATACTCATAGAGCTCATAAAGCCTCCTTAACAACTAAGAATAAGTCTCAATTCAAAACTTCCTAAATGCCCTTCAACATCCCCTAAATATGCTCCAAGATGCCTAGATGCTCTCGTTATGTCTCCAAACTGCCATGATCTTTAATAAAAATTCTTTAAGGCTATTAAAAAATCCTTATCCCTCTAGCCTTCATTAATAAATTGATTTTCCTCTAAAATTTTTAATAATTATTAATTGATTTATAGAATGCATCAATTAATAATTATTAAATTACAAAAAAATATTAAATAAAAATAATATTAAAGGAAAAATATTATTTTACTTAATAATATCATCATTTATTAATGAAAATATTATCATATTATTAAGTAAAATAATAATATACGTGTTCAAATTCCATTAAAATGGCATTGGCCATAGACTTGAAAGAAAATGAAAAATGAGGAAAAGGGCATCAAATGCATGACAACCCCAAAAGCTTTCTTTATTTTACACTCAAAATATTTTTCTCTTTTGAATTTGAACAAGGGTTGTGGAAACCCTAGGGTGCTACATCTTTTTCTTTTCAACTGCCCGTGCCACCATGATTGGTTTGAAGGTTTATGCTAGAGAATTTTGAGGGCCATTCTAGAGACTTTTCTGCGATTCTCACCTATAATATTCACACAAATCTTTGTTTCCAGGTATGCTCAAGCTTTATTCATGCTCTTGAGCTTTGTCTCTTGCACCTTTCGAGGATTTTTTTAAAAAATGACCGTGGCTCACTACAACACATTTGACTTCTTTACTTTTTTGCGTCGAATATTTGAGAATTTTCAGCCTTTTGTGGCTCGAAATCTTTGAGTTCATTACTTTTAGACCCCTTTCAGTTCAAAACTGGAAGGTTTTTTTTTTCTTTTCTTTTCTTTTCTGTTGCGGCTTTGACTCAAGATATCTTTGTGCCATACATCTCATTATATATTGTAGCTTCACTTCTAAACTCTAATATAATACATGCCATTTATATTAATATTGTCAAGATTTATCTTTATTCATGAAATAAGATCTCTTTGTTATCTTGATGGTTGTTAATTACATGCCTGATGCATCTCATAATTTTTTGTATTATTTCTTTATGAAAGAGTTTCCTTGCAGGGTTGAGATTTCTCTAGGCATGCTTTTCATTGAAACAATGACAACAAGCTATGATACATAATAGAGAATGAATCTCATTATTTACCAAACCCTTGCCTTCCGCTACCCTAGCTGTTCTTTTCATTATTTACTTTTTTGGAGCTCTAATCTGTATTCCAGAGGCTTATTTACCTTTAAAATTAGTACCCATGTTACCATGTGTCTATCAATACTATTGGAATTGGTTATGTAATATGTGTTGACTCTCATTGTTTGTCATTGCTATCAACATATGTTTCAGATGAAGACAGATAGACTAGTTAACAGTGATACATGGATGATTGACAAAAGTGTACAAGTACTGTATAGTTGTTTCAGAGCATGTGAATATAGGAATATGAATAGGGATGAGTTGTGACATTATGTATAAGGTCTCTTGGCTTAATGTTGTAGATGGAGTGATTTACAACTATTTTAGTGAGGGCTGGTTATTGGACTGTTACACTAGACAGTGACAGAGTTAGTCTATGTATTTATGAGATCAGTCTTATGCAAGCATGATTTTTTATCTATGAGATTAAGGTGTGATAGAAGACATATTGGAGAATATTATTTGTGATTATGAAGTTTTAGTGTTCGTGGTTATGTCAGCTTAAGTGTGTGGTCTTGCGAAGATCTATTTGGAGCTGACTAGAGATGTGTAACATGTTGTGAAGATGACGCGCATGGATTTAGGATCCTAGAGTGTTTTTGATGTATTGTAACTATTGTATACTTGTATAAGGTACCATGTGTATCTTAGCAAGGTTCTATTTAATTATCTGTTCATTGTGAAAGTCTTAATTGGCCGACCTAATTGATTATTGTAATACGGTATAAAGAAGAGTTATTTTTGGAGAATGAAGTATGTTCATGAAAATATGTGAGCTTGTATTTGTGAAGTCTGTTGGATGTAGAGAAGAGGTCATGATTGAGAAGATTCATTGGAAATGATCAAGAAAAGACAATTTCTATCAAACAATTCATTGGATTGTATATCTTCTATACAATCATATTTTAGAAAGTGAGTCCTGAAGGTAGATTTAAACTTATTTAGGTAGTGTGCCTGGGAAATGAGCCTACCATTTATTTCTCTTGACTCCTAACAGGGTCTATCCTTTAATAGAGACTATGCATTATATGCATTAATAATCTCCTAACAAGGCTAAATCTTTTAGTAGGAATACTATACTTTCAATACATCATCTGTGGGTATTAATTTCCACTAGGGTTTTACCTTTAACAGGGTTTCCTTGACAAAAAAATATTGTGTTATGGTGTTGCATTCATTGTGTTGATATTATGATTAAGTGTTTTGGTTTATAAAGTTTAAATTTTAATATTTTGTCTCACAACTGATTCACCCCCCCCTCTTAGTTGTAATGGTGGAGTGTTATTCCTAACAATTGGTATCAAAGCTTTTGGTCCTTGGAGAGAAAGCTAAACAACTTGAAGTGATCTTGGAGATCAAATTATATAGGAAGGAAAGTAAAAAGTTTGATCCTGATGATTTTAACAATTGGAAGAACAAGATGAGAACACATCTATTGTGTTTGGGTATTGACTACTGGATGATAACAAAGAAAGAAGAGTAGATCAAGGCTGAAGATGAATTGGAAAGTACCATTGATGAGGGAAAGAAGATGTTTTCTTGTAAAATGGTTGTAAGGGAAGCATTTATTAGTGTGCACTCTAAAGGTGAATTCACTAAGGTTAAGGACTTGGATTCAACACACAAAATTTGGTCAAGATTGGAAGCACTATATGAAGGAGACAGATTTACTAAACAATTGAAGTTGCATAATT
The DNA here is from genome assembly GCA_027943335.1 of Chamaecyparis obtusa. Classification (NCBI taxonomy): domain Eukaryota; kingdom Viridiplantae; phylum Streptophyta; class Pinopsida; order Cupressales; family Cupressaceae; genus Chamaecyparis; species Chamaecyparis obtusa. The sequence continues at coordinate 272,426 of BSBK01009576.1, read as the reverse complement.
GGAAGAAAAATATGGAGACTTTGAGAATGAGAGATGATGAAATTGTTAGAGCATATGTACAAAGGGTTACAAAGGTTATTATTGGCATTATAAATTCTAGAGGCACATACAGTGAAGAGGAAGTAAATGCAAAGATTTTTAGATCTCTGATACCTGTGTATAAGACTAAAGTGAAAGTGATAGCTTGGAGATCATACCTTTAACTGTGAACTTTAACAAAGAGATGTTGATTGCTACATTAACTAGCTTTGAGTTTGCAGAACTTGGAGATTCATTACCTAAGCCTGTATCAACATTTAAGGTGACTATGCATGATGAAAAAATGACTATTAAGTCTAGCGAGCAATAGAAGAAATGATTTCTGAGAAGATCTTGGTGAGTATGCAGATGAATGGGAAAAGATACATGAAGAAGAAAGGAAGTTAGATGAGATTGTGGCCCTGATAGAAAAAAGATAAAAGAGAGTTAAAGGTAAGTTTCAAGGAAAGCTACCCCTAAAATGTTTTTCATGTAAAAAGATTGGTCATTTTGCATCTAGAATTCCTACAAGGGTTCCTAAGCACAAACCTAAGTTTCATAGACCTAATTACTCAAAGGATAAAGAATGTTACTATGCTAGTGAAGGTGTTTCTGATGATGATGAAATAGACTATGATGGGATTGAATTTATTGCTATTAAATATGATGAACCTATTCATGAAGAAAAAGCCCTAGTTTCACATGTTGCGAAGAAATAAAAATGGATCTTAGATAGTGGTTGTTCACATCATATGATTGGTGATAAAAATAAGTTTTTTAAGCTAAAAAAGTATGATGGTGGTGTAGTTAGATTTGGCGATAATGTTCCTAAGTTTATCATTGTAGTAGGATCGATTTCTCTAGATGGTAGGTATAATACTAATGATGTACTACTTGTTGAAGGACTTAAGAATAATTTGTTAATTTTTGGATAGCTTGTAGACATGGGTTATCAACTGGAGTTCATTAATGGGAAATGTTCTATTAGAAAAAAGTCAGGAAATTTGATTGCAACGGGCACTAAATCAAGAGGTAATGTATTTGACCCAATGCATCTGAGGTTTACTGTTTCATTGTGAAGATTGATGACATTTGGTTATGGCAAAAAATATTCTATCATGTGAATTTTGATAATATTGTGAAGGCAAGCAAGTATGAAAAATTCTGTTAGAGACCTACTGAAGATTGTAAAACCATCTAACACCATGTGTAGAGAATGTGTAATGGGGAAATAGACTAAAAGTAATTTTCAAAGAAAATCTTACTCAGCTAAATGAAAATTAGCTCTAGTGCATACAGATCTGTGTGGACCTACAAGAACAAGATCTTATTATGGTGAGAGGTATTTTATACTTTTTGTTGATGATTTCTCTAGGATGATGTGGGTTGCATTTCTTAGAGAAAAGTCTAAGGCTTTTGACAAGTTTAAGATTTTTAAAACCAAAGTTGAGAATGAATTTGGTTTAAAGATAAATTTTTTGAGATCAGAAAGAGGTGGAGAATTTAATTCAAATATGTTTAATAACTACTGCAAATATCATAGCATATATAGACAAACATCAGCTCCTAGGACTCCACAACAGAATGGGATTGCAAAGCAAAGAAACAAAACAATTTTAGATGCTGCTAGAACTATGTTGTTGGAAGGAAACGTGTCACATATTCATTGGAGAGAAGCTGTTGGTACTTTTGTTTATACTTTGAACATAATTTAAATTAGAGAAGGTACAACTAAGACTCCTTATGAATTATGGTTTAATCATACCCCTACTATGAAATATTTTAGAATATTTGGTAGTAAATGCTATATCAAAAGAGATGATGACATAGGAAAATTTGATGCTAGAAGTGATGAAGAGATCTTTCTTGGTTATTCTAATAAGAGAAAGAGTTACAAATGTTTTAATCTAAGATTGAGAAAGATGATTGAAAGTGCTAATGTGAGAATTGATGAGAAGTTTCAAATTCAGGAAAGAGTTTATGACTATAGTCAGAATTCAAATAACATAGAAGTTGTTACAAATCAAGAAGGACCTTTTAAAGTTGATCATGAGATGGAAATATGTTTAAATGACTCTACTAATATTCAAAATACACCAAGGTATGTAAAGAAGAACCACCCTAAAAATTAAATAATTGGTGATGCTAATAAAGGAAAGTTGACAAGGTCTAGACTAAGGAATGAAATTTGTTTGATTTCTCAAGTTGAAGCTAAAACTACCGATGAAGCTTGTATGGAAGAATATTAGACTAAATAAATGCAGGAAGAACTGGAAGAGATAAATAAAAATAATACTTGGGAATTGGTTCCTAGACCTAAACAAAAGAATGTGATATAAAATAAATGGGTTTTGAAAAATAAGATGAATGAATAAGGGACAGTTGTAAGAAATAAAGCGAGACTTGTTTGTAAAGGCTACTCTCAACAAGAAGGCATAGACTTTGAAGAAAAAATTTCTCCTATTGCTAGGTTGGAGGTAGTAAAACTATTTCTTGCTTATTTTGCACATAAAGACTTTAAAGTATATCCGATGGATGTTAAATCTACATTTTTGAATGTTGACCTTGAGGAAGAAGTTTACATTGAGCAACCTAATGGATTTCCTTTGATAGAGAATGCAGATACGGTATGTAAACTGAAGAAGACATTGTATGGACTAAAACAAGGACCTAGAGCATGGCATGTGAGATTGGATAAGTATCTATTGAGTCTTGGTTTTAGAAAAGGTAATGCTAATAGTAATTTATATTTGAGAACTAGTAAAGAAGGAATTCTAATAGTTGAAGTTTTTGTGGATGACATTATTTTTGGAGGTAATGATGATATGAGTAAGAATTTTTCTAAGGAAATGGAAAATAAATTTGAGATGCCAATGATAGGTGAAATAAAATTTTTCTTTAGCTTACAAATTAATTAGAACAAAGATGTAATTTTTATTTCTCAGACAAAGTATCTTAAAGAGATGTTAAAGAAATTTGGAATGGAAGATTGTAAACTTGTTGGAGCACCCATGGCTACTGGTTATAAACTTACTAATACTGATGAAAGTACAAGTATTTTTTAGAAAAAGTATAGATCAATGATTGGAGGCCTACAACATCTAACCCATACCAAACCCAACATAGCTAATGTTGTTGGAATTATGGTGAGATATCAAGAAAATCCTAAAGAGACTCACCTTGTTGCTGTGAAAAGGATATTTAAATACTTGAAGGGAACACTTGAGTATTGATTATAGTATGAAAAGTTTGATGATTTTGTGTTACATGCTTATACTGACGCTGATTGGGTAGGAAGTGTGGATGATAGAAAAAGTACTAGTGGAGGTGCATTTTTCCTTGGGAAAGGATTGGTTTCATGGATAAGTAAGAAGAAGGACTGTATCGATCAGTATATTGCTGAATCAAAATATGTTTCTACTACTATAAACTCCACTCAAATTGTTTGGATGAAGTAGATGATGAAAGACATTGGAATAATTTTTGAAGAACTTGTGGTTATACACTATGATAACACTAGCATGATGAATATGTCAAAGAATCTAGTTATGCATTCTAAAAAAATTATATATCAATAAAGTATCATTTCTTAAGGGACAAGGTAGCAGAGAAAGAGATCAGATTGGATTTTATCAGCACAGATGAACAAATAGCAGATACATTTACAAATTTTTTTCCAAAAAATACCTTTAAATATCTTAGAGGTATGCTAGGGGTAAGAGCCCCTCCTTGTGAGAATTAATTGATGTAGGAATGCATCAGTCCAATGGTTTTTAGAGCTATATTACTTTTGGACTTGATGATTGGATCTACTCCTCAGGGGGAGTGATCACATGAACAAAACATAGCACATTTGGGTGATTTTGCACCAAATATGAGATAATCAGAGATTGGATAATGGAATCCTTTTCCATTGATGTTAAAAGGGGAGATGTTCAATGAAAATCCCTACTATTTTAGGGAAGAGGATATTGAGAAGATTGTAAAGAGGATACTGAGAAATTTGTATTGAGATGAGTACTTTTGGGTTGATGTATTTTCTCAGATATTATCATCAATGCCAAAGGGGGAGATTGTTGGAATTGGTTTTGTAATATGTTTTGACTCTCATTATTTTTCATTTATATCAAAATATGTTTCAGATGAAGGCATACATATTGGTTAACAATGATACATGGATGATTGACAGAAGTGTACATGTACTGTACAATTGTTTCAGAGCATGAAAAGATAGGAATATGAACAAGGATGAGTTGTGACCTTATGTCTAAGGTCAATTGGCTTAGTGTTTCAGATGGAGAGAGTTAAAATTATTTTAGTGAAGGCTGGTTACTAGACTGTTATAGTAGACAATGACGTAGTTAGTCTCTATATTTCTGAGATAACTCTTATGCAACCATGATTAGTGACTTGCAAGCTTAAGGAATGATATAAGACATATTTGAGAATATTATTTGTTACTATGAAGTTTTTGTGTTTTTGGTGATGTCATTTAAAGCGTGTGATATTGCGAAGACCTATTTGGAGTTGAATGGAGATGTGTAATGTGTTATGAAGATGGCGAGCATGAATTTCAGATCCTAGAGTGTATTTGATGTATCCTAACTATTGTATACTTGTGTAAGGTAACATGTGTATCTTAGAAAGGATCTATTTAATTATCTATTCATTGGATAAGTCTAAATTGGCCAACCTAATTGATTATTGTAATAGGTGAATAGTGGGAATATTGAGTATGGTTGATAGTATGATAAATAGGTTAAAATATAGTGGAGGGGTGTGTGATGGAAAATTTTATGGAAATATAAACTAGATAAAATAGAAATACTTACCTCAAAAGAAGGTTGATGAAGAAATCACTATTTTCTAATGTTTGTGTATAGTTCCAGGAAATTCTGCAACCTGCTCTGAACTGGAAATGCCGAGACAGAGAAAACCTAGAAAAATTTTATCCTTTCGAGGTCAGGTCAAGTTTGACCAAAATAGAGGGGCACAATCTTACCTTGGGGCACAATATTACCCCCCACTGAAGGTCATCCCTGACCTGAAACAACTCTGACATAAATTTTGTTTGCGAATCTTGAAAGTTTGCTGAATAGGGTATCTAGATCTGCACTTCAATTCATTGTTCTCTACATGTACCTACAATAAAAATGGTTTTGTTGTTTGGATGAGGGGTTTGCCTCGGTCAAACCATGGTTTGGAATCAACCTTAATAATGGAATTGAAATAAGGAATGCTATCAAGTAGTAGAAGTAGATCTAACAATGAAGCTATGATATTCAATAGATATGCAATTGTATTTGAAATGTAAACACGTATATTGATATGAAAGCTTGAACATAACATTAACAAATGTAAATAAAAACCTCCATGATTGTATGCTTGGAATCCACCTTGAGGGAAGAATGAATGGATCTTGAAGATGAAAAAAGGACCTTGAAGGAAGATCACATCACCATGATGGCTAGATCTAGGGTTTTGAATGATTAATCTTGAATGCTTGAACCAAATGCCTTCAAAGGATTGAATGATTGAATCCTTGATCTTAAATGGAGAACTTGAATAAAGAAGAGGACTTGAATGCTTCCTTGAAAATGCTTGATGAAACACTTTCCTGATCTTTCTTGAGTGCTTGAGATGGGATTGCAAGACTTGATGGTAGATGGAGAAAATGAGAGGGGAAGGCTTCCTTTTATAGTGATCTAGGGCACAAAATTCTAGAGAGGCAAAAATTGGAGAATTAAATCCAAATTAATCTTAACCCTTTGAAATGGACCTAGATTAAATGCAATTTAAGGGTTTACCATTCCAAAATTTGAAACAGCCGACCCAGAAGTGGGAAAATAAAACTTGTTGAAGCCCAACATCTCGAAACTTTCAAAAACTAAAATTTGGACCTGGGTCAAGGATGAGGTTGACTCTGCCCTAGGTCAGAGTCAAGGGTTACCTTGACCTAGGTCAGGGTATAGGTTGTACTTGACCCTTTAGGTGTCCTTGACCTAGAAAGTTAAAGTCTCCAATTTCTCAAAGAAAGTTGTCAAAAAGAGGTTGGAAAGAGGGGGAGAGAAGCAGAATAGGGGGGAAATAGCTAGATCCATGCAAAGACCCAATCAAGGCACTTGACATGACCCCAGACCACTTACTTAGAGGGATAAATGCTCTTAACATGGAAGTACTTCCATTTTAAGATGATACATTAAGCCCCCACTTTAGCAAGAGTATGGACTCGATGCAAATACTTGGTAAAGGAGAAGAAAGAAGAGATCCAAGTGGATTCAAAATGAGATAAAATAACACTTAGCTAAGGAAAAAATATCCCAGGCTAAGGATTCTAACTCAACACACACACACGAGGGTGCGAAAAGAAAACCAAAAACAACACAAAAGAGGGGTTAGTACAAACAAACCCAAATCAATTAGCATAAGAAACCTTGCTAAGAAATATTTCTCATGCTAGTATCATATTTGGAAAGCTATCATAAAAGCATAAATGATTACATAAGAAAGACAAGAGAAACACTATAAATAACATAGCTTCATGATCCAGTCCTACTAGCATGAAAGCAAAAAAGAGAGAAAAGAGAAAGTGATTACCTCACCTAGTAAGATGCCCACCTTACCATGAATCACCAAGGGAGGGAGAGGCCAACAGGTGGCCAAACTTGATAGTTCACCCATAAACTATGCTTGCAATTGTAATTCATCTTCTGATGGCTTCTGGAATACCCATAGATCCACTTTCTTGTATCACTATGAATATGAAATGCGTGTCTCCTCAAGATTTAGCAACTTATGTGCATTACCTTTGGAGGATTTAGCTTATTGGAAATGAGTGTCTCTTCAGGATTTAGCAACTTATGTACATTACCTTCCAAGATTTAGCATATTGAAAATTGAAAAGTGCATTTATCTTCAGGATTTAGCAACTTATGTGTGTTACCTTCCAAGATTTAGCATATAAAATAAGTAATAATAAAAAAAAAACTATAGTACAAGGGAGACCATATATATGCCCCCCTCCTTATCATGGTAGTCTACTAGATAGGATAAGGAAGAGGAAGAGGATGCCTACTTTACAATACAAGGAGATATCCTATTTACATCAATGTACACCATATTCTTAGTGAGGGATATTGACCCATACATCCAAGAGTATAGATAATTGTAAAAAGGATATGTCACTCATGGAAAATGATCCTCAATGAAAGAGATCTTATCAACAAGACCCCCACCATAGGGGAGTACTTTTAGATAAAATATCATCTTTCAAAGATAAATTAGGTGGAAACAAAGATTCAATCATCAAGCCTCCTATAATCAAGAGGAAGAGGAATCGTTGAAATGAGGGAAACAAATCTAACACCAAAGCCAGGGTAAGTGTTTATAAAAAACATAATTTGCAACATAGAGAAGAGGTGATGACCTAGGACAACAAACTCTTATATAAAAAGGTTATCCATAGTCAAAACATCTATCAATATGATGAAATAATATTGCAATATAAATAAATACCACTAAGCTAAGGAAATAAGTTCCCTAGACAAAGAGAAAGAAGGAAGAACCTTGCACCCCAGGGATGAAGGTAAGGGATACCTTTGAAAAACAAATGTCTTAGAAAAGATATCTTGAATAGGATCTATGGATGATTATAAACATAATACAAAACCATAGAGAGATAGGATAGAAAGAATACCAATTAAGCCCAATAAAAAGCCTAATGGATCCTAGGAGACTGGATGGAAATACACCTCTTGCCCCCCAATCCAGAGACAAGAGGAGATGAAATCTATATTATATCAGAATGAGGGGAATCCCCTATATCAAAATTATGAAGGAATTGTAAAACTGCACGAGAGAGATATAATTCCTAAAGCAGCTCTTTTTCTAACATATAACTTGAAATGCTTACAATCAACAAGTAAATGTGTATTACTCTAATGAAAATGAAATTTGTACTTGGATAAAGCATCTTTCGGTATAGGTTTAAAAATTTCTTTTTTGGAATTCATTAATTGAACATACACCTTCTTAGCTACATCTTGATGAGTATCATGATTATCTATTTTAGGTGTAGGGAGAAGAATATAAAGAGGAGGATGATGATCAACATCACCTACCATGACTTGAGATTGCGAACAACCAACACCATGAAAATCTTGTTAGGGGGAAAATGAACTGGAAACTTAATACCATGCTCATTAACTCCAAGCCCTAAACCTCTATAACCTTGTTTATTTATCATATTATATCCTATAGTGTACATATCATGTAAAGCTTCTACAAGAGGTGATTTTTTATCATGTTCATGAGTAAAGGTTGTATAAGGTGGAATAATAGGTTTTAAAGAAGTTTCTTTACCCTTTCCTTTAATATCATCATGAATCGAAGGAGAAGGTAAATCAAAGAAATCTTGCACATATGCATCATGAACTATAGCTTGAATCCCATCATAAGTATGGGAAGGACGAGGATGAACAAATGGACAATTAGGTATCAGATTAGGAATCAAATTAGGAATGATAGGATTAGGATTAGGAAGATTAGGAGATGGTGTATCATCTACCAAATTCTTCACATAATCCAAGAGGATAATAAGTCTACCACATGGATCTTTAATGAAAGTTTTGAATGTAGGAAGATTAGTATCGGTCAATTTCACAAAAGCATAGGCGAGAGAAAAATGAAGGATCATCAACATAATTAAGTGAATGATACTCTCATAAAAATCATAGGTATGGTAAAGAGATGCTAAAAGAAGGGTAATAATGAATATGACCACACACCAAAGCATCTTAAGAATCTTCATAGTTTTTGAAATGCAAGAAATGTTTTTGTATTTTATTGAATATATAGATTTTTTTGTATTTTTGAATTTAAAATGCAAGAGCATAAAATAAACCTAATCTTAATGCAAGAAGAGATTAAACCATGAATCTAACACAATAGGGCATCTAAATCCACAAAAGAAAAGGGGCAAGCTCGTCGGGTTCACCAAAATGAATAGTGGGAATATTGAGTATGGTTGATAGTATGATAAATAGGTTAAAATGTAGTGGAGGGGTGTGTGATGTAAAATGTTATGGACATATAAACTAGATAAACAAAAGTACTTACCTCAAAAGAAGGTTGATGAAGAAATCACTATTTTTTGATGTTTGTGCATAGTTTCAGGAAATTCTACAACCTACTCTGGATTGGAAATGTCGAGACAGAGAAAACCTAGAAAATTTTTATCCTTTTGAGGTCAAGTCGACTTTGACCCAGATAGCAAGACACAATCTTACCCCCCACTGAAGGTTGTCTATGACCTAAAATAGCTCTGATGAAAATTCTATTTGCGAATCCTGAAAGTTTTCCGAAAAGGGTATCTAGATCTACACTTCAATTCACTATTTTGTACATGTACTTGCAAGAAAAATAGTTTTGTTGTTTGGATGAGGTGTTTGCCTTGGTAAAACCATAGTTTGGAATCAAACTTAATAATGGAATTGAAATAAGGAATGATATCAAGTAGTAGAAGTAGATCTAACAATGAAGCTATGATATTCAATAGATATGCAGTTGTATTTGAAATGTAAACAAGTATATTGATATGAAAGCTTGAACATAACATTAACAAATGTAAATCAAAACCTCCATGATTGTATGCTTGGAATCAACCTTGAGGGAAGAATGAATGGATCTTGAAGATGAACAAAGGACCTTGAAGGAAGATCACATCACCATGATGGCTAGATCTAGGGTTTTGAATGATTAATCTTGAATGCTTGAACCAAATCCCTTCAAAGGCTTGAATTATTGAATCCTTGATCTTCAATGGAGAAATTGAATGGAGAAGAGGACTTGAATGCTTCCTTGAAAATTCTTGATGAAACACTTTCTTGATCTTTCTTGAGTGCTTGAGATGGGATTGCAAGACTTGATGGTAGATGGAGAAAATGAGAGGGGAAGGCTTCCTTTTATAGTGATCTAGGGCACAAACTTTTAGAGAGGCCAACATTGGAGAATTAAATCCCAATTAATATTAAACCCTAGAAATGGACATAGATTAAATTCAATTTAAGGGTTTACCATTTTGAAATCCAAAATAGCTGACCCAGAAGTGAGAAAATAAAACTTTTCAAAGCCCAACATCTTGAAACTTCCAAAAATTGAAATTTGGACCTAGGGTCAGGGAAAAGGTTGGATCTTCCCTAGGTCAAAGTTGAGGTTGACCTTGATATAGGTTAGGGTCTAGTGCATCCTTGATCCTTCAGGTTATCCTTGACCCAGAAAGTCAAAGTCTCCAGTTTCTTAGAGAAAGTTGTCAGAAAGAGGTTGGAAAGAGGGGGAGAGAAGTAGAACAGGGGGGAAACAACTAGATCCATGAAAATATCCAATCAAGGCACTTGAAATGACCCTAGACCACATACTCAGAGGGCTAAAATCTCTTAACATGGAAGTGCTTCCATTTTAAGATGATACAATAGGGTACAAAGAAGAGTTGTTTTTGGAGAATGAAGCATGTTCATGAAAAGCTGCGAGCTTGTATTTGGGAAGTCCACTGGATGTAGAGAAATGGTTGTGATTGAGGAGATTCATTGGAATTTACCAAGAAAATATAGTTTCTAGTAGGTAGTTCATTGGATTTTATATCATCTATACAATTATATTTCAGACAGTGAGCCCTGAAGGTGGATTTAACCTTCTTTAGGCAGTGTTCCTGGGTAGTGAGCCTACCATTATTTCTCTTGAGTCATAAAAGGGTTTGTCCTTTAATAGGGACTATCTACTATATGCATTAATAAGCTCCTAACAAGGATAAATATTTTAGCAAGGATACAATACTTACAGTACATCTGTGGGTGCTAATTCCCATCCGAGTTTTACCTTTAACAGGGTTTCCTTGACAATAAAATATTGTGTTATGGTGTTGCATTCATTGTGTTGATATTATGATTAAGTGTTTTGGTTTATAAATTTTAAAGTTTAATATTATGTCTCACAACTGATTTGACCCCCACTCTCAGTTGTGCTGGTGGACTGTTATTCCTAACAATACATTCTAAAAATATTGATATGGTTGTAACTATGATATAACTATCGGTTGTCCCTGTAGAAAAGATATAGTCCACTGTTACTATCCCCTTCATTCTTCAAGGTTCTTGTATTTATATGTTCTACTTCTTGAGCCAAAGAAATGTCCTCTTCTTCATCTAGCAATAGATTCTTTTCATAGTAGTCATTTATCATTTGATAAATCTATACTTTTGAATACATTGTTATTGCTTGATCTCGACATGCTTTTAATCAAAACTTCTTTCTATTCTAAAAGGTGATCATTTGGATGAACTGTCATTATAGGATTTCCACATACCTTCAACATTTGAGAACACAATATTCTCATATACTGTGGATCATTTTACCCATGCAATCACTTATGATTGAAAAACTTGCAACTATTCTTGCATGGGTATGAACGAACCACAAGCTACGAGAATACTCAACAACAAATGAAGACTAACAACTTACTTTGGTTTTTTCACTTTAAACAATATACCAAATTTTTATGGGTTGATTAGTGCTTGATATTTTGTTTCATTATGACAAGCTAGGCTCAACCCTTGTTGGAGCCACATTTAACTCCACTTGTTAGAATGAAACACCTGTCTCTACACATAGAACAAAACTAGTTAGAATAACAAATATTTTATGAGGAAGTGGGTATAGTATTTTATATTTTATATGAATTTAGGAAAGCAATAAATAACATGTTTATAGTGGTAAATACTCATGGATAATTAGTCATTTCTTAGATCCATGGTTTGGATCTGACCCCACCTTTTCTCTCTTATGCAAGACTTAGGAAGCTATTCAGAGGCTCGGGGAGTCATGAGTAGAAAATAAAGCAACATCAAAGCACACATAACCAGTCAAAGAAAAAGGCAATGAATGGTTACCTTTGACCTTATCTCTTTATATATTTTATCTTTCTCATGTTCTAAATATATATGAAAGATAGTAGGCTATCCTCATGTCTTGTGTGAGAAACTTTTAATGTTCAACACATGATGCATTTCTCTTCAAATGTACAAACACAAATGTAATGTATCCATGTTTAATATAATAAAATGCTTCTTTTCCTACATAATACAATGTAATTTTTTCTTTTGAACATTAATGAACAAGGTCAATTTTTGTAAATGTACCTTTTGTAGAAGAATTGCATTAGTGGTGAAATTTCGGTAACATTTTGGCATTTTTCACTGAATGTCTGCATGCTAGACATAGAGAAAAACTAGTAGCATTTTCTACATAGGGCACGAGGTCAGCTGATAACATCTTGAAATTGTTGATTACTCATTTGTGACGTGACTGAATAATATTTTAGAGGTTTTTAATAATAAAATAAAACTTCATTATTATGAATGAATAACACATTATTTAGCCACATGCCAAAACCAACTTGCAATTCTAGCTCTAGGGAGTATTCTTTCTATTAAATTGTATGAAATAGTACACTTATTGTTGTGACTAAACATTATAGTAATGAGTGCACTCAAGTATGCTTAACTAGAAGGGGATTCAACATAGACTAGGAAGGAAAAATCCACTTTCAAATAGAAACTGCTCGCAAAATCTTATTGAAAAAAAGATACACTAAACTAAGGAAAACCTTGAGCTGGACAACACTTATGGAAAATAAAAAACTAAAACTAGTGTGCAAGAACATTTATTGAAAATAGGGAAGCTTAACTAGGATTATCTACAAAGATCAAACCTCAATTTTTTTATTGAGGTGTATCCCATTGACTGAGATAGGTAGTACTTCACCTTCCATAGTTGATAGTTCAAAAACATTATGCTCTTTACAATCTATGATCATGAATGGTCCTCTCCAAAAAGGGTCAAACTTAGAATGCTTACGTGGTTTACTTTTGAGCTCATCCCACTTGAGCACCATGTCTCCAACTTTGAAAGTTGTTTCTCTAGCTTTCTTGTCAAAAAATCTTTTTGTTTACAACTTCTATTACTTTATGGTCCACATTTCTTCAATTCTTATCTCTTCCAATTCCATGAGTTGAGCATGCTTCACTTGTAAAGGATCTTCTTCTTCAAATAACACCAACGGGCTAGCAAGGTCCAAAGCTAACAACTTCGTTGAGATTAACAACTGTGCTTCTTTTCCATATACCAATACATAAGGTGAAGTTACAATTTCCTTCTTAGGAGTTATCCTATCTTCCCAAAGAGCACTTTTCAGCTTAGAATGCCAATCTCTTTGATTATCCTAAAGTTTTATTTTGATGATTTTAATCATATTTTTATTTGTGGACTTTGCCAATCCATTCCCCTAAGGATAATAATTAGAGCTTGTGTTCAAATAAATACCTCTTGTTAAAGCCCAATAAAAAAATCTTAACCCCACAAAGACAAGTGCATTATCTAATACAATGGAGTCTGGAACTCCAAATCTATAGACCAGATCATTATATAAGTTAAAAAAAAAGGTCTCATTGGTTTCTTTCAAGGCTAATGCCTCTATCCAATGCATGAAATAATCTATGGAAATAATTATCTACTTATGGCCTACACTTGAAGGTGGATTGATTACTCCAATAAAGTCAATGCCCCATTTCATGAAAGGCTACTCCACTTGAACTAGTTGTAGTGGCATAGCAGCCAACTTTTCTTTTCCTGTGAACATAGCACATTTAACACACTTCCTGACATAAGCATGTGCATATTTGAAAAGGCTAGTCCAATAATAGCCTACTCTCATAACCTTAAAAGATATTATTCTTGCTGCAAAGTGACCTCTTGAAGATCTATAATGAAACTCAAATAAGACTTGATTCAATTTCTTAGAATTAATACACCTTAGCAAGACACCAGTATGATCTCTTATAAATAAAACATCATCAATCAGAACAAAAGGAACTAAGTGCAATTTGAAATATCTCCATTTTTCTTTGCTAAGACCTTATGGGTAGTCAATTGTCATTAAGAAATGAACCATTTCATTCAACCAACTTTATGGTTGATCCTCTACAGTTGTCCCATTATTGACTAGAACCACTTCTCTTGCTTTATCCACCTCTAGAACCTCTTCTTTGGCTATCTTCTCACAAAGACCTCTTCCTCTCACAAGTTTAGTCACCTGGATGTCAAGCTCATATTCGATGGAAAACCCTTTACACTTGGATGAGATACCATTAGATGGAATTTATGACAAAAAATGTCTAACCTTCTTAAAATTTTTCAAAACAAAAAGGACACACCTCTCTACAAAGTTGTACCTTTGTTCATAATTTCCTAACCCCTTAGTGAAGAAAGCAGTAGTCTATTGCAAACCTTCAACATTTTGCTGCACTAAGATTGTAGATATGACATTATAACTACTGTATGCATACAAAGTGAAATCTTTGGTAAAATCAGGGTTTACCAATGTAGGAGCTGATGCCAGAGCTTCCTTAATAGCTTGAAGACTGCTGTTAGCTTTTTTAGTCCATCTAAACACTGCATTCTTCTTTGACATAGCTATAAGAGGCTTTAAAAAATTAGCTATGTCCGATAAGAAACATCTAAAAAAGTTAATTTTGCCAATACAACTCTATAGACCCTTTTTATGATGTGGTAAAGGTAGCTCCAAAATAGCTACAACCCTCTTAGGATCAACTATATAACACCTTGTTTGGAAACAACATAACCCAAAAAACTACCCTCATTAACAAAAACACACATTTCTTAGGATTTAGAGAGACACAAAACTCCCTACAACATTCAAAGATCTGTCTAAGATGGCTAAGGTGATCTACTACTTTCTTTGAGTAAACTGTGATGCCATCAAGATATAATAAGAAAAATTTGTACAAGAGGTTACTAAAATCCATATCCATAGCCTTTTGGAAAATTTTCCCTGCATTTGACAATCCAAAGGGTTTAATATACACCATTGTACGCCACTTTGTGGTAAAGATAGTCTTATATTGATTCTCCAGTTTAACTAGAATCTAGTTATATCTTGAATAACCATCTAAAAGTGAGAAACACTCTAAACCAACCACATACTGAAGTATTTGTTCCACATGGATGGAACAAGATGTCTATCTTTCATGGAATCCCTATTCAAATCTCTAAAATCAACACACAGTCTTAACTCTCCATTCTTCTTCCTAACATGGACAAGATTTGACACCCAACTAGTGTGTTTGATAGGAAAGATTATGCCACTTTCTATCATCTTAAACACCTCCTTCTTCATTAATGGCTCTAACTTGGGATTAATGGGTCTTTGTTTCTTCTTTATAGGCTTGGTATTAGGCTCTAGTTCTATCATATGCTTTGCTAGCTATGAATTAAAAACCTTTAAGTCCCCATACTCCCAAACAAAGATGTCACTAAACTCTTGAAATAATTGAGTATAAGACTATTTTTTAGAAGTACTTACCTTTCCAAATTTTAGGTTCTTTCCTGGTGCAATCTCCAAACCTTCATAATGATCTTGAGGAACCAACAAGATGGTTTTTTTATTTTTTTCTTGATCATCTAAATTGAAGATAGATTCTAAAGTAACCAACCCTTTCGACAATTTATTTGATTTCAGTTGTATAATTTGATCACTATACTGCTAATGAACTCTGTCTTGATTTGAGGCAACAAAGATGTCTTCCTCTAATAAAAAATGTGGGATCTTCTCATCACTCTCAAAAACCTACCAATTAACATTGTTAATAGGAATAAAGGGCCTAATAACCACCTTGATGTGTTGCTGATCACATCCCTTATTTATGCTATTTGGAATGTCAAACTAGGCACGTGCAACAACTAATTTATCAACATGCTAATTCTTACTCCTTGGAATGGCTATAATGTTGACAGCTTAAAAATGCTCAAGGAGATCCCAAAGCATATGCTTCTATAATTTAAGAGCATCATTCTTAATAGTACTCAGGCCTCCAACCTAATTCACTATCAACTCACTATCCCCATGCACTTTTAGACACTTGATTCCTCACTTCCTTTCCCATTCTAGCTCTTGAATAAGACCTTCATACTTTTCTATGTTATTGGTGCACGAGAATCCAAATATAAAGCTTGCATAATATCTTTCATTTCTTGGGGAAACCAACATTGCACCCCCACTAGCACCATGCTTTCTCTTTAATCCATTGAAATACATTTCCCAAACCTCTCTCTTCTAACCACAATCATTCTCTAGCCTCTTAACCAAATTAGGCATCACTAAATCTACTTCTTAAAACATATAGTTACCCACACCAACATCCAACACCAATTCACTCTCAACACTAAGAGTATGGTCTACTGCCCACTCATCTAAAAGTATATCAGGGATATCATTAATAGTGATAAGAGGATCAGGGACAACAACATACTCACATTGTTCAAAAATTACACAGTTGGCATTTATTGCACTAGATAAATATGGCTCTCTGTTATCCTTTGAAAGTGTCTTAGACTTAATAGTTATATTGGTTCCATATCTAGTATAGAAAAACATGTGAAACTAGTCAGATGAGAGGTATCCTCCTATTTTGGCTGTGAACTCTCTTGACAAACATAACCCAAAATACGGGGGAAATTCTGCTACAACAATATCTTGGGAAATCAAAAAATTGGGGAAAGCATGCAAAGTTAAGCTAACATATTTGATAAGACCTATTGTATTAATAGATGAGCCATCCAACTAGACTACTCTTGTCTCCAAAGGCTCATACTTTAGTTCTAATTGATCAACTTCTTACTTGGGCATCACATAATTGGTGGCACCACTATCCACCATACAATTGTGCACCAAATTATTTCCAATAATCAATGAAACATAGAATGGAGGAGGTTTCACACTCTTACCTTGAGTAGTATATTTTCCTTTTCTACTAGGATAAGCATTGTTCCCTTGATCATCATTAGTCATTAGGACATTTTGGGAATCATGAGAAACTTGTTTAGGATTTGCAACTTCAGACAATGCCTTTCTTAGAAAATCAGCTTGTCCAGGAATAGATAAGGAATCCCAAATGGTCATATTCACATTCATCTTCTTCATACTATCCATAATATTGTAAGGCATAATTGAAAGTACCTTTTGGTGTACTTTAACAATAGTTGACTCCATATTCTTGTGAGGTTGATAATTGGTATAGGTGTAAATGCCTGCCCGACAGCTGCAGGCCCCTTATTCTTATCAGATGTTTTCTCCACTTTTAGAGCTATTTTCTTTGCTTGTGTATTGACTAAAACTTCTAAATCTCCATTCACACCACACATATCTTCACCTTTCCAATTTAGGAATGTAGTCTCATTAGAATGTATATCCAATTATTTTTAGGTATGATAGAAGGTACATCTAGTTGTGAACTTGCAACATTTTGGACCATAAGTGCTTGATTAATTACCCCATTTGAACATGAAGCCTGGTTATGAGATTGATTACATGGATAACACCATTCATATTCTACTGCAAGGTTATTCTGAGATGGAACTATATCTCTCACTAGATTGATAACATTAAGAGGGGATGGATTATATGGTTGGAATGGTATTTGATTGACATTTTACCTCTGATAAGCACCTTGATTGGGCTGCCTATTTTTTTGATACTGATATCCTTGGTTTTGGTAAGGCTGATTTACCCCTTGACTTTACAATTGGTTTTTCTATTGAAAAGTTGGCCTTGGCACTTGGTAATGTTTCTTCATGCTGGTCAACTCATTCCCCATAGTCTGTAAAATACTTTCTATCTTCTGTTGACAAGACTTGATCTCTTATAGCTCACTTGACGGACCTATAGTTGACACTTCATGACTTACAATAGTGGGTAATGCTAGAATAATAGGTAAAGGGGCTAAAAATGGCATTTGCAATGACATGTTAGGTTGTATATATGTCTGGAAAATATGGCATAGGAGGCATGGGGTATATTTTACCTTCTTGAATTAGACTATTTTCTTCTCTAAGAGCTATACTATAAGCCTGAGGAAACAAAGCACCCCCCACAGAATGTATCATGAATAAAATATCGCTATTTAAAATTTTCAAATAGTACAAGAATGAATACTCAACAGAAGGCCTTACCGTAGTAGGTATTCTATTCCAAGTTTTTTGAAAATGGATGTTAAAATCCATCATTTGCTCCTATGGGGCTCTTTTTATGGTAGTCAATTATTCTACCAGTGAAAAGTGATCATATTTTCTCTCAAAAAATTTGGTAAACACATCACCCAATTCACCCCATGTTGAAATAGACGCTACTGGAAAACTTCTGAAACATTCCAATGCCTTCTTCTTGAAAGATGCAATCAACAATCTGACAACCACATTTTCTTATGTCACATGATGGACATTACAGAATACTACTACATCTTTGATATGTTCAAAATGTGTTATTTTCCCTTCTTCAGTGAACTCTGGTAGTCCTTTTGATGTAGTGGCATCCTGGCTTATTGCTCGGTGCTTAAAGATTCTGGCAATCTTGGTAACTGTCTGGTGGACTTCGGTTACTTGGCTGGTGATTTCGGTAGAAGATTGGAGTTTCTCAGTCTTGGTGGTGATTCTCAATTGGAAGTTCTAGTGGATCTCCATGGATGTCGGTCACTAAGTGAATTGGTGTTTTGTTGCTCATTGCTCGGTTACCAATAGGGTCTCAGTGTTTATGACTGTTGCTCGGCCGCTAAAGTGGCTCGGTCACTGGAGGACTCAATCGCTAAAGGGAGCTTGGTTATTGAAGGAGACTTAGAATTTATGGTGCTTGGTAATGCTTGAGGAGCTCGGTTGGTATGGTTGCTTGGTATATTTCTTGGTGCTCGGTAGTTTGGCTTACCGATAGTTATTCTTGGAGATTCAGCTTGGCTGACTGGTGCATTTAATCTAGGTCACATTCCTTGAGTTAAGGATTGACCATTGGATGTGTGGGGACCTAGATTTGGCATGTTGCATTCTTCTATGTGGATCTAGAGGCCAACTTGGTGAATCAAATATTTGTGAAGTTATTTGTGAGCTGATTGATGTTTGGCATTTAATATTTATATATTTGGAAGCTGACTGTGTTTTGGGATTTACTTGTTTCTTTTAGCTAACTTGTGGTTGAAGATTAGTATTTAAGAGGATGTTTGGGTAGTTGTTTAGGTAGGAGAGGATAGAGATCTAGAGTTAGATTAGATCTAGTAGAGTTAGCAGCATGTGAGCTTAGGAACAAGAAGATTGCTTGGTGACCTACAAGTACAAGTTTAGATCTTTCTTGGAGTGCCTACCACTATCTTGTTGTAG
The DNA here is from genome assembly GCA_027943335.1 of Chamaecyparis obtusa. NCBI lineage: Eukaryota > Viridiplantae > Streptophyta > Pinopsida > Cupressales > Cupressaceae > Chamaecyparis > Chamaecyparis obtusa. Next base: position 253,139 of record BSBK01009576.1, on the reverse strand, counting down.
ACTTGGGCTAGCTGAGAAGTGAAGTTGTGGAAAAGATCTTGTATGATCTTGCAAATCAGATTATTATCTGATAGTTTGTTTGACCAAAGCTAGTGGTTGAGGCTTGGAGACAAGGAGATTGCTTGGAAGATTATGAGTACAAGTTTAGATCAGCCTTAGGGTTTCCATCAATTGCTAATTGTTTTTGAGATTGGACTAGCTAGGAAAGATTTGGATCCTGCGTGATCTCACAGAACTATTTCTTGCATTGTAATTGGCCATAATTGGGAAGGCCTTACAACCTGATACATTGCATGTAATCAGTTAGCTGATGAATAAAGATATCTATTTTCTTTCAGATCTTGGTTGGTGCTATGTTATTCCACTATGTTGGTGTTGGCTGCAAGTTTGGATAGTCCTTAATTGGATCCTCTATCCTTGACTACATTAAGTGGTATTAGAGTGAGAATTTGATCTTGTTGGAGTAGAAGGTTGACCTAGCAAGGCTGATCTTGTGAAGTTGATCTTGTTGGTAAAGAGATTGTGTGTAATCTGAGTTGAAGATCCCTGGAAATGAACTTGTGGAATCTTGCCCTAGTTGTTCATGCAAGGTGGCAAGTTGCGATTTGACTTGCATACAACTTGGAGGTTATCACAAGGTGGTTGGTGTTGGGTTTGTTACAGATGATTTTCAAAGATCTTTGGAGATGTCTTTGAGAGGATTGAACCCTGGTGTGATTGTAGATCTCTGTAATGTGGTAGAGATGAATATTTTTGAGAGGTTTTCTTGGTTGGAAGATAATTTGCTGAACTGTGTGGAGAACCAAGTTAAGAACCTTACGAAGGAAAGTGTTGTTGAGCTTTGTAGAGCTTACTGGAGTTGGAGCATGCTGATTCAGAGGAAATTTTTCTAGCCTATTAGAAGACTGGTCTAAGAGAGAAGACATGTAGAGGTATGTGAGGTTGGTTTTGATGGTCAATTGGTGGATTCTACCATAAAACCCACATAGCAACTTGTGCTTGTTGCTAAGTTACCTATGATTATCGACAATGTTGTTGAATTTGTTAAAGATAGTGAGGAGATTGGTTTTCATGTTCAGTCAGTTGTGCCTGACATGGAAATTGTAGAGCATATGGTTGTGCTTGATCAGACTGCTGTTGGTGAAGAGTTACCTACTGTTGAACACCTTCCTGATGTTGGTGTTACTGAATTGTTTCTGTTGGATGTTATGGTGTAGATGTTGTTTTTGGTTGTGGACTTGAGTTGTTGGTTGATAGTAATAAGTCTTGTGATGAGATTCTGATATGGGATTCTTCCTTGATCCTTGGTGATGGGTTGAAGGTCTGGTTTGTTCAAGATGTTAGACATGCTGATTGGGTGAGTTGTAGATTGGCTCTCTTTTCTATGATGGAGTGGAAACCTTTGGTGAAGATGAAATGAAGTTGGTGTTTTTCAGATGTTCCCTTTAGTGAGAAAGTGTGGGACACACTTTTATTTGTACCCTGGGAGTCTGATGCAATGGCATCTTGGCTTATTGCTCGGTGCTTGAAGATTCTGGTAGTCTCGGTAACTATCTAGTGGAGTTTGGTTACTTGGCTGGTGATTTCAGTAGAAGAATGGAGTTTCTTGGTCTTGGTGGTGATTCTTAGTTGGAAGTTCTGGTGGATCTTTGTGGATGTTGGTCACTCAATGACTTGGTGTTTTGTTTCTTGGTGCTCAGTTACTGACGGGGTCCCAGTGTTTATGATTGTTGCTCGGTTGCTAAAGTGGCTTGGTCACTAGAGGACTCAGTCACTGAAGGGAGCTTGGTCATTGAAGGAGACTCGACATTTTTGGTGCTCGGTAATGCTTGAGGAGCTCAATTGGTATGGTTTCTTGATATATTTCCTGGTGCTCGGTAGTTTGGCTTACTGATGGTTGTTCTTGGAGATTTAGCTTGGCTGACTGGTGCATTTAATCTGGGTCATGTTCCTCGAGTTATGGATTGATCATTGGATGTGTGGAGACCTAGATCTAGCATGTTACATTCTTCTATGTGGATCTGGAGGTTGACTTGGTGAATCAAATATTTGTGAAGTTATTTGTGAGCCGACTGATGTTTGGCATTTAATATTTTTATATTTGGAAGCCGACTAGGTTTTGGGATTTAATTGTTTCTTCTAGTCGACTTGTGGCTGAAGATTAGTATTTAAGAGGATGTTTGGGTAGTTTTTTAGGTAGGAAAGGATAGAGATCTAGAGTTAGATTAGATCTAGCAGAGTTAGCAGCCTGCGAGATTAGGAACAAGAAGATTGCTTGGTAACCTGTGGGTACAAGTTCAGATCTTTCTTGGAGTGCCTACCAGTGTCCTGTTGTAGACTCAGGCTAGCTGAGAAGTGAAGTTGTGGAAAAGATCTTGTATGATCTTGCAGATCAGATTGTTATCTAATAGTTTATTTGAGTAGAGCTAGTGGTTGAGGCTTGGAGAGAAGGAGATTGCTTAGATTTTTGTGAGTACAAGTTTAGATCGGCCTTAGGGTTTCCATCAGTTGCTAATTTTTTTCAGGACTGGACTAGTTGGGAAAGATTTGGATCCTGCGTGGTCTTGTAGAACTATTTCTTGCATTGTAATTGGCTATAACTGGGAAGGCCTTACAACCCAACACATTGCATGTAATCAGTTAGTTGATGAATAAAGATATCTATTTTCTTTTAGATCTTGGTTGGTGCTATGTTATTCTGCTGTATTGGTGTTGGCTGCAAGTTTGGATAGTCCTTAATTGGATCCTCCATCCTTGAATGCATTACCTTTTAAGGCTGCCAATGGAATATCATCATCCTGGGCCAGATTTAGGGGACTCCCCTTGTTGAATGGTACAAAATAAAAGGATATTGACAATTCCATTGAGCTATAATATGTGGGTATGCTCGTTGAAGAAAAAATTGAACTTACTAGAAATGAACTTGAACTTGATGAAAAAGTACTCGTAGTTGATTAAAAAGTGCTTTCACTTGCGAAAGAAACACTTGCTGCACTGGATTTTCTATTTTTTGAAGAAGAAAATATCTCAAAAGAGGAAAAATAAGATTTTTTTCTAACTATAGGTGATGTTGAATGCCTAACAAGAGAGTCTCTCCTTCTTCTTTCATATCAAAGAAATACCCTGTCACTAACACCAAGCGGTGATGAATGAACTCTGGGGGAATCAACTATCCTTCTGATTGTTCTCCCTCTTCTTATTGGAGGAGATAATTGTAGAAACTCCATAGATTTTGAACTTCTAGTTTCTATTCTTCTTGAAAAAATTAATCTTACATTGGTCACTTTCCTTCACACGGAGTCACTAGATATGCTAGAATCCACCTCTACAAGGCTGATAACTTGCTGTTAGCACATCAAAATAGAAAGAAAAACATAATACTCTAACCGAGTCCCACGGGGCATGCTAAAATTGTTATGCATCAAATTTTTACCCTATTAAACTTGAAAGTTTAATACCATGCCATAACATGGGAATCACTTCTGCATGTGGGATATGCAAAAAAACAAACAAACTTGAAGTGACACCTCTAGATTCTAGACCGGTTCCTATTGGATAATCACCTATTTCGCTCAAAACTAAACTAAGACTTATAATGTAAAGGGGAAGATAAAATTAGAAATAAAATGAAATAGAGATTCTTTGTCTTACTAGGTGATGCACCAAACTATTTTGAATCACAACCACAAATGACTAAGTGTTGGTTTTACACTATCTAACTTGAGGTAAATTAAAAATTTTCTGTATAGGCTTGCATAAATATTTCATAGTAAGGTTATGAATGAACCTATTAATGAGAAGAGATTTCTCACTTAACCATTTCAAAACATAAAACACAAACTACAACTTGCAAACAAACATACACTCCTGCAAATAGGTACTCAGATGAGACATGATAACATGGGATAATAAAATTCACTAATCACCTTTATCAATCACCTATAGTGCACACAAATATGTAGAAAACAAAGAAGACTAAAAGAACTCAGATAATGCTTTGCTCCAAAAGACCAGTCACTGTATATTATGTTTCCAAAATGAGTTACAGATACATGCAAAAAATACTTCAAGGAAAAAATTGTCACAAATAAAGCTTCTCCTACATAATCAGAACTAACTACCAATGAGCCTCAAAAAAATCTCTAAGTACCAATTCCTCAACCACCAAGGTTTAGATACTACAAAAAAGGCTTCAAAAATGGGGTCTAGAAGCCATGGAATAAGGAAAAATGGTTGGAAAAAGTCTCCACAACCATAAAGGAGCCTAATGTGTGATAAAAAAAGGCCTCAAAATACTCATAGAGATCATAAAGCATCCTTAACAACTAAGAATAAGTCTAAATTTGAAACTTCCTAAATGCCCTCCAACATCCCCTAAATCTGCTCCAAGATGCCTAGATGCTCTCCTTATGTCTGCAAACTACCACAACCTTCAAGAAAAAGTCTTTAAGGATATTAAAACATCCTTATCCCTCCAACCTTCATTAATATTTCTTTTCCTCTAAATATTTTACTAATTATTAATTGATTTATAGAATGCATCAATTAATACTTATTAAATTTTAAAAAATTATGAATGAAAAAATATATTAAAGGTAACATATTATTTTACTTAATAATATAATCATTTATTAAAATGAAATATATTATTATATTATTAAGTAAAATAATATTATACGTATTCATATGCCATTAAAATGACAATGGCCACAGACTTGAAAGAAAATGAAAAATGAGGAAAAGGGCATCAAATGCCCGACAACCCTAAAAGCTTTCTTCATTTTACACTTCGCATATTTTTGTCTTTTGAATTGGAATGAGGATTGTGGAAACCCTCGAGCACTACATCTTTTTCTTTGCATCTATTCACGTCATCATGACTGATTTGAAGGTTTATGCTGGAGAATTTTGAGGGCCATTCTAGAGACTTTGCTGAGATTCTCACCTGCAATATCCACACAAATATTTGTTTCCATGTATACTCGAGCTTTTTTCATGCTCTTGAGCTTTGTCTCTTGTAGCTTTCAAGGATTTTTAAAAAAAAATGACTGTGGCTTACTGCAACACATTTGACTTCTTTTCTTTTCATGTCAAATATTTGGAAATTTGCAACCTTTTGTGGTTTGAAATCCCCGAGCTCATTATTTTTATACCTCTTATAGTTCAAAATTGGAAGATTTTGTTTGTTTTTCTATCACAGCTATGATTGAAGATCTCTTTGAGCCCTACATCTCATAATCTGTTGTAGCCTTACTTCTAAACTCTGATATAATACATGCCATATATATTAATGTTGTCAAGCTTTATCTTTATTTATGAAATAACGTCTCTTTTCTTTCTTGATGGCTGTTAATTACATGCCTGATGCATTTCATAATCCGGTGTATTATTTCTTTATAAAAGAGTTTCCTTGTTGTGTTGAGATTACTCTAGGAATGCTTTTCATTAAAACAATGGAAACAATCTATGATACATAATAGAGAATGAATCTCATTATTTACCAAACCCTTGCCTCCTACTATCCTAACTGATCTGTTCATTATTTACCTTTTTGGAGCTCTGATCTACATACCAGTGGCTTATTTACCTTTAAAATTACCACCCTTGTTACCATGTGACTATTAATAAATTCTAAAAATGTTGATGTGGTTGTAACTGTGATATATGTATTGGATGTCCCTTTAGCAAAGATATAGTCCACTGTCACTATCCCTTTCATTCTTCAAGGTTCCTGTCTTTAGATGTTCTACTTCTTAAACTAAAGAAATTTCCTCTTCTTCATGTAGCCATAAATTCTTTTCATAACAATCATATATTCTTTGATAAATCTATACTTTTGAATACACTATTATTTCTTGATCTCGACATACTTTTAATTAAAACTTCTTGTTGTTCTACAAGGTGATCATTTGGATGAATGCTATTAGTAGCATCACATATCATCCTATATGAGTTCTATAATGCAACTAGCTATTTTACTCTTGAATGTTAAAACTATGAAGTGTCATTACAGGATTGCCACATACCTTCAGCATTTGAGAACATAGTAGTCTCATATACCATGGGTCGTTTTACCCATGCAATCATTTATTCTTGAAAAAATTGAAACTATGCTTGCATGGGTATAAATGACCCAAAAGATATGAGAATACTCAACAGGAAATGAAGACCAACAACTTACTTTGTTTTTTTCACTTTAAACAACATACAAGATTTTTATTGGTTGATTAGTGATTGATCTTTTTTTTTTCATTCTGACAAGCTAGGTTCAACCTGTTAAGAATAATAGTCCACCAACACAACTAAGAGGGGGTGAATCAGTTGTGGGACAGATTATTTAAAATTTGAACTTTGAATAGCAGCTACACCAAATCAAATGAACACAATAAATGCCAACACAATAATACAATATTTTTTTGTTGAGGAAACCCTATTAAAGGTAAAACCTCGATGGGAATTAGCACCCACAAATGATGTACTGAGAGTATTGTATCCATGTTAAAAGATATAGCCTTGTTAGGAGCTTATTAAAACATTACAGTACACAATCCCTGTTAAAGGACAAACCCTATTAGGAGTCAGAAAATAGTAGGCTCATTGCCCAAAGAAGGTTATGTTCACCTCCAGAACTCACTGTTTGCAACACAAGTGTATGTAAGGAAATACACAATCCTCGTGAACTATCTGATATCAAATATCTTTTCTTGATTAGTTCCAATGAAGTATAAACTATCCTCTTCTCTACATCCATTAGATATAATTAGCTTACAACTTTCACACTCCTCTTTTACATCTTACTTTTATTCTACACATATTTTCAAAAGAAAAGATCTTACATATATACCCTATTACAAATAAATGATCAGGTTGACCAATTAGGCTTTCCTACTATACAAATAATTACATAACCCCTTGCTAAGATACACATGGTATCTATAATAATTATACAACAATTACATTTCAACAATTAAGGTTTGACATCTGTAATTTATGCTCGCTATTGATAATACACGCTACAATTCTAAAGTCAGCCCCAAATAGGTCTCCTCTAGAGCATGTGCCACCATTGACATCGTCATGCTTCCATGACTTGCTAAGATCACAAAACACTCTTTAATATGTTATCTGTCATTCCTTAAGCTTGCATATACTGAGTCCATATCGCTTGTAAGATATATTCAAAACTCAGAGACTTACTCTGTCAACTTTCACTGTCACAATCCAGTAACCAATCTTCACTAAATATTTTTTAATTCAACCAATATAAATTATTATAGCATGCGATATTGGATATAAGATCACAACATTTCCTTGTACACAAATTTGTGTTCTCTCATTCCTAATCAACCATACAGTATCTGTACACTGCAATAACCAATTTTTTTCTTCATACAAACATATGTTGACATTAGTGACAAAACATGAATGACAATAGTATTGATTCCAACAACACTCAACAAGATAATATAGTGATTAAACATATTAAATGCATTATAAATATCCAATAATCTCCCCCTTTGGCATTGATGGCAACTTATTGGAAAATCCATCCACCCAAATCTATTAGATAAAAAATACTCTCTCAATACAACTTTCTTAAAACAATGAACTCTTTTCCATAGTATTTCTCCCCATACAGTAGGGATTTTCTCATAGTATCTCTCCCCCTTTGACAAAAATGGTAAAGGGTGCCATAAGTTATCAACTATCTTCTATTTAGACTTTATCAACAAGGTGCTAAATTTCCCAAATGTATTTTGTAAGTTTCAATTGATCACTCCCCCCAAGGAGTAGATCCATACATCAAGTCCATAAAATGATAGAGCTTTGAATACCTCTAGACTGATGCATCCATGCATCATTTAATTCTTATTAGGAGGGGCTTGCACCCCAAGCATACCTCTGAGATACTCAAAAGCATCTTTTGGCAATGGCTTTGTAAAGATGTCTACTATCTATTATTTTATGCTAATGTATTCCAACCTTATTTCTTTCTTTGCTATCTTGTCTCTCAAAAAGTGATACTTGATAGAAATATGCTTAGTTTTAGAATGCATCATAGGATTCTTTGACATATTCATTGTACTGGCGTTATCACAATGGATAACCAAAGGTTCAACAAAAGTTATTCCAATATCTTTCAGCATTTGTTTCATCCAGATGATTTGAGTGCAATTAATAGCAACAACAACATACTCAAATTCAATAGTAGATTGAGCTATACAATATTTATTTTTACTTAACCATGAAACTAACCTTTTCCCAAGAAAAACTGCACCTCCACTAGTACTCTTCTTGTCATCAATGTTCCCTGCCCAATCGACATCAGTATAAGCATGTAGTTCAAAGTCATTATTTTTATCATACCATAAGCCATATTCCATTATTCCTTTCAAGTATATAAATATCCTTTTTATAGAGCCATGTGTGTCTTTTTACGATTTGCTTGATATCTAGCCACAATTCCAACAACATTAGCAATATCTGGTCTGGAGTGAGTTAGATATTGTAATCCTCCAATCATTGATCTATACTTAGTATGAAAAAAACTCTTGGTCTCATTAGTATTTGTTAGTTTATGGCCAGTCACCTTGGGTGTACCAACAGGTTTACAATCTTCTATTCCAAAAATTTTCAACATTTCTTTAAGATATTTAGTCTAAGAAATAAAAATGCCATTCTTGCTCTGATTTATTTGTAGTCTAGTAAAGAATTTCATCTCGCCTATCATGGACATCTCAAATTCATTCTCCATTTCTTTAGAAAACTTCTTACACATCTCATCATTGCCTCCAAAAATAATATCTCAACAAAAACTTCTATTATCAAAATTCCATCTTGACTAGTTCTTAAATACAAGTTACTATCAACATTACCTTTTCTGAATCTAAGGCAAAGTAAGTACTTGTCTAACCTATCATACCAAGCCCTTGGTGCTTTATTTAGTCCATACAGTGCCTTCTTCAACTTGAAAACCATGTCTTCATCTTTTGTTAGAGTAAATCCATCAGGTTGTTCTATGTACACCTCCTCTTCAAGATCCCCATTCATAAATGCATATTTTACATCCATCTAGTATACCTTGAAGTCTTTATGTGCAACATAGCCCAGAAATAGTCTCACAACTTCTAACCTAGCAACATGAGCAAATTTCTCTTCAAAATCTATGCCTTCTTGTTGTGAATAGCCTTTTCATACCAATCTTGTTTTGTTTCTTACAACAATTCCTTCTTCATTCATTTTGTTTCTGAAAACCCACTTAGTTCCTATTACATTTTTGTCTTTAGGTCTAGGAACTAATTCCCAAGTGTTATTTTTCTTTATTTGATCTAACTCTTCCTGCATAGCTTTGATCCAAGATTCATCTCTACAAGCTTCATTAGTAGTCTTTGGTTCAAATTGAGAAATCAAACAAATTTCTTCCCTTGTCTTTGATCTAGTCATTATTCCTTGACTTGCGTTACCAATAATTTGATTTTCAAGATGATTTTTCTTAACATACCTTGGAGTCTTTGGAATCTCAGTAACTTCATTTGTGTCATCATCACAAATATCATTTTCACAATCAGTCTCAACATGTTCTTCATCTTCTATAGTAGTGACCTCCTTGATCTCTGTATTTTGATTACAATCATACATTCTCTCTTGTATCTAAAACTTTTCATCTATCTTCACATTGTTACTTTCAATCATCTTTCTTAATCTCAGGTTAAAAAATTTGTAAGCCTTTCTTTTAGTAGAATAACCAAGAAAATTTCCTTCATCACTTCTAGCATCAAATTTTCCTATTTCATAATCTCTTTTGATATAGAATTTTATTCCAAATATTCTAAAATATTTTACAGTAGTAGTATGATTAAACCATAATTCATAAGGAGTCTTATTTGTACCTTCTCTAATTTGAATTATTCTCAATGTGTATACTATTGTCCCAACAACTTCCCTCCAATGTACATGAGATACATTTCCTTCTAGCAATATTATCCTAGCAACATCCAATATTGTTTTGTTTCTTCACTCTACTATCCCATTTTGCTGTGGAGTCCTAGGAGAAGATGTTTGTTTGTGTATTCCATGCTCTTCACAATATGAATTTAATAGATTTGAAGTAAACTCTCCACCTCTGTCTGATCTCAAATATTTTATCTTTAAGCCTAATTCATTTTCTACTTTTTCTTTGAAAAACTTGAATTTGTCAGATGTTTCTGATTTCTCTTTCAAGTAAGTGATCCACATCATTCTAGAAAAGTCATGAACAAACAGTATAAAGTACCTTTCATCATAGTATGATCTTGTCCTTGTAGGTCCACATAAGTTTGTATGTATCAGATCCAACTTTCCTTTTGCTATATATGATTTACTTTTATAACTGCTTCTAGTAATCTTTCCCATAATACACTCTCTACACATAGTGTTACATGGTTTTACAATTTTAGGTAGGTCTCTCACTGTATTAGTCAAGCTTGCCTTCATAATATTATAAAAATTAACATGATAGAACCTTCTGTTCCATAACCAACTATCATCTATCTTTGCAACAAAACAAGAAGCTTCAGATGTATTTAACTTAAACACATTACCTCTAGATTTAGTACCAGTTGAAATCAAATTTCCTGTCTTACTTCTGATAAAACATTTCCCATTAATGAATTTAAATTGATACCCTTTGTCCATCAGCTATCCAATACTCAACAAGTTATGCTTAAGTCCATCAACAAGTAGTACATTGTCAGTATTAGTCTTTCCATCCAAAGATATCGATCCTACTCCTATGATAAGATTAGGAACATTGTCTCCAAATCTTACAACACCACCATCATACTTATTTAGTTTAACAAACTTGTTTTCATCTCTAGTCATATGATGTGAGAAACTGCTATCTATAACCCATTCAAATTTCTTATCAACATGTGATACTAAAGTGTTTTCCTCATGTAATGGCTTTTCATCTTTGATAACAATAAATCAAATCTCCTCATCATCAAAATAATCATCAAAAATACCTTCAATAAAATAATAACATTCGTTTTCTTTTTAATACTTACATTTGAAAAACTTAGGTTTGTGTTTAGGAACTCTTGTAGGACATCTAGATGCAAAGTGACCTATCTTATTGCATGAAAAACATTTGTAAGGTAACTTTCCTTCAAATTTACCCTTACCTCTCTTTTCTCTTCTAGCGACTAGGGCAACAAGTTCAGCTAGCTTTATTTCTTCTTCTTGTATCTGTTCCCATTCATCAACATAATCACCAAGTTATTCTTTGATATTATCACTACCAGTGTTCGCAATCCTAGATAATGTCTTTTTATGTGTAGATGCCTTAAATGTTGTTTCAAATTTAGGTAAAGAATCTTCCATCTCTGCAGCTTCAAAGGTAGTTAGCTTTGTAATCAACATCTCTCTGCTAAAGTTTGTAGTCAAAGGTATAATCTCTTCTATAGCCTAAACTTTGGTCTTGTAAACATGTTTCAATGATCTGAGGATCTTTGCAATGACTTCTTCCTCTTCATAAGTGCCTCCAGAATTTTTGATTCCAATCACAACCTCTGTAAATCTTTGTACATAAGCCCTACTATTTTCATCATCTTTCATTTTCAACTTCTCCATCCTTGTTTTCTAGTTCTATAACTTTTCTTACTTAGTAAACTTGTCTCCTTCATACAATGATTCTAATCTCACCCAAATTTTGTGTGTTGAATCTTGATCTCTCACCTGAGTAAATTCTCCTTTAAAGAGTGCGCTGATCAGTGCTTTCCTTGCGACCATGTTATATGAAAATGTATTTTTTTCTTCGTCATTAGCTTTATCTAATTTATCCTCAACCTTCATGGTTACCTCATTCTTTGTGATCATCTAGAAGTCAATACCCAAACATAGAAAATGGGTTTGCATCTTGTTCTTCCAACTGTCAAAGTTTTTGGGATCAAATTTTGGACTACCCTCCCTATAGAATGCCATCTCCAAGATCACCTCAAGTTGTTAAGATTTCTCTCTAAGGACCAATAGCTCTGATACCAATTGTTAGGAATAACAATCCACCAACACAACTGAGAGGGGGGGGTGTGAATCAGTTGTGGGACAAATTATTTAAACTTTGATCTTTGAATAGAAACTACACCAAATAAAATGAACACAGTAAATTCCAACACAATAAAACAATATTTTTTTGTCAAGGAAACCTTGTTAAAGGTAAAACCTCAGTGGGAATTAACACTCACAAATGATGTACTAAGAGTATTATATCCTTGTTAAAAGATCTAGCCTTTATAGGAGCTTATTAAAACATTACAGTACCACAGTCCCTATTAAAGGAAAGACCCTATTAGGAGTCAAAGAAAATAGTAGGATCACTACCCAAAGAAGGTTATGTCCACCTCCAGAACTGAATGTTCACAACACAAGTGTATGTAAAGAAATACAAAATCATTATGAACTATTTGATAGAAACTTTCTTTTCTTGATCAGTTCTAATGAAGTATAAACTATCCTCTTCTCTCATCCAACAGATATAAGCTCACAACTTTCACACTCCTCTTTTACATCTTACTTTCATTTTACACATCTTTTCAAAAGAAAAGATCTTACATATATACCCTATTACAAATAAATGACTAGGTCGGCCAATTAGGCTTTCCCAATATAAAAATAATTATAAAACCCCTTGCTAAGATACACATGGTATCTATAACAAGTATACAATAATTAAGATTTGACATCTGTAATTCATGCTCGCTATTCATAATACATGCTACAATTTTGAAGTCAGCCCCAAATAGATCTCCTATAGAGCATGCACCACTGTTGACGCTGTCATGCTTCCCACAACTTGCTAAGATCATAGAACACTCATTAATATGTTATCTATCATTCCTTAAGCTCGCATATAATGAATCCATATCACTTGTAAGATATATTCAAAACTCAGAGACTTACACTGTCAACTTCGACTATCACAGTCCAGTAACCAGTCTTCACTATATCTTTTGTAATTCAACGAATATGAATTATTAAAGAATGTGATCTTGGATATAAGATCACAACACTTACCTATACACAAATCTATGTTCGCTCATTCTAAATCAACCATACAGTATCCGTACACTATAATAACCAATCTATTTTCTTCATAGAAACATATATTGACATCAAAGACAAAACAAGAATGACAATAGTATTGATTCCAAAAACACTCAACAAGATAATGTAGTGATTAAATATATTAAATGCATCAACAATATCCAATACAACCCTCTTGGGAGCCACATTTAACTCCACTTGTTAGTTTGAAACACATGTCTCTACACATAGAACAAAACTGGTTAGAATAAAAAATACTTTATGAGGAAGTGGGTATAGTCTTTTAGAAAATTCAAGGAAGCAATAAATATCATGTGCATAGTGGTAAATAACCATGGGAAATTGGTCATTTCTTAGATCCATGCTTTGGATCTGACCCCACATGTTCTCTCTTATACAAGACTTAGGATTAAGCTATTGAGAGGCACGGGGAAGAAAGAGTAGAAAATAAAGAAAAATCAAAGCACACATAACCAGTCAAAGAAAAAGGAAATGACTGGTTACCTCTGACCTTGTCTCTTTATATTTTCTATCTTTCTCATGTTCTGAATGCATATGAAAGATTGTAGGCTATCCTCACGGCTTGTGTGAGAAACTCTTAATGTTTAACACATGATGCATTTCTCTTCAAATGTACAAATAAAAAGGTGATATATCCATGTTTAATACAATGAAATGCTTCTTTTCCTTCATAATATAATGTAATTTTGTATTTGAACATCAATGAAAAAGGTCAATTGTAGTAAATGTATATTTTGTAGCATAATTGCATTAGTAGTGAAATTTTGGTAGCAGTTACTATCAATAAAAACATACCATGCATTAAATATTGACTCTTTCCAATAATCTCCCCCTTTTGCATTGATGGAAACACATAGGGAAAAATGGGTAAGTGGTCGTCCCAAAATGCCAAGTCCAAAACTTCTCAAAAATTAAACTCCAAAACTTAACTCCCCTTAAGATAATTATCTATTTTTCACATATAACTTGCCCCACTTTGACATCAATGGAAATGACAAGGCAAAAACCAAAATTTCTCTAACAAAATCGTATACTGCCTGCTTAAGTATGTTCAAGTTATAAGTGCTCACTTATAGAGATTTGAAAATGTCAAAGAAGTTGTCCTTTAGAGTTTTCCAATCTACATTCCAAGTCTTTCTTAGACTATCTAGAATCTGAGTCTGTCCACATATCAGATAAGATGATTTCTCAGCATGTATGATGTCTAGTGGGGAGGGTTCCCTCATTACTCCTTTTGCAACTTCTAAGCTTTTTTGTAGAATGTCCAACTTAGGAACTATTAAACTCCTCAAGTTGGAGAATCTCCCAAGCATTCTCTGTCTCTCCACTTCCAAAACTTTGATCTTTTCATTAATTTTGACAACTTCCTTTATATGATTAGATGCAAAATCCTTTGATGAATCAAATAATTTTACATTATCTTCTAGTAATTGCTCATTTTACTTCAAAAACTTATCAATTTATGAAACATGAATGAAAGGGTTTACACATAATTGCAAAGTTTCACTTCCTTTCTTGATATCTCTCTTAATGTCAGTTATCCCAACATCCACATATTTCTTGTCTTGACTGATCAACGGGCATAAATGATGAATTTATTTTGTTGAAAAAATCCTTCTGCACTTTATCCTTTGTTTCCTTCTCCAAGGATTCAAAATGTGCAGCAAAATTATTTAGAAAATATTCTAATCTATCATATACAAAATTACCTTGGCTAATCTTCCTATTTGTAAAGGATTTTGGTAGTACATCAAATGCCCTAGATAGTAGTTTCCCTTCCTTCTCATTCTTGTTTAATTATTTCTCAATTACTTTTTCTTGACCTAACATGGAAATATTTCTCATTTTATCTTCCTCCATGTTCTCAAAATCAATAGGTCCTTGCAAACCAAGTGATTTAAGTGAATCTCTTGCCAACATACATCAAGTTTGCATGAAGATGGATTGGTTTCTGTTTGTTCATTCCTTGTATCACTTGGTTTCTCTTCTATTCCCATTTCCTTAGGCATATCAGGTACAATATCTATTCTTTCCTCTTCTCCTTAGGTAGCCTCAACATCTATTTACATATGTTCATCAATCTCCATTTCAAGTTTAGCCTCAATTTCAATAGGTTTATCTTTAGTGAATCCTTTTCCTATCATGTTTTCTCCTATTTCATTCCTAGTCATAATATTTGCACGGTCTGTGTGGGGTTCTATCTTTCCTTCTTGTTGTACATCTTTATAAAGTCCATCAAAAGTAACTAGTACACCACCAATGTATACATCCGGTTCTTTAATAGTAGAAATAAATTATTTATCAATGAATAACTTGTCTTCTTTTCTTTTAGTTCCACGTTCTTTCCTTTTTGGCACAAATGGTCTGACTACCTTTATCATTTTAAATAACATTATCCATTTCAACAATATTTTCATCTATCTTTCCATTCATTAACATATTGATTCTTTTCTTTGCCACTAGCCTTTTTTTTCTCCTTCAAGTAAATTATTCATTTCATCATAATTGATTATTGGACACATCTTAGAAATGGATGCCACTTTTATCCTCTTATCTTCTTCTAAGGCCATTAGTCTCTTTTCTTCTAGTCTTGCATATAAGTATTTAGGTATTTGGTCTTTTATTTCAACAAGTGTTTTATTGAATTTGTTTAGATCGGTAATTAATCATTCTAATCTTCTTCTCTCTACTTCATAAAATAAAAGACAATATTTCTTCAATTCTACCAAGATACCATGCTTAACCACTTTATTTAGAATCTTATAAACAACATTCTCACCTTTTCCTACCCTCATAGGTATCACTTTTGTTGTGGTAGCTCCTTTTTTTGTCACTTTCTTCTTTGATTGATCAGATTATGTAGATGAATCACCATCGTGTTCTTTAACTCTTTTCTTTTCCAAACCAGTACTCTTTTTCTTTACCCTTCTCTTCACCGGTTCTGATTGAGTTCTCTTTTCTTTCAGTCTAGATGCCTTTGGTGAAGAAGTTGACTTCTTTACAGGAGGTGTAGAAGATTTTCTAACAAAAATTCTTGGCATAGAAATAGGTGGCGGTGAAGTTGCTTCCTTTTCAACATAAATTGTTTATTTTTGTATCTCTTGATGTTTCCTTATTTATGTCATTTCCTCCTTCATAATTCCTTCCTTCATTGCTGCTACATCAACAAATTTTTGTGATATTCCCATTCCTTTCCTTTGCTGTCAACTGCAACCAAACCTCTTGATACTTTTCCATGTAGGTTCTAAACCTCTATGCATTTAGATCAATGAGTATAAATTGAGAATCTCCTCTATATACTTCACAATCAACTCTGGTATCACCTCATAACCCATTGGTTGAATCCACATATTTATAGGTTCTACTACCTCCATGACACATTGATCTATCTAAACCATGAAATACACCAAATCTGCATGCTTCTCCACTATATTCTTTGAGATTCTTTCTCTTTTTGATGCAGGAGCATCCTGGGTGTAAGAGCAATCTTGCATCACCCAAAAATATTTCTATTTTTGTATTCAATAAGGGCTGTCTTGTGCAGAGTTGCTATTTATGGAAATTTGCTATTTTTAGTAAGTTGGTCTTACGATCTCAGAATGTCTAATTTTACATATGGAGGTTCATTTCAGTCATATCAGCCTGCCAGCAAAGTTTCATGGCTAGATCAGGTGTAGTTTTGAAGATATTGAAGATTTTCGGTATTGGCAGCAGGGTACAAAAACTTCAAACTCAGTTTTGAAGGCTTTAGAGGCCCCGGATGAGGTTGAAAATTTGGGTGACAGGTGCTTTGAGTAGATCAAGCATGTAGAGTGCTTTGTGGCATTTCCAGAATGGGGTTATAATAGCCAATCAGGTCAACGGGCGATGACTTATGGTCTTTGAAAGTTGGGTCACCTGAAATGGCTGAAAATAATTTTTCTTCAAAATTTCTGTTTGGGTTTCAAAACTCATTTTGAGCTGACTTTGATGTAATAAATTGTAAAATAAAATAATTCTAAGTTTGGTCGGCCCTAAGGGCTAAATTTCTAGAACCTTCTCGGGCGGTGGAAATTGCCTATATAAAGAAGGCCCGTAGTGTTGTCCAGGGCAGTTTCAAGTAGTAGATCTAGGTATTGATTCGAGACTTTGTCCTATAGAATATTGTAAGGGAATGCCCATGTGGCTTACATATTGTAATTCTGAAAGTTTGTAATTCCACATTTGTGGAGATAATAAGAAGCCAATTTTCTGTTCTTGCATATTATTGTTGTTGTTTCTCTATTTCTGTTATGTGTTTTTGGTATTAAGGGGAGCACCCTTCATCACTTTTCTATATCTTCTTCTAAAAAATATTAAGGTGTCATGAGATTAAAGAATCTATATCATATTTCTTTTGACTCTGGTACATGTTTGATATCTACAATGCTATAGGAACATCCTTCTGCTAAGATACATTCATGATTCTGGGAAAGAAATTAATCAAGTAGAAAAACATGTGTACAATCAAGAAGCCATACTTGAATATATGTGATTTTCCCCTTTTGATCTTATCAAGATTCGCTAGTAGTTTCTTTCTCATGATTTTGTAAATGTCAAATTGTGCATCCTCCATCAACATCTAGTAAGAAATGTGTATGAGGGTTGTTGATATGGAGCTCATTCTGCTGCTGTGATATAGTTTGTAGCCTAGTAACATGGATGTGAACTTGACATCTAGTTGAATGATGTCATTAACGATGACTTCTCCTCTATCCCATTGATATTTAGTCAATTTATCAACAACCTTCTACTTTGTTGATTTTAGCATTGACATCTCTCCGGTAGCACTAAATTCGGTTACCTTGTGAATTGATTTCTTAGTTAAATTTATCGATTGATCTCCTAAACAAAAGAACTAATCATGAATTATACTCAAAATAATATTTATCAATTATGGGTCATTGAATGTGATTACATCCTTTTAGTGAGCTAGGTTAATTTGATTAACCTTTCAGAACTCATCCTTCAACACTCCATTAGAACAAAAAGCTTCATACTGATTAGCTATTTCATAATCTCCAAGATCTTCTAGCTTGCAGTGAATATATGTATGCACATCTTCAATGTGTAATACTCTGTCGGGTACATGAGAAAATTCACCTTCGGGATCATCCTCCAT
Source organism: Chamaecyparis obtusa (assembly GCA_027943335.1). Taxonomy (NCBI): domain Eukaryota; kingdom Viridiplantae; phylum Streptophyta; class Pinopsida; order Cupressales; family Cupressaceae; genus Chamaecyparis; species Chamaecyparis obtusa. Next base: position 234,898 of record BSBK01009576.1, on the reverse strand, counting down.
GGATTTATATGGATAGAATTGAAATTCATAATGCAGATTCTCAAGAGCATTAACAATATGTGGAGTATCCATGCTTATACAGATGAATTTGACAATGTTTCACCGAGCTAAATACCTTTTAGGGTTTGCTGGTGAATTTGGTCAATGGCTCAAATCACTGTTTGATCTCTTTCTTCTCAAGTTCTCTCTTAATCTCCAGATAGAAAAGTGTCAAATGAAGTCTGCAAATACCTTTTTATCATAAGAATTGATCTGATTTCCTCAATAAATGCTATTTGTACCTTAACTCTCCAAAAATATGCTATATCTAGTAAGTGGTAAATCTATTTGTGGTCCTTCAAATGATCTTAAAATATTCAATAGTTCTCAACATAGCTTTCATAAACTAATCTCTAGATAAATTTTAAATTGCAATAAATCTACTTTGATTCTCAGGGTGCCAAAAGATTTTTTGATTGAAAACTCCCCTTTTAGGTCCTTTGGCCTAATTTGTTGATGAAGAGAGATCTACACTAGAATATGGTGCAATCTTTCTATAAGCATCAATATATTCCTTTCTTGCCCAAATCTTTTTGATTTCCTTTCTTACTTCATTTGAATCAATTGTTTTTCCTTTGTTTTTATTCCTTGCATTGTTCTTGTCTACCAGACCATTCATTCTCATTCTATTATTATTCCATCTACAATTCTTACCTTTATGTCTATAATTATTGTAATTGTAACAAATATCATTCTAATTTATATACCTCTGATAATTCTGATTAGTCCTTAATCTACAATTCCTTGCAATGTGACCAAAATTATTGTATTTTTAGCATGTAAGGTTACCTCCAATTGTATTGGGTCTAGATCTGGATCTACTTTCCTTAGATCTGTGTCCATATTTCCAGCATATGAAACAATATCTAGAAAAATAATTACTCCACCATTCCTTTTCCCCATGTCCAAGATTATTACATGTGTAACATCTTCCATTGAATTGCTATCTATTTGTCTGCTTAAAATGGTTCTTGTTAGGTTTCTCAGTATGATATATATTTACTTCAACAGTTTTGGAACATTCTTGTTGTTCATACCCTAAGCCATGCTTATCTCAATGAGGTCTCTAACTTGCAATTTGTTCATCAAGATTTATAGAGCTAGATCTAAATTTTTCTTGAAATTCTTTGGAATCAACTAGATCTCTTCTCAATATCTCATTAATCCTCTCCAGTTATTGCTCATTGTGTTTAGATTATTCAAGAAAAATATGCAACTATCCAACTTCACTATATAGTTTATATAATTCCGCATTCTTAGCCTTTAAGGATTCCTCAAGAGTGTTCACTTCAATTTCTTTAGTGATATTGATTTCCATAGATTCCATTTCATTCTTTAAGTTGTTTCTCTCTTTTACAATTTGCTCATACTCTTTGGATTTGTCATTGTTAGGAGTAGAGTCACTGCCTTTCTTTGATAGCTGATCTACAAATCATTTCTCCTATCTTTGGATTTCCTTAATTTATCTTTCAAGTTATCAGTGAATCCATTAGCTTCTCTCAATTTTTCTTCCTGATCAACAATGCAAGCATTTTATTTATCTAGGCTCTCAACTGAGTTCAAAAGATGAATTTGAATATTGCTAGGTGCTTCCATCAGGATCATCCCCAAGTTGTTAAAATTCTTCCAAGGAACTAGGATCTAATACCAATTTTTAGGATTAGGGAGCACCGAGAGGGGGGTAGGGTGAATCAGTGAAGAAGTACTCTTTAACTTCTTCCATCAATACCACAACTTAATAAAGAAAGTAAATGAAAGTAAACCAAATAGAACACATAACATGAACATCATAGCACCATGATTTGTTATCTTGGAAAACCTAGTTAAGGGAAAAACCCCAATGGGGATGATACCCACAAACAACTCACTACTGCAGTAATAAGTGTCTGGTTAAAGGCATAAGTATGTTGCTAAAAATGTCATTTTCAAAGAGTTACATTGTTTTCATAGAGCATAATTTTTTTTTTCTAAAATAGATAACAATGTGATTATTTTGAATTTAGTTTTTCAACATCCATACAAAGGGCATGCAATTGGTTTGACAACATTATCATGATTATTGCATATTTTATTAACGTTTCAAGTTGACTAAACTGTAATTTTGACATACCTTGACTACATAGCTTATAACTTATCGTGTATTTGTCCAATTTCATTTTTATTTTCTTTTGATAGAAAGAGAACTTCAATACCTAGGGCATATATTTTTTTTAGAATTTCTTTTTTCTCATTTACTATTTTTCCATAAGCGTCAAACATAGAGGTGGACATACAGTGAAATATCTACATTTAGCAAAACTAAAAATACAAAATCATAATAAACTTAATATATATTAACATTATAATCATAGGAAATATTTTTCTTAGTAATACCTTACTACATAGATAGGTTTTTTAAATGGATTCATTTGATCTACTAAAAGATAAAGTCGAAGTGATTTTTTGTCAGCATTTTAATAGCTGCGAAGGAGACTCCATTGTAGGTATGAATGAGGAGTATATATGTTATATCAATGTTTTTTTTTATCTAAGAGGCTTTGAGATAACCATTTGTAATTACTTCCTTAAAATGGAATGTCTCAAGGCTTAAATCATCATATTTTATTAAAAATATGTTATTTCAGCAAAAATCAACATGTCTAAAAAAGTGTAATCCACTATTGTGGGGTCACCCACAAAGAGAGGAATGCACTTGAATTTAGGTTTACAACCTAGAGGTCACTACTCATTTACTAAAGTGAAATACATCCAATTACATAAACAAAATGGACTTACAGTTCTATACTGAATTGACTGGTAGCATCTACAATGCTTATACAATTCTATTGAAACTCTAAACATAGATATGCTCATCCAACTTAGTATCTGATCACTGCCTTATCATCATATCACCATCACACAACTATCACTTCTATATATCTCTTCACAATAAAAAAATGATCTTAAATATAAGTGTTACAAGTAGTGGTTGCCGTTGCACCAAAAGATCGACCTGTTAATGCCCGATACAACCAATAGACTTATAGAAGACATAGGAGGTGATTAAGCCATGTCATGAATCCTGAGGGGAGCACTGACCATTTTGCCAACAATCTCCCCCTCAACGTTACCCGAGGGGATTCAAACCTGTGACCAAGCTCTGATACCACTTGTTACAAGTAGTGGTTGTTGTTGCACCAAAAGATCAACTTGTTAATGCCTGATACAACCACTAGACTTATAGAAGACACAGGAGGTGGTTAAGCCATGTCACAAATCCCGAGGGGAGCATTGACCATTTTGCCAACAATAAGATCATAACCTCAAAACTCAAACTCTTTTAGCCCAAATAAGAGTAATGAAACGTGTAGAGATCTTCACCAAAACACAAAATCAAATATTTCTAACTGAACCAAGTAACCACTGATGTCATCTCTATTATCAACTATCATTAAATTGATAATAAAAAATGATTTACCAAGTATACCAACTCAATTTCTCCAGACTGTCCTGTTCTTCCAAAAACTTTGTCAACCCAATATTCCACAGTAAATATCTCATACATCTAATGTCTTCAAGATTTGTGATTTTTGGATTAGACATAATAGTACATCTACATTCATACCTTGCAATCAAATACAATAACACTCAAAATTCTATCCAAACCAAACTGATCTATCCAATTGGTCACTGTTCAACTTCCGATACTTAGACAAATACATGTATCAAATCCTTTAGTAAACTGACTTTCTACATCATGACCAAGAGTAATGATAGTATCCTCCATCAATGAAAACATACCATGCATTAAAGAATGACTCTTTCCAACATGGCCATCATGGAAGAAATAAACTTGCATCAATTAGAGAAAATTTCCTTTGAATAGAGGAAGACTTGGAGATCTTGAATTGGGAGTTCTGCCTTCAAATATTGAATCCAAAAGAGCTTTATTGCACTTGGAAATCACCAAAAGTTTTTTACGTGCATGAGATCTTGATTATAATTATGGATGTCAAAATGAGGAGCTTTCATGTCCTTTTATACTTATTTCAGAGTTCAAAATTTACAAGCTTACCACAATCAAGATTAGGAAAAGAAACACCCCCACATCGGGCCTAGAGCCCATTAAAAATTAACCTCCTGAGGAAAAAGATGAATTCGACCTAGTCCTCAAGACAAGGATGACTTAAACCTAGTCCTTAGGACAAGGCTGACTTGGACTTGGTCCTGAATAGGCAAATGTTTTATAAATGGTCTCAGGGTTTGGGAAGAGTTTTAGGGAAAGAAGATAAGAGGAGCGGGAAATCGAGCATAAACACATTTGAATCTCATAAATCACTAAAATGAGGCCTAATAGGTCCTAGAGCTTCCAAATAAATGGGTGCTAACTTTTTAGGATGGTACATGGATAATATTTTTTTGGTTCTTCATTAGTACCCTTTCTATTATGTTATTCTTCTAACATTTCTAATTAGGTTAGATGAGATTTTTGGGTAATGTTTTCATATGTGATCCACTCATGGAAGCTCTTTGTTACTATGGTAGGCCTTTAAAAATACATTAGAATAACATGTGTAATTGGTTATACTTTATTTTTGAAACTTTTTTAATTATAGCATTATGATGGTTGGCTATGCATAGATTAAAGGAACATAATGGTGAATGCTTGATGATAGACAAAAACCAATTTATATGGTCTTGAACTTCAAGAATGATTACAATGTAATTGTATAAATGTCACGAAGAATAGAAAGAACATACAATTACAATTGTTATTATGGTTTCCTAATAATGTTAGATAGTGTTCTTTAATATTGTGAGTAATACATATGAACCATATTTTCAAACTACTATAATATTGAGAATTATTGAAAGTAGTGAAACATAATTTATTCTAAATTAAATGCTAAGTTAACACAATAAATATATGGAAAGGGTTTCTTATTTTTTTTAGTTAAGTATGATTTTATTTGTTATAACTTCATGAGTTGATAAATACCTACTCTAGGATATAATATGTTTCTATTTTTTTAATTCATCGAATCTTATGCTAAATTGACACTTTGTTTGGGATTGAATATGGAAGTATGTCTCATATACATTCATAGATTTTTATTCCATCTCTAAAATCATAATTGCTTTTTCATAATTCTACATTCTATTGATCACCTAATTAATTTTTATTTTCTTTATTCCTACAAGATATCTATGAATAGTTATATTTGGAAACACCTTTATATCATAAATTTAGAAGTGAGCATATTCTATTAGGGTCTAATTGGTTGCTGAAATTAAATAATGCTAGAATTGTCAAATTCTAGTATTTGACAATTCTGGAAGTTTTAAATCCGGAAAATGGTTTTTGGAATATGGCTAGAACCATTTGGTTCACCTAGAATTCACCTAGAATTCATAATGAGGAGATGGAAAATATTTTTTGCATATGGATTTGAAAATATTATAAATTTTACTTTACCCCCAATTCCCATTTAAGTGGAATTGGAATTGATTTTTCAATTCCACGTCTTTAGATGGATGATTCAAATGCTAGTTTTGGGGGTAAATGAGAATTAATAAATCCCTATTCTAGTTTCATATTTTGAACACAAACATTGAAAATGTCAATTCTGATATTTGACAATCCCAATTCTAGGCTAATTCCAACAAACAAACGGACCCTTAGTTCAACTCATAAAACAATAGGTAAATAATTATAGATGACACCCTTCAAGCGTGCATATGCTCATAGGATAATTAGTTGAAGATCTAGATTCCTTTTATTACATTAATTGAAATAATAACCTTCCCTATGATACTATATGTTGATAATGTTTCACATATATGGAGATGTGGCATGAATGTAATTGAATTCCCCTATATTATAGTACACGTGAAAAAAATATTCCTATGAACACTGTACCAACTTGGTGGAAAAATAAGGTGTAGAAATTAATGAAAATTTGAAGTTAACATTTAAATGATCAATAATCAATTCCACAACCATAGAAATGACTTTGGATACAAAATTCCCAGATCTATATAAATAACATTTATTTTGAGGTATATGTACAAATAAATGTAATAGAACAAACCCTAAGTGAAAATGTTAGAGTACATGTGTCTACGAATAAGATAGGAACCAAATGACTAAGCCAGAATTCACACAATATTGTATCATTTTTTAATATGTAAATGTAATAAGACCTCCAAAATTAATTACAAAATTAAAAAGAAAATGGCATGGGTGTACAAATTGTATCATTACAATAACATTTCAATTTAAAACTAATACTTCTAATATTATAAAAAAATTAAATTATATATAATTATTATAATATATAAAAGTTAATTAAAATTAAAATTCAATAGATTTATCACATTTTATTAAAAAAATATTTCACACTTATAAATGAAAAAATTATTTGTAAATATTTTTTTATAATATTAAAAAAACATTTATGACTAAAAAAATTGAAACCTTGAAATGAAGTAGACATCATGCATTATGGCGTGTCTAGAAGTAGTTAAATACAATAGACCCCAATCATGCACTTGAAAATTGTTTGGTCATTACTTGAGAGATAAATATATCATCATATAAGTAAGTAATTTGAAGTACAAAAATAATGAAATATAATCTACATATATAACATAAATCTAAATTCCTTCCTTCTCAATTTTGATGTCATGATTACTATTGTGATACCTTTCTTCAAGTCTTACTAGAGTAAGTACTTGTCTAATATTGCATATTGAGCCTTCCAAGCTTGTTTGAGACCATAGAATGCCTTAGGTTTGCACACCATTTTTGAGATTGCATACCAAGCCTTACAAGCTTGTTTGAGACCATACAATGTCTTAAGTTTGCACACCATTCTAAAGTTTTCTGATGGCTAAAATATTTTAAGCTATTCTATATAGACAAGGACTCTTCTATGTCTCCATTCAAGAAAGAAGATTTAACATCTATTTGATATATTTCAATCAGTCTGACATTAGTATTTTTTAACAGTATATGTTCATATGAGTAACTTAGTAGGATTTCACATTCATTTCAATCTTTCTTAACTAGAATAGATTTATAAATTACTCATATCATTCATTTATGTTACTGAAATTAAGATTATTTGTTTGTTGATGCAGAGGTTTAGGTAGGTTTTCAATTAGTCTGACATTAGTACTTTTTTACAGTATATGTTCATATGAGTAACTTAGTAGGATTTCACGTTCATTTCAATCTTTCTTAACTAGAATAGATTTATAAATTACTCATATCATTTATGTTACTGAGATTAAGATTATTTGTTTGTTGGTGCAGAGGTTTGGGTATGTTTTCAATTAGTCTGACATTAGTACGTTTATACAGTATATGTTCATATGAGTAACTTAGTAGGATTTCACATTCATTTCAATCTTTCTTAACTAGAATAGATTTATAAATTACTCAAATCATTTAAGTTACTGAGGTTAAGATTATTTGTTTGTTGTTGGAGAAGATGGGTTTGAATAAAGTAAGCATGGCAGTATTAGTTGGTGTAGTGGTTTTGATGGGAAACGTTGGGGTTACGGGAGACCCAACATGCAGTCCTTCTGGAAACTTCTGGTGCAACGATGGAAGATGCTGCAGCATCTACAACTGGTGTGGGAGTGGTGCAGCATACTGTGCCAAGGGCAACTGCCTTGCTCAGTGCTGGCCTGGAGTCACTGCACTTACCACCTATTCTCTCAATCAAAAAAATCTCACCTCAGCCAAACCCATTAATCCATGAGACCCCACACTTTATTACTATTATCTATAGGGCATGGCTGTTCACAATCTATATATAGCACATAAATAAGTATGCTAAATAAGTGCTATATCGTCTTTCAGGCACTGCTTTCCTTTGTTTGCTGGAGCTCTACTGGGATCTATACTATGTCTTAATGTGCACTTTAATAAATTCCAATAATAATAATATATGACTCCTTTTATGCACTTAAATTGGGTATTGGCTAAATCGTATACTAAAACGTAAAACGTATAAGGAAAGTTCGAAAAAAAGTGAAAAAAAAACTAAGTGTCCCCCTTGTGTGTGAGAGGCCAAATTACAATGCAAATGGGCATGGGTGTTTTTTTTCTTCATTGCTGAAATAAGAATCCTTTTCTCGTTTGTGGAATAAAATTCTTAGTCATAGCATCATATAATGGAGCATAAATACACGTTTCACTATATATTTCATATTGTGGAACAACGTAAGTTTACATTATTTGAATGTTGAACAACACAACAAATTCTTAAATGGCTAAATTAGTTTCATCACAAGTTAGTTTAACAAAAATATACTAGTAATTCAAGTATTTTATTTTTTATATTAGGAACTAAATGAACTAATTCAATTTAATATAATAAGTTAAATTTTAATTTTATTTCGTGTAATTCTTATTTTTAATTAATAATTTTGAAATCGATCTTTTGTGTATGAGATTTACCATTTATAGAACAAGAATCTTCATCTAATTTTGTGTATACTATTTTCATTGAAGAGATCATTGCTGATGCAAGTATTTAGTATAAATACATGTTTAAGAATATAATTTTTATTTGTAAATAGTATATTTGTCATTATATACATATATTAAACTATATTATTAAGTAGTTAAATTAATTTGATAATGATTTCTTGATATTCAAACATAAAGTTTGTCACCCATGAATTGATTACCGATATGGAAAGACTCAATAGTACCACCAACCTCATTTGAAAGAGCTATTACAGAGTGTTGTTGTAAAGAAATATGACTGATGTTGTAAAAATTATAATTGTTATCATACATTTGTGTTATGTCTTTAACCTTTGCATGCACTAATTCATTGAAAAATTTATGGCCAACACTTGTACTTTATGTACCAACGCTTGTAGGCTCTTGTTCATTAGTTATTCCATGTCTGAGACTACAAACTTATGCAAATGGGAAGGTAAACTATTGCTGTCCCAAATCAGAATTTCATGCTCCACCTTTGTACTTTCTCGAGACTCATCAAACATCCCCAAATTTTGACTTGTTATATGTCCTTCACAAGTGATTAGAAGTGGCAAAGTCTCAAATAAATCTTCTTTAGATACGCACTTAGATACCTTGATATAGTCATAACCTCGTCATTATCATCTTATCCTTTGTCCTCATTTTGTTAGGTTGTCCCTAGAGTTGCATCGCATCCCATTTTGTCACCCTTGATTTGCATTGTCAAAACATTTTAGAACATAGGTTACATCTTATCTCCTTTAGGTTGCATTTGTCCTCCATCCTTTGGTATCATATTAGTCACTTCCCTTAAGTACATTTCATTCCATATAGGTCCACACCCATGGGTGTTGAAGCAAGGTCCCAAGATTTTACGAGACAAAAAGAATCATCATGCCAACCATGTTTAGTCCAATGTACGACACACAAAAAAGTTTTCAAAGACAATCCCAATTCATTTCAACACAAAAACAAGGCTACATCGTACAACTAGGTTTTGGTTCATATTTGAATATTGGCTGACCCACAAACAATAAAACAAAATTAAGTGTGGATCAGTTAGGAGCACCACACAAATATAAACTTGAATTTAGAAATGTTTCATTAATCCCTAAGAAAATCTCATTCTTAACATTTGTCTTTGAGCAACCAAATAAAAATCATAATCAATAAGGATGCTCCTAACATGTTTAATCAAGTTTCCATTCAATTTGTAATTATGTCTGACTCGAATCACCTTTGAATTCTCCAAAGAGGTCACATCCCAATATTCAATCTCTATCATTATTAGATTCAGAGCCCTCACAAGATATTTATGGATTTCAAGAAGGAATTCCTCAAGAAGAAATTAATAAATCTTTAGAAATATTTGTGCTGGAGGACCCTCTTGGATATATTTAATTTTCAAAGAGAAAATAACATCAAGTTCTTGGAGTTTAAATCCTTGTTGGGTGAAGATAAGTCACAACTATGTGTACACAACCAAACAAAACCATCCAAACTATAATAATTCATACCCAAAACTCTCAAAGATTCACCTCACAAATTGGGTTATACACAAGAAATAATTTTTGAGCATGATCAAAATCATACACCGATGTTTAAAAATGGCTCATTCGAAACAAATCACACCAATGACATACCTACTTCCTATGAAGAAATTTTTCCTCAATTATCCTTCACATCTCCTACTATTCCTTTGTCTCCTGAAGTTTTACAAGAGAAAACTACACCATCTCCATAAAATGGCATATTAAATGATGAAACCCCCCAAGGGCTATTCACAATACAAATCTCGGATAATCCATTCCTTAGTACAAGTCTCTTTTACAATCTAGAAATCCTACATCCAATGACACCATATGCTCCATTCTCAAGAAAACCTACTCTGGTGAGTCTCATTCAAAACTCATTCATATCATGCCAAAGAATTCAATCCTTCCCCAAATTATTTATATGTATTCTTGAAATTCATACCTCATGTCAAGAGGATAATGCAAAGTATGAAGAAATGAGACCTAAAGTAAATCAAGATCACGATCCCAAGAATGAACAATCCCATATTCCCAAAATATAATGATGATCCTTCCATCTCTTTGCATTCTAAAAATTATGATTCACATCTGTATCAAGCCCAAACTGTCCTTCCAAATCATTTCAACCTTCCACTTCCTAAAGAATATCATGACATCCTCTCCATTTGTCATAGTGATTTCATCCTAGGTCAAGAGAAGAATATACTTAAAATGGAGATCAATTATCCTACTCCAAGTCAAGCTCAAAGTATTCATTCACCCTCCTCAAGTTCCTTCACCACCTTCATCTCTATGTCCTTTTAATCCATATCCACCACAAGATTATAATTTTCTAAATCATCCCAACATTAGGGTAAAAGCACAATAAGCTGTCACCCTTTTACAAAGGAAAAGGCTAACAAAATCAAAGCTGTTAAACTTCAATAGTATAAAAATGACATTTATGTTTGGAATTTGAAGATGATGTAAACTAATTAAATGTGATAAAATGGATGAAGTTTATGATAAATATTTTTAATAATTTTTTTGAATAATAATTGATATGTTTTTTTAATTTTTAAAGATGATTTTTCTGTTGCTGAAAAATGCTGAAAATTAGGGGTCTAGTTCCCACCAAAAAATTATATGTAAATAAACATTTTTTCTCCTAATTTCAAAATATGTCATAGATGACATATATAGCTAGTGCATGAAGAAATAAAAATTAGCTTGTGACCTATATTTTCTCTTTTATAATGATTTGAATTCCAACTCATTGAAATCGACAGTTTTCATCTCGCAACATATTTTTCATAACAAATCTATCCCAATCAAGAAAAAAAATATATATTCTTGAAGAGAACTCTCTCCTCTAGTGCACCGTATGTTTTTCCAATTTATTTAATATGATTTGCTATTTTTTTATTTCTCCGAATCAACATCTCCTTGATTGTTAAAATACCTACTTGCAATATTTTTTAATTATAATAAACTATGTCTAATTAAAAAACTCTAAAATATATATGAGGATATTCTTGACTCTGACCTCTACAAAAGGGTATTTTTTTATTTTTTTTAAAATATCATTAAAAATTTTAAGAGTTATTGAAATGCCACTTTTCTGAAATAATTTTATTTTTATGGTAATTGGATCGAAAGTGGTATAAAATATGCATTTAATAAATATTTCCAATTGGAAAAGTTAAAGAACTTAGCTAACTTATCTAGAATGAATCTACCTAGACTATATGTTTGACCAAAATTAATTTTTAGTTAGAAATACTAAAATTTAGCTGTGCTGATAAGTTAGCCTAAAAGGTGACACCTGATTGTGCTTTTACTCATTACTACTTTTCCACCTCATGAAGAACCTATCACATCTCTTGATCGACCTCATGTTTATAATGCTTCTACGCAAGATGATCATGAAACCACTAAATATCGAAAGGGCCTCTCTACTTACATTTGGTCCAATTTACTTGATCATCCTATCATGTCCTCCAATCCTTATCCACCTCAAAATAGACTCACGTCTTGTTTCCAAAGCAATGAGTATCCTAGTGGTAGTCATCAAAGCATGTATTATCAAGGAAAAGGGTTAGGCCTCCATGAGAAAGACATGTTAGAACCCCTCCATATGCAAGAAAATCCTAATCCTCATGGCCTCTCTTACATACCTCATTATCAAGATGTTGGTATCCCTACAAAATCTAAATTCTAACATAAACATTCCCAAACCTTCCCCTTAAACTCTTCCATCTATATTAGGTTCATATATCCTTCCATCCACTAGCTTACAATCTATTTATCCTTTTACGAGTCAAGAAAAATAAAGGAACACATCTTTGAGAACCTTTTTCTCATCCACAATACCTTTACGTCATTTTCGCCCATCCAAAAGACCTCCATATAATTCCTATCCATTTGTGAACCCCAATCCTTTCCCAAGAAATTCAGATGCCAAGTGTAAATCCATACGTCAAGAAATCTACATGTAGTTAAGGATCAACATGTCCCATCTAATTGACATGTAAAAATAAAGAAAAATATGATCCTTAAAGAAAAAGAAATATCCAAAAGGCCACAAAGGTCCACCGAGAAAAAAGAAAAATCAAAAGCCATATGGGTTCCTAAGTCACTTGTGAAAGCTGAAATGTATTCTAAGGAACCAAAAAAGAATGGACAATAAAAAACCATGTGGATTCCCAAGCTATTCCTTAAAGCACAACATCCTAAAGAGAAATCAAATTTGGCATCCAAAATTTTTATACCTCCATTTAAATGTCTTCCATTTTCCAAATTCATTTGGGGTCCTTTTGTCCCAAAATCCATGCCCATTCCTCTAAATTCTAAATTTAATTTCCTCCATTTCTTCACCACCCCTCAATGTGTGTGCCAATTTTGTTCTTTCCCTCATTTTTATTTACTCAAAATCAAGTCTTCTTGTACTCCATCTATTATCCAACACCTATTTCCAACCTTTCAACCATCCTATAAATCATCTAAATCATTGTACACATCCTACGATCATTGTGTTCCATCAAACAAATTAGCACACATCATGTCTCCTTTTTCTTCCAATGCTGAGTATTTTCCTCCTTTACTAAAATTCTCCTATCCTATGATAAAATAGGAGCTTTTTGAACATGTATAGTCATCCCTCAAAGAAAAATGAGGTTGAATATTTTATTTTCAAACATTATCATAAAAAATACTTTGGTAGATGTGTACAAAATGGGTACACAATGGCACAAACTGTTAGGATTAAGTAATACCGAGGGGGGGGGGGGGTGAATCAATATTACAACACTTTAATAACAAACTTCACAAATTCAAACTTTACTATGAAATTACTGAAACAAAGAGAACATACACATAAAGTACACAACTTATAACATCATGATTTGTCATCGAGGAAACTAGGGTTAAAGGAAAAACCCTGGTGGGGATGATACCCACAAATGATGTACTAATAACATAGTGTCCTTGTTAGGAGATCTAGCCCTGTTAGGAGCTGATTAATAAATTTAGTACAAATCCCTATTAAAGGATGCATGCTATGTTAGGGGTAGTACATAGTACAAGGAGCTCACTTCTCTTACAATGCAAAAATGCCTTTACAATGACTTATAAAATGAACTATACAAGCATATGTTATGATTAAGTAGTCCCATCTATAGCTTGCAACATCCTCTATATTATCCTAGCATCCTAATGCATCTACACATAACCACAAAAACTTCACATCTCAAAACATCTTCATATATGTACTTGATCTCATAGCATTTACAGTTGACTCACAAATACAAAGTGTGTTTACACATAATTAAATAGAATAGACATATTTAGTGATCATACATAAAAAAAGATATGGTAGAATCCAAACAAAATACAAGGTAGCACCTTTGGAATCAAAACGTTTCTACCTTAAAAATTGTGACCACTCATCTTCCTTGTTACACTCTTATATTCTTTGAATAAATTAGTCAAGTAGTAAATCTCTCTAGTCAAATCCAAAATAAAAGAGACCTTAATTGAAGGTCTAATACATCTCATAGATCATTCCTCTAATCTCACAAGACTTAGTTCTTCACATACTATGTTCGCTAGAAAAAAACTGTACAATTGTAACCTGCAACTGCTTCCTAGATTTAGTCATTTTTCCAATGCAAATATCCAAACTAAATTGAACTCCAAGAAACCATGACAATGAGTAGTGTTTCCATAAATGATAACCTCTATTCTATAATCATCATACCACTTTTGAAAAATATCCCCCTTTGACATTGTTGGCAACACTTAGTGAAAAATGACTAAGTGTCAAATGCCAAATTACAAACTATAGATCTCTTATATAATTATCTATATATTTTTCACACTTATTATCCCCCTTTGACATAAATTGAAAAGGTATACTAAAAAATGTGGCTATATACAATTCAAAAATGTAGAGCTTCTCACCAAAAACTTCATACCATATGAATTATATCTTGGAAAGAGGTTTCCATGATCTTTACATTCGCTGCCCATGTCTTCTCCAAGTCCTGACCAACAAATATAAGTCCATTCAAAGAAAAGGATGAGATCTCAACATCCTTTAGTATTGTAGGGAAAGATCCATCAAGGGACTTCTTCACTATCTCCATGTCCTCAAGATGCTTCTCCATAATAGATAGTTTAGGAGTAAGCATACTTATCAACATAGAAAATCTCCCCAACACTCTTGAATTCTCTATCACTAACACACTGGTTTGATCCAATAACTTGGATAATTTTTTTATCCATCTCTATAATAGGGTGAGGAGGACCCACAATTCTTTCCCAAGTCATCCAATGTCTTTCCATCATTGTGGATTATATCCACCACATTCTTTATATACCTAGAAGGGTTTATGCAATAGATGTATATCTTCTTTTCATGCTAGATGCAAGACCTAATACAAAAGATAGTGGTGTCCAATATGTTGACATCCCACTTTAACGAATGACATAGCTCATTTAGCTTCTTCACCATGTATTCTCTCTAAACTTTCATTGCTACAACTTTATCCAATGAAGTACAAAGTGAGCATAAAAGTCATTGAGGACTTTGTTCAAGTTATCTACTACATCATTTCCCTGAAAGGTAAAAGGTATGGGTAAGATATTGTTGATTCTATCTACTTCCCCATCCAATACCTTTTTCATTTTCTCTATCCTCTATTTTGATATCTCCTTAGCTTTAGAAAAGGCTATGAATGAAAACTTCATCAATTCATCCTCATCCATGTGATTAACATTAGTATTCAGAGGTTTACTATCAATTTCCAACAATAGAGTTGAAGAGACATGAATAGATACATTCATTTCTTGCTCAACTTCAACTTCTTTCTTTACCTCATCTATACTTTCTTTGAGTTCTTCCTTAGTGCCTTGATCTTCTTCCTTAGTAGATTCTCCCATTTCTTCCCTAGTCAATGTGCCAAGATCTATATTGATTGTTACTCTATTTATTTCTCCCATCAACCTTAGTAACAATGTCAATATTCTCTTGAAAAGGGTCACCAATATTCTGTGAGGTGTCCAAAGAAATAGGAACACCTACTACAAAGAATTATGGTTGTTTAATTACAGTGTAGAACTGATTATTATCACCTTCATTAGTAGGTGAGTCAATGTGTATTTATGCAAATTTATAAGATTCTCCTTTCAAAATGGCTTTGGGCTTAGGAGGTGAGGGATTTTCTGGTTCAACTTCCATCAATACCTTATCAATAGCCTTGTTAGCTTCCTCTATTACTTCATCATACCTTTTCCCCATAATCTTTATCAATCTATTTTTTTACTCTCAGTAAGGGGTTTAATGGATTTCATTATTCTTCCATGCTCATCGAATGAAACAACATGTAGTATATCTTCTATGGCCTTTTCCCTTATTTGTTCATCTTCTACAAGTGCTAATTTCTTCCTTACTTCTAGTTTATCGTATAAATCCTTAGGAATACTACCTTCAAGCTCTAGTAAATTCTTTTAAAATACTAACATATGATTAATAATCTAGTATCTTCAATTACAATTTTATCATTTTTATCATACCTCTCATAGTATCTAGGTAATTGATTTAGCTTTCCTTGAACTAGATCAATTATCCTCTTTGCCAATATTTTCAGATTAGGTTTCCAAATTTTGTCTCTCATCTGGTTTGTCTTATGTTACTTCTTTGGTTTCCTTCTCTATTTTAACCTCTTCAACCTTCTTTTCTTTTTTCCTTTTCCATATTTGGATGATCTTGTTCTCCTTAGAGGAATTTTTGATGCTTTCATAGTTTTAGGTGGTGAAGGGGTGGTATCACATATAGAAACCATAGTAGGAGGTGAATCAACAACCTCAAAAACTTCATAAGGTGGAAGGGAAATAGGAGTAGATCTTGCAACCCAAAATATCCTTTTTCTATCTTCTTTGTTACTTCTTTCATCTCTTCTCTGCTTATACCTACCTTCTCTGCAAGATTATCAACTATTTTCTCAATGTTTCTTTTCCTTACTATTTTGGTTTGTTCATCTCTGATTTTGGTAGATTTTTCTTCATAAGTGCCTCATCTTTCTTTAGTAGAATCAATCTCAAAAGATAGAACATGTTCTACTTGCATAGTAAGAACATCTGTACTGACCTCATAACCCATAGGGTAACTCTATTTCTTCCTCGGTTCAACTACTTTGAAACATACACACATAGTTTCAACCATGAAATAGATTGTATCTTTCTACTTCTCAACCATCACATCATGAATTTTGTTTCTTTCCTCCATTTCCCTTTGAATAATTTTAAACATTCCAAAGAGTTCTCCATCTATCCATTTACTATTTTGTCTTCTATAACTATTAATCACTTGAATACCTATGGGTACATTGTCTTTCCATCCCCTAGGATGCATTCCAAGAAACATGTTTACAACATGAATGTAGATATGTATAAGGAGTGATCCAAACCTAAATAATTTTGATTTGTCTCACTTGATCTATTTTACATTCTCCAAGAATTGTTGTCTCAATACTTCACATAAGTTGTATTGAACATTTTTTTTGCCATTTTATACGCCATCATGATTACACTTGTGGAGACAGAGTTAGGTAAGCTATTGTAGTGAAGTTTTTATCCCAAAATTATTGAAATCAATCTCACATCCTACTGAAATATGTTGGCAATAGTCATTGACCTCTTATCCCACTTAGTGATTTAGGGTTTCTACTCATTTCTTCACGTTATTTTCTGTAGTAGGGATAATGCCAGTATTATCCAATCTAGTCACATAATGAATCAACTCATTGGAAATATTAACAAGATGCTCTCCTATCCATAGAAATTTATCATGGACTTTTCTAAGGAAAAAATTGATCCATTCTTCCTCATCGAATTCATAAAGTTCTGCCATTCGCATGATGCTAAGATTTTTCAAATGAGCGAACTCATCCTTCCAAGTTCTATCATCCTTAATCATGTCTTCCTTCTCCTTGATTATTTTAATGTCTCCTAATGAATCATACTTGCAATGAATGTATGCCCTAATTTCCTCTAAATGAAGTACATCATATGGAGTTTGCAAAAATGCACCTTGAGGATCATCCTCCGTGGATTTTTAAGGGTGTTTCTTAAAATTTTACCTCGAACCTTCACTAAAATCAAAGATCAATGGTGTATCCATAGTGAAAAAAGCTCATAGAAGGTCAAAATACCTTTTACTTGGTGACTTTGGATATCCACACTTAATGTTCACAAGAATATTCTAGCTCCTTTACTTTCTCCTCTAGTCTCCTGTAGTTTTTCTTGAATGGTGATCAAAATATTTGAGAAAATAAACTTATACTTCGTAGTGTTCAAATTTACACATTTCTCGATGAATCTGAAAAGATCCAATCAGCCATCTTTTTGGAGATCATCCAATATAATGTCCAAAAACATGCAATCTCAGATATAGACTCTATACCAATCATATTATCTTTCCATAAGCTCCCATCATCTTATTCTTCATTAAAGGGGATGGATAGATTATAATTATATTTCTCCAAAGCTCTCCCTAAGGCCATGCTTGACCATTTAGGTTGATGTAGCAACATCAAGAAAGGTTTCAATAATGTCTACTAATTCTCCCTTAACCTTAGTCTCACTTTATTCCTTTACTTTCCATAAATTACCACTGTCCTTGTTACCTTCCTTCACAAAACATCTATCAAACTCATTCATGTATTCTGTTAGGTTTTTACGAACATTGCCAACATTTTTCTTTATAACACTAAGTGGTGATCTTCTATTGTTTATATCTCAATTATACCTACAAAAATTCACTATTTATCCTTGATTGTTACATTTATAGCCTGTAGGAGATGATCTATTTTGATTAACCTACAGTCTACAATTTCTTGTGATGTGCCCAAAGTTGTTACATTTGTAAAATATAATTTTGGTTTCTATTTCCTCTCTAATGTAGTATTGTTTAGTGCTTGATAGATTGGGTTTTCTACACTCCACCTTCTTGTGCCCATATGCATAGCAATTAAAACAATAACCAAAAAAATACTTATAAGGAGTGTTACCTCTACAATCCCCCTTCATGTGACCAATTTTTTTACATCTAAATCATCTTCCTCTGAAAGGTATGATCTTCTCTCTAAATTCCTTACTCTGATTAGGTTCTTCTTGTTGATTAGATGTCTCATTTTTTTTTCCTTAAAATTGTCTTTCTTGGATTTTATAGCATTAAACTTCATCAAAACCAACTCCAGCCATGTCACCTTTAGGTTTTTGTTATTCTAGATGTTCATCAATCTTGTTACTTCTCACATAAAGTTTCTCAATGTGATTCTTCGCCTCAACAAGTTCTCCCTTAATGATGTGATTATATTTCTCCAATTCTTGATACTTAATTTTATATCCATCCAATTCTATCTGCATTTTCCCTATTTGGACATTAATTAGTGCCTTTCAAAGTTTCATCAAGTTTTCTCTTATCTTTAATTAGCTGATGATGTTCCTGCTTTAATGCTTCATTTTCTTGTTCAAGATAATTGATCAAATATGATGATTCATTTTCAGATTCCTCTTGTATCTTTTCCATAAGATCTTCCGTTTGGTTCCTAGAGAATTCAAGTTGTTCCTTAAGCTTCTTGATGTAACCCTCAACTCTTATTATCTTGAATTTCAATCCAACATTATCAACTTTTTCCTTATAAAGGTCTTCAAGTTTTGCTTCAAATTTTTCTTCCAAACTACTTGATTCCATATGAATTTCCCTTACATTGTTAGGATTTCTCTCCAAGGGCCTAATTCTCTGATACCAATTGTTAGGATTAAGTAATACTGAGGGGGGGGGGGGGGGGGTGGGTGAATCAATATTACATATTTTTAATAACAAACCTAACATATTACAACTTAACCATCCAATTACTGAAATAAAGAGAACATACACATAAAGTACACAACTCATAACACCATGTTTTTTTATCGAGGAAACCTTGGTTAAAGGGAAAACCCCAGTGGGGATGATACCCACAATTGATTTAGTAATAGTATAGTGTCCTTGTTAAGAGATCTAGCCTTGTTAGGAGCTAATTAATATATTTAGTAGAAATCCCTATTAAAGGATGCAGACCTTATTAGGGGTAGTACACAGTACAAGGATCTCACTGCTCTTACAATGAAAAAATACCTTTACAATGACTTATTAAATGAATTGTACAAGAATATTTTATGCTTAAGTAGTCACAAATATAGATCACAACATCCTCCACATTATCCTAGCATCCCAATGCATATACAAATAACCACCACAACTTCATATCTCAAAATAGCTTCATATATATACTTGATCTCATAACATTTCCAGTTGGCTCACAAATAAAAATGTGTCCAATACATAATCAAATAGTATATACATAGTCAAAGATCATACATCCACAAAGATAGGGTAGGACCCAAACAAAATACAAGGTAGATTCTCTGGAATCCAAATGTTGCTCCCTTAAACATCGTGACCACTCATCTACCCTATTACATTGTTATACTATCTTGACACAACTTCATCAAGTTGTATCTATCTCCAGTCAAATCCAAAATAGAAGAAACCTTACTACATCTAATAGAGCATTCCTCTAAGCTTGCAAGATTTAGTTCTTCACATATTGTGTTTGCCAAGAAAAAATGTACATTTGTACCCTATCAACTACTTCCTGGACTTAGTCATTTTTCCAATGCGAACATCCAAAACTAATTTTTAATCCAAGAAACCATACCAATGAGTAGTGTTTCCATAAATGAAAACCTCTATGCTATAATCATCAGGCCACTTGCCAACACAAACATGACACATGATCTATTTGACAGAATGCCTCAAAGATATATTATCTCATGGGATGCTATCAATTATAAGATATGCACTTAAATAGATTTGTTAAAAAGGCTTTAGAAACTTTCAAGAAAATGCAAAAGGAAGAAATAAGTCCAAAATCCTTGCCAATGTCCTCCATGCCTGAAAATGCGCCCTATTGTTATAAATGCAGAAGAAAGTGGTTTTTTTTTTAATTGAAAAGGCTTTCAAAATTTTCCAATAAATGCAAATGGTAGGAGTATAGTTCTTTTCTAGTGTCCTTCCACAGATTTACCATCACCTAGAATTGGAAGGCCATACCCCATAATGAAAAGTCAAGCTACTCTTTGAATTTAGCCATTCCTCCTTGTTAGTCCCAGTTTGGTACTTGTCCCTCTTTTCTTTGTTTGTGTCTTGCGTCAGATGAATCTTCCTCTTTTTGATCAATATTCTTTTGCTCTATGTGTCCTAAGTTTAGTCATAAAAACTATTAGTCCTTTGGTCATGATTTGATTTTGAACTTCTTGAAGTTAGATAAACTTTGTTTTTATTGAAGACCCTTGAACATGCTTGAATAGTGTTCAAGTCCATTCAAGGTAGTTCATATCAATTTCATTACTCTTGTGGAAACATGACGGTTTGGAAAAAAAATGAAAGAGATTTATCTACCACTGAGTCACATAAAATGCTAGAGTATTGGTTATGAAATTAAAGCATGTCAGCATAGGACAATTGTTAAAATGATGAGCCATCGACATGCCTAATTTTAAGAAATGTAAATATCAAGGGAAGGAACCTTATGTTAGTGTAAATTGATGTAGAGGTTTCCACTATTGTTTGTAAAATGCATGCCTCCATTCACTTTAGTGAAGTCTTCAAGGTGCAAATTAGAGAAGTTAAAATAGAGATATGTGATGCACATGATGGAAACTTATATCATCTACAGCTTGAGGGAAGAATTGGTATCAACACAGAGATCATAATTATCTTCTGGATCTCTATTTTAGGGACATCAAATCATATTGGCAGCCATTGTAACTCTCCAGAAGAAAATTTGATGAAGATTTTGTAACCATGGATTTGCAAGAAGCAAAAAATCAGTCATATTGTGGGGGGCATAACTCCCAACTCCACCGTTGGATCTGGCTCATTTTTGTACATGTTGTTGAAAAAATAATTCTCCAGATCCTCACTGAAGTGATTTGAAAAATTACAAATGGTTTGGGAGATATCAATACTAAAAAGATCCTCACTATCAAAACTACTAAAAAGAAACAAATCCACCCAGGATAAAGAAAGATTCTATTTTGGATCAGCATGCCACCTGTCCATGTAGCAATTGGTTATCTTTCCAAATAAGTTATGCCATTATATACTTTAAAGGTTAAAGTTTGTAAGGGTATTAAAATCCATAGAAAAGAAATGAAGTTACCAAGATTGGGAAGTAAAAAAGATAAAAGGTAAATAGTTATTTTTGCAAGAATCAGTTATTAAAACTGAAAAGAAACCATCAAAAAGAGGAGAGTTAAATATGAAAAAGAAAGATAAGAGCATGGTTCTTTTTCTGGCAGTCGGTGTGCTCCAAAAAACAAAAAAAATTATTTCTTATTTGTAACAAGGGAAAGAGGGAATGCATGTAATGTTTTCAGTCATAGCTTTTGTGCAGAGACAACATGGTCTTTGAGCCATGGGTTATGTATTTAAAGAAAAGAAAGAAACATATATTGAATCTGTGAGTTTGAATATTTTCTTTTTGATTGCATGTAGTCTGTGAGCTATTCAGTCATCTTTTTATGTAGTCCTACTCATTATAAATGTGCATATGAATGCCATATATTCTTTGAGTTCTATTCATTCATTTATCTTAAAGAAAAATATCAAATCTCCCTCTCATGCTCCTACAATGGGAAGAATAAGTGAATGGTCTGTGTGCCATGCATTTAGTTTTCTTTTAAATTATTAAATCCACAATCTCATTCACATCATGTTGAAGGGTGAATGTTATAATGCATTTGTGTCTTCTGGTTAAAGACATAACCTATTTTTTTAAAAATTCATTATAAATCTTCCTAAGAGGGAGCTATACCTCTCAATTCAGAGGAAAGTTATTAATCTAATGATAACTTCTCCAACTATTAGTAGAATTTGTACTTTCATCTGGGTATTGTGAGTCAGTTTGTGTTGGTATTTTTGAAGTGCAAATCTATTTACTAACACTCCTATCCTCTAGTATTTAATGCTTATAGCCTACCCAATAGCGTAGCCCATGCCTCTTAATGGGTATTGTACTATATTTTTCTCCAAAATATTTACAATTTATTTACTAAATATCATGTGTCCAATGTCTACTGTGGATGGACCTGAAGGGGATGTGACAATACATTACAATGGTAGGAGATATATGACTGGGTACATTACCCATCAGGTACATTAAAAACAAGTACAAATTTGGGGAACTTTTCTTTTAATTCTATAGCCCCTATTCTCCCTCTCAAATGTGTTCCTTTTTCTTAGGCCTCCCTTGCACATTAACATTCTATATCCTTTGTTCCATTTTTGTAGGGGGAATAAGGAAACCATATATCTTAAGGGAAACCTCTACACCCACTGGAGATTTACCAGCCTCTAGCAGTGTCTTTTAATTTGGAATTTTCATCTAGCATGGATAAAGGAAAGACACCCATGCTATCCAAATCTAATATTTTCCTCCCATTTGTGTTCCTTATCCAATTAGACATCCCTCATCCTATTGTCTATAGTAAAGTTAATCTAGGGCACAACAAGATTCTCCATCTCCTTTGGCACCTTCTTCGTGCCCTCCAAAGGTTCCTTTTGTTCCTCCTACCACTTGTAAGGTGAAATGAGGAAGGGAAACCATGGTTGAGCTTGTAGCTACATCCCTATACATTGAACTCAGCCTTGAGGGATTACTTTAGATGATCCTACCTATGTATCCTCTTGTGGGAAGTCACATGCTTCATAGTTTGCACTAAGAGGGAGTTTACTCTCTCCCCTTGATCAGATCTCTCGTCTCCCTTTAAAAGAGGATCTTGAATTAGTTAAGGGTAATCTACTAACCTAGTTCCCTCATAATAAAAGATATACATTTCCATCAAGTGTTGGTTCCATACCCATCAATACCAATCATTAGATATACCAACATACACATTTTCACAAGGGTCATAACATAAATTATATATGATTATTTTGAGCACACATCACATATACACAAAGGAATAGCTTATATACATAATATATGTAATACACAAGATGGATAACTTTCCCCTACATCATATACAAAATGAGTAGATCCAACATACATCACAAGATGATACTAATAGGCTCATAAATGAATGACAAAGACAATAGTAACTGGTTCATACAAGAATCATGAGTAATGTAGTGATTTACTCATACATGAATCATAAAGAAAATAGTTATTGGCTCATACAAACATCACAAATAAAATGGTGATTGGCTCATGTACAATGGATAACCATCTTCCATCCTTAGCACATCCTAGAGAAAGAGAATGTTAGTGTATTACACACTACACTGTGCGTCCCATTCCTATCCCTAATCATTTTCTCTAGTGGGTACTTAGGAAGAGGACTTGGTGCATCCCATACTACACCACGGGTCCTTCCTCAACCCAATAGGGTCAAGTATACCATAAAACAATTGGGAAGAGAATTCGGTGCATCCCATGCTACACCACGGGTCCATCCTCGGTCCCAAGGATTTTCAAAAGTAGTGAGCCAACCTAACCTAGTGGATTCCAACTACATTCACCTATAGATCACTGGTGACAAGTCTGTCCAATCAAGAAGAAGTAGCTTTTGACACATACCATTTTGTGAACTTAGTGATATTGTTAGCTATCTTCTTGAAAATCTTGGGTAATAGGTCTAGCATCGATCACACTCATGCTATAGGTGACTTCCATTAAACCCACCTGATACCGTAGTTAGCTATGGTTACCATTACCTGCATGATAAGGAAACTAACCATGAAACCGTTATCCTATCTAATCCCAAATAGCCTTAGAAATAATTCAGCTTTGTGAAATAGGTGAATGTTGGATAATCCAATAGATACAACAATTACAAGGAATCTACCATTGGAATGGTCCAATGAAAACCTTCTATTTGTTATTGTATCATAGCCAAGGTAGCCTTGTCAAATTCACCTCCATGAACTAGGTGATTTCTCACTAACCCCTTGTAGTAGCCCAAACATTGATCATTGGCACAATCTGATGAATTCATGTCTCTACATAAATATCCCTATGGTTCACACTTGTTGGGGTCATACATAGCAAGAATCATGGTGCTAAACAAATGGATATGTATAAAACATTTAGTTAATTTAAGAGTGTATGCATAGATTTCTATAAGTTAGGGTTTAAGTCTTACCAACACATAATAGACACATAACCAATAAAAGATGGACTCCTTTAAAGCCTACAAAAGAGAGAAGGTCAATAAGTTTGGAAAAAACCCAATACCTAGATTTAACCCCCTACGAATTTGAAGTCATGAGGGTATCCTTCACCCAAGGACCGCCTATGTTCTCTCTTCCAAACAGGTCAAAGTTACAGGAAACTCTATGTACATAGTTTCTCAAAGGCCTCATACACAAAATTCTTGACATTTGTCTTATCAAAATAAGATCCATATTGATTTCTTGACCCAAATTTACCTTGGTTCATAGGAAACCCATATGAAACTAGTGTGTTTGAATTTTGAAGGGGTAATTATTTCAAGAAATGAAAGAAAAGAAATGATGACTCATCCTTTCAAGGATGATATGTTAAATACTAAGAGTAGCTTGGTACTTATGCATACACAGTGTCTAGATGAAGTGAACCCAACACATGAATAGGTTGTGGAGGGAATTTAGTCATAAGAATGGCATTTTGGTGGGTGCCTTTTCTATTTTCTTTTGGACAGAGTAGATAAATTTGTAGAGGAGTGTGATGGAGGAAAAATTTACTTTGAGGAAAATGAGACAACAACAATTCTTCTTGGGGGAGGTGAATAGAAAATGCATGAAGAGTATTCTTTGGTAGACAATCCATGATTTTGACAAATTTTGGAATTGCTCTTGGGTAACCTTTACTAGTATGGGCTTTGTAATTAGATTCAAAGGAGGAGGCAATATGGGTCTTGAGAGTGTGTGTTAAACCAAAATGGTTGACACATTAATCCCTATGGTGGTGTTGGTAAAGTTGGGTGTTGGTTTTAGGGATGTCAAATAGAGTTGGAGGGTGGTTGAAGGGATGCCAAATGAAATTAAACCCATTCTTGTCTCGAGTGCCATCTCCAATAGGGAGGAAAGGATGAAGGATTCCATGATTGATTGGGCTCTATTAAAAGGTCATGTACAAGAGAGGGAAGGATAGAAAAGGAAGAAAGAAATGGAGGCAAGGTAGGAATGAATAGTCAGAAAGAAAAGAAAAGTGGTAGTGTTTGTGCTAGAGGACTATTAGGTTAACATACCAATGGGAAAGGCATGAAAAGTGTAAGGCATGGTGTCTGTGTTGTTTGTGTTTCATTTTAGATGGTAAATTCTAAGCCCTATTTTTATTCAAAAGGAACATAGGGTGTAGGAATATAAATATAGATCTACATCACACTTTGGGCCAAACAAAGAGATTCGATGGAATGAATCCAGCCATAAAGTTTTTGGCCATAAGCATTTCAGTTGAATCCATATGGCTCTGACATGGACACCATGTGGTAGGAGGCATTTGGTAAGAATGTATATGACAGAATCTATTTTGGTGAAAAGAACCTTATTGTATAATATGGCCACAAGCCTTAAATAGCCCCTCATTTGGCATTGACATTTTTGGCATAGTGGGTGAGGGGCTACAACAAAATTTAGCTGAATTTGAGGTAGGACCCATTTTTTAATGTTTTTAAAAATATTGTATTAGGATAAATGGTTTTTTTTCATGCTTTTAATTGATTTTAACAAATTTCAATAGTTTTCAATTATTTTTAATAATTTTCAATAGTTTTAAATAGGTCTAAATAGTGTTTCTAAGTTCACATGTACATATCCTAAACTATAAACACAAACATGTACAAAATCTAAATTGTAAACAAATATATACAAACCCTTAATTGTAAACACAAACACATACATACATACATACATACATACACACACATGTACACATACATATATACACACATACATATATGTATATATAGCCAAGTACATATACATATACATATACACATGTACTATACACATACATGCATACATGTACAACCATACATACACATACATGTGTGTATGTATGTATGTGTATGTGTATGTATGTGTATATGTATTTTTAAGTATGTGTATATGTATGTGTGTGTGTGTGTGTGTGTGTGTGTGTGTGTGTGTGTGTGTGTGTAGGTCCTCCTTGAATCAAATGCAAACCAAACATCAAAACTTGAAAAACCTCTAGATTAGACTAACATATTCTATAAGAAATTTATCTAACTAATGCAATATATACATACATACATATATACAATTTAAAAGCAAGTAATCTAACAAATATATTTCATGGAGCCTCTTTCATATAACCTATTCCATACATGTACACACATACAAGATCAAATCAATATCTAGAACTAATGACATCACATACATACAAATTAAAAGCAATATCTAACACCATAGCCTCTTTCATAACCTATTCCATATATATAGTTGTAATCACCTAAAAATGGACAAAGACAATTTAATGATAATTCAAAGCAAATCAAGTGAAATCAAAGAAAATCAAGGGAATAATTGAATCAATTGAATCACAATGCACAATTAGCCAATCAAAATGAAAATCAAATCTTAATTCAAGATAAATCAAAATTGAGAGCATTTTAATCAAGTGCAATCAAATCAAAATACAATTAATTCAATTAATTGTATAGTATTGGATTAAATTAAATTCAACCCATTCATGGGGTACATGATTAAAATAAATCAATTAAATCAATTAATAAAAATTAATTACTCTCAACAAACCAAAAGGAGAGGAAAATCAATCAACCAATGAAATTAAAGGAAAGATATTCACATGGATCAAGCCAAATTGAATCTCAATCACTCAAAGTGAGAGAGAATCTTAGCCATCCATCTTGTCTACTTGTCCCAAGCTTTGAGGACACAAACTTTTCTTTGTCTTCAAAGGGTGGAACCAAAGACTTAACCCCAACTCAACCATGATCAAACACAACTACACCCCCTCACATTGGGAAAATCTATAAAAGGAAGGCTAAAATCCTTCATAATTCATCAACCACCTATTTGAGAATTGCATCAAACCTCTTGCAATTTGAGTTTAGAAGATCATTTAAGAGCATTTTAGAATTTACATTGATAATTGTTAGCTTTAGCATTGTCTATTTCAATCAATTCTCATTCTAGAACTATCATTAGTGAGAGCTTGCTGAGAGCTTACTTCATTAACATTCTAGTTAGAGAGCCATAGGATGCTGAATTAGTCATTGATATTAGCTAATAGTTGCTCAATTGTGGTTGTAATTTAGTTACTATTTCATTTATTGTTGATGATTAACATTAATTCTATGAAGATATATTTATTTGTATACAAAATGGCACCCACCATGGGGCAGTAAGCTTCATTTCATCAAATTTAGCATTTGGATAATCTTGTATGCTTTTATTTGCTATTTTCTATGTTTAATTTGTAGGAATCAGGTAAAGTGTCACCTACAACATATTCAGTCACACTTGTGACCAATTTGATGATGCCTACTAGCTCTGTATCGATGCCTATTTGCTGATTACTCACACCTGGTTGATAATTCTACTTCTATCTTAAATTTTTTATTGTCGCCTAGAAGAAAAGAATTCATGCATCTAAGACAAATTGTTATTTCCTTTACATCATTGAGTCACGCCTTCCAGCTAAGAAGTGTCGCGGATTGATAATTTGTTATCGCCTATCAGAAAGCTTTGCTCCGCAATTGATCTAACCAATCACGCTTATGATCTTCCTTCTTACACTTTGCATTAATTCATTATCTCTTTGAGTTAATTCATTGTCGCTTTGAAAAATATTGTTTATGCTTCTAAATAATTTGCTTACACCTGCTTAATATTCTGTGTCGCTTGGTACACTGTTAAGTGTCACCTGCTAACATTAAAGTTATGCCTACGAGCAATTTACTATCGCGTATTTTCTGGAGAATGTTGCTTAAAATTTTCTATCATAATTTGTTCTTAGGTTGATAAATTTGTTTATCTAATTCTCTATTTTTGTGTTTTGATAGTAAATGAATAGGCATCCAAAGGTACAGAAGCCAGAAGCTCAATTTAATCAAGAGGAGAAGGCACTTGCCAAGAAAATCAAAAGGGAGAACAAAGCACACATCAAAGCTATCCTTGAGCTAACACAAGATGAAGATAGTTAGGTATATCAAAAATACCTTGCTGTAATTAAAGCTTATAAGCAAAAATTTGTCTCTTTGAATTGGATCTTTAGCCCTTAATTCAAAATTTTGTTTGAAAGTTTGCAATTAGAGTGCTCAAAATTTAGTTTATAAATCTTTGTGTTGTCAATTTCAATTTTGGTTTCCCCTCACTTTGATTGTTAGTGTTGACTAACTTGCTGGAGGATAAGCACATTGGAAGGAGCTATTGCCAAGGTGAGTAAAAAAATGACAAACTACTCTAAAAAATGCCCTTAGCTTTATGCTACCTACAAGAAAAAGGTATTCTCCTAATCAAGCTTGCATTTGATTAAATTGTGGCATTTCATTTGGATATAAGCTAGAAATAAGATAGGAAATGAATTTCACACTTCAATTCTAAGAATATCCTTGTCAAGAGATTGGGAAAGAACAAACGTGTTTTTAAGTATGTGGAACAAAGAGAGACAATAGGGATATGCTCTTCACTCTTTGAGTGAACCAAACTCCCAAACTTGTCGGCCCAAGTTCATTTCTTGTTTTCATATACATGCTAGAGCAATAGTGGGCTCACCTCCCAAATTTTCCTTAATGAGGCCAATGAGAGGGACAACCCAAAGTGGGATATGCTCGCTTTTTCCATGGGAATCCAACCCACTCTAAAATGAAATGCATGTATCCTTAATGGGGTCATGACAAACAGATTTTAATTTTTCAAGCTTCCTCTAGTAGTCCTCACGGATTGCACAAAATCATACTTCGGTGCATGTGGGAAGCCTCCTTGGAGGATGAGAGATTGAAGTCTATTTGAATGGAATATATACTAAAACCTTGATAAAGTAGCAAAGACCACCTTGTAGAGCCATGTTTATGAACCAAATTTTGTGCTAAGGTAGGTGCTTGAAGTGTTTTCTTGTGAAATAACCATGACAATGTTCTACAAATCAAACATTTTGTGTTTAAGTGGGTAAAAGAAATAAGTGAATGTGTGGTTGTTGTGTTTGCAAATACATAAACAAGTGAGAGATATCCATTGAAAAGCATCTTACATTTTTAAATCTCCTCAATAATAAAATCAACAACTCTCATATCAAGGATTAATTCCAAAATGAACCCTTGTCGGATGCCAGTTTCCACGTGGTCACAAACATATAGAGGATCACTACCAGGTGATAGCACTATCTTTGGAAACCCAAGGCAAGAAGTGGAGTGTCAAAGAGAGTTCAAAGATCCTAACCAAGAAGAAATCTTCACTAATCTATTTGAACCAAGAATTGAAAAGATGGGTGATATGAATTCAACCTATCATAATATCAATAATGCCAACTATAACACTAAGGAGACACTTGAGGAAAGGGTTGAAAAATTTTCCCAAGATAATGACTTCCTAGAGGTCATGGAAAAATTAATAGATAAAGATAGGGAGAACTTCTTCCTAAGCTTAGCACAAAAAGGGGTAAAGCTTCCCTAGGACCTTGACATTGACCAACTTAGGAAGGATCAACACCAAGATGATCCTATGAACATCATGACTAGGCAGATTAAGGCCTTTCAAGAAAAAATAGATACCATAAAGAAGGCAACTGAACCTAAGGCCTTTTCCATAAAAGCTTTGTGTCCTTTTCCTTTCGACAAGAGCTTAGCAATGGTATCTTTTCCCTTTAATACTATCTTTCCCAAATATGATAAATACATGGGTAAAATAGACCCCCAAGATCATTTAAGGGAATTTTGTGCCCTAAGCATAGAGTTCATGCACAGTGACACTTATCTAATGAGTCTCTTTCCTAGAAGCTTAGGAGGGCCAACAATGGAGTGGTTTTCAAAACTAACTCCCGGAATAAAATCTTTTGAGGAGTTAGCCTCCAAATTCATAACCCATTACTCTTACAACATTGAGAATGAGATCACTATGCTCAAGTTATGTGATACTAAGAAAAAAGATGGGGAGTCCTTTTTAGGATTCCTACAAAGGTGGAGGACCATTTTCACAAGGTACCCACGAAGTATCCCAAAGAAAGAGAAGATGGAGATCTTCACCAATAACTTGACCGCTGAAATGAACTATCGATTACAACTTCAATGTCCTCCAACATTTGAGAAAATTATTGAAAATGGAATTAAGATTGAAGATGTCTTGGTCAAAAGAGGTGAGATTAAATTATTTAAAGACAAAAAATCCAACAACAACAATAACAAAAGCAATAATAATAATTATGTTCCTAAATATTTTAATCAAGGGTCCAACAATCACAATGATAAATCGAAATCATGGAACAAAAGTAGCAATAAAAATCTTGTGAATGATGGGGTTGTGGAGTCACACAACTTGAAGTCTATCCCTTTTATTCTACCTTATGGAGCAAATACTTCAAACAATGTCAATAAAACAAGTAAAGCTCCATATAATTCCAATAATTATAACAACAATAATTCCAACACTTCCAACAATAAGACTTGGGATAAGTCAAAATCAAATTCCAACTATAATAAGATGAAATTCACTCCCTTGGGTGAACCTTTGGAGAATGTACTAAGAACCTTGTTGGCTAATCAAGTTATCAAACTACCCAACATATCAAATTATGAACCCGAAGTTAAACCTCATTGGTGGAATGCATCTCATCATTGTGAATACCACCGAAAAAGAGGTCATCCAACCAACAAGTGCATGAAATTGAAGCACTTAGTGCAAGATTTTATTAATAACGACATCATCCGAATTGAAGGACCTCGAAACAATGGGGATCACATGGCCTATAAGAACCCCTTTTTGAATCATGAAAAGGGGGAGTCATCCAATACAAATCAAAACCATAAAAAGGGTAATGATAAAGTGAATTTTTCCCATACTTATGACAACACAATAAATACTATAAGTGAAGAAGATCAAAGCATAAATGTTGTTGTAATAAAAGGCAAATCAAGAGAAGCATCAACAAATGTGGTCACTAGGGGGCAAGCATTGAAAATTGTTATACCTAATAATAATCCTAAAGTGGTGATACCAAACCAAGCTTCCATGTCATCATCAAAATAATACAAGTTGGTTGACCAATTGCAAAGAACTCCCGCTCAAATCTCTATTCTTGAGCTGCTCAAACTATCACCAATCCATAAGGATATATTAGAAAAATCTTTGTTGGAAACCAATGTGCCTCTAAATTTGGAGGTAGACAAATTCCAAAACATGGTGGGGCATTTAATTGCACCTCATTGCCTATCATTCTCTGAACAATATGATATGTCTCTTAATCATCCCCAAAATCTGCCCTTACACATAGAGGTGTTGATCCACAAGAATAGGGTGAAAAGAGTCCTTATAGACGGAGGTGCTGGCCTAAATATTTGTACCCTTAGCTTGGTAAAAGCTTTAGGATTTTTTGAGGAGGCTATTGAACCAAAGAAAAAGATAACCATAAAATCCTACAATGATGAAGAAAGAGCATCAAGAGGAGTCATAGTTTTGCCCATAAGAGTTGGTCCTATGCAAAAAGAGACCATATGCAAAGTATTGGACCTCAAATTGACTTATAACATTTTGTTAGGAAGGCCATGGATCCATGAAATGCAGGCTGTTCCTTCAACCTACCATCAATGCCTAAAATTCCCATATCAAGGGCAAGAAATAATGGTAAGTGGAGACCTCAATCCCTTCCAATATTGTAATAATGTTAAACCTATCAGTGACTCATTAGTTCCACACAATGCTGAAGGGTCTATAACCAATCAAATGGAACAAGGCCAAAGTTCTAAAGACATCCATTTGTTAAAAGGAAAAGAGAAGATGGAAGAAGAAATTGTTGTTAAAGAAATTCCAAAACTCATTAACCAATCTACATCGACTAAAGGAAAAGAGAAGGTTAATGAGAATGATATTAGTGAAGAAGAAAAAGAAGAATCTACCAAAGCAATTTCAAGATATCTTAAAGAAGCCCATTATCAAAAGATGGATACAATGATGAAAAACTTTGATAAGCAATGCAAAATCAAACAACAAGGAGTGGGTGAATATTCCTTATCCATGATGGACCTACCCTTATCACCAAAGTCCTTTGGAAAACCGCCAAGTCTACCTCATAAATATAATGAAAAATTTGTAAGGGAAAGTACATCATCTACCATGAGTGAAGAGGATAATGAAATTATGAATTGGTTATACAAGGATGAAGAATCAAGTGCTCACGTCAAGCACATTCAAAATATAGCCATCCCTACTCACCAATATGGAAAAGGTTTTGCAATCATGCAAAAGATGGGGTACAAAGGTCAAGGACCTTGAGGTACAAGAAATGAAGGGCTAATTGAACCCCTAGAATCCACATGGCGAGATTCCAAGCAGAAAATAGGTTTAGGATATCTTGAAGAAGGATATACATAAAAAAACTATCCCAAATTATATGATCAAATACTACAATTAGAATCTCATAGTGATGAGGATTCTAATGAATGGGAATGGGAGACCTTATCAAATGAGTCATGCCAAGAAAATGGTATTGACATCATTCATACTTATGCTTCTACCAAAAATAAAGGGGTAATGGTGGAATTAAATCCAAATCAAGCATCTAGTTCTAGTCAAGAGGGTCCAAATAATGTGCCAAGCATAGAAATCAAGATAAATCAATGGGTAAGTGGACCACACGTTCCTTCATGGAGACCTACTATGGAAGAATCAAATGCTAGATTTAATCCCCATGAGTTTTATCCAATAGAAACCATAGTGGAGTCTAGTGAGGAGGATTTTGATCCTTCCTCTTTAGAGAATTTAGAGGAAGCCCATGTCTGAGATCTTCAAGATACAATGTATGAACCTTCCAACAATGAGATATACACTTTAAGCCCAATCAAAACAAACCCAAGTGTTGACCCTTTAACTCTCATTCGACCGGATTTAATTGAATGGGACTCCATTGAACCCGATACCTTGCCAACTTTCTTGAATGACAACAAGCTGTCCCAATACCTCCACATAGTTGAACCTTCTTTTACCAAGGACTATCAAGAAGAAATGATCAAAGGGAGCATTCAAACTCTTAATCCGAGAAAAAATGAAAAAATAAAATAAAAATAGAAAAGGAAAAGAAATGAGTGTTGAAAACCACTTTGTGGCAACATTAGATCAAGAAAAAACAAAGAAATAAAGGATGTTTCCAAAGGTGAAAACCCAACTGAGGCACCTATGGAAGGGAGTTTGGATGTTCTACCAGATCACTATGAAGAAAGGTCTCCAATTCTAATTGAGCCAATAGAAAAGATAAACATTGGAATAGAAACAGAGCCAAAGTTCATTCACTTATCATCATCCCTATCCAGCGAAGAAAGAATAGAGTTCATTAAGTTCTTTAAGGAAAAGAAAGTTAACTTCACATGGTCTTATGATGATATGCCGGGGTTAGACCCAAATTTGATAATGCATCACCTCAATATAAAGGAAGGAGCTAAACCAGTCAAGCAAAAACTAAGGAAAATGCACCCTCATATAGCCTTACTTGTCAAAGTGGAACTAGAGAAGCTATTAAAGGTGGGGTTTATAAGAGCCATTGATTATGCACAATGGATCTCCAACATAGTGCTGGTATCAAAAGTGGATAAGTCAATTAGAATCTATAGAGACTTTAGGGACTTAAACTTGGCATGCCCTAAAGATGATTTCCCACTTCCGAGTATTGATGCTATTGTAGACTTAACAACGGGACACTCCATGTTTTCACTAATGGATGGATTTAGTGGCTATAAACATATCAAGATAGCACCCGAAGACCAAGATAAAAATGCCTTTACATGTGCATGGGGTACATTTTGTTGGAATGTCATGCCTTTTGGCTTGAAAAATGCCAGAGCGACCTATCAAAGAGCCATGACTACAATATTCCATGATATGATGCATAAATTCATGGAAGATTATGTGGATGACATACTAGCTAAGTCACATTCAAGAAAAGAACATCTACCTATTTTGGCAATTTTTTTTAAAAGGTTAGAGGAGTTCAAAGTAAGGCTTAACCCAAAGAAGTGTGGTTTTGGAGTTCAATCTGGTAAACTTCTAGGTTACATTGTATCTACCAAAGGGATAGAGGTTGATCCAGCTAAAGTGAAAGCCATAATGGAAATGGAAGCACCTAAAACCGTTAGTCAGATGAGATCTTTACAAGGAAGGATCCAATCCATTAGGAGATTCATCTCTCAATTGGTAGAAAAATGCCATAATTTCAACCAACTTTTGCATAAAGATACAATCTTCAAGTGGGATGAAAAATGTGAAGAGGCTTTCAATCTACTAAAGAAATACCTCATGAACCCACCAATATTTATGCCACCTATCAGAGGCAAGCCCTTAATCTTGTACATTTCAGCAATAGAGAATTCATTGGGGGCACTTCTAGCACAAGAGGATGAGAATGGAAAAGAGAAAGCAATCTACTACATTAGTAGAACCTTAGTCAAATATGAGCTGAATTATACCTTCATGGAAAGGGCATGCTTGGCTGTAGTTTTTGCTTCACAAAAATTATGCCATTATATGCTAGCCCACAAGATAAGACTCATTGCTAAAATTGACCCTTTGAAGTATCTATTAAGCAAAACAACATTAAATGGAAGATTAGCAAAGTGGGTGATGATCCTAAGTGAATTTGAAATAGAATATGTTGATAGAAAAGAAATTAAAGGACAAGTTATTGTAGACTAATTAGCAAAGGTACCACTTAATGATGATCATCCTATACAAGTTGAATTCCCAGATGCAGAAATTGTGAATGTTGAGGCAAAAACATGGCAGCTATATTTTGATGGTTCCTACACTCACCATGGGTCAGGAGTAGGCATACTTCTAATCATGCCTCAAGGCTCCACTATCCCTAAGTCATACAAATTTCTATTTCCATGTACAAACAATATAGCAGAATATGAAGCCTTCATTGTTGGAATCAAGTTGGCATTAGAATGGAAGGTGAAATAATTAAAGGTATATGGAGATTCACAGTTAGTCATAAATCAAGACAATGAAGAATATCAGACTAAAGATGACAAATTGGTACCTTACAAAACCATGGTGGATAATCTCAAGAAGTATTTCATAATCATCACATTTGAACAAGTGCTGAGAGAAAAGAACAAGGTAGCAGACACCATGGCAACCTTAGCATCATTTTTGCAGATGCCTGATTAGAGTGATAGATACGAGTTCTTGGTAGAAGAAGTGATTCAACCCGTGTATGACCCAACCCATCCTTACACCATTTGCCTACTTATTACAACTGACTCACCTTGGTATGGACCCATTTATACCTATTTGAAAGACCAAACACTTCCTGTCAATCAAACTAGAAACCAACAGAAGAGTTTCATTAGACAAGCCACTAAATATACTATAATTGCTGAAACATTGTATCAGAAAAGTCTTGACAGAATGCTCCTTAGGTGTTTAGAAGAGGAAGAATCAAAATTAGCCTTAGGAGAAATTCACAAAGGTATTTGTGGATCACACTCAAATGGATTATCTTTAGCTAAGAAACTTCTTAGGATAGGATATTTTGGCCTACCATGGAAAAATATTCTTGTAACTTTGCAAAAACTTGTAAGAAGTGTCAATTTCATGGAAATTTGATACATGCACCGGCACAAGAACTTCATCCAATGACCACACCTTGGCCATTCTATTAGTGGGGTCTAGATCTAATAGGAATGATTCATCCACCATCTTCGAATGGGAATAAATTCATCATAATGACCACGGAATACTTTACTAAGTGGGTGGAAGCTGTACCCCTGTCAACTTCAACATGCAAATAGATATCCTTGTTTATCCTAAATCATATAATTTGTAGATATGGCATACCTCATGCCATTATAACAGATAATGCAAGGCACTTCAAGAACAAAGACATAACAGAATTGTGCACCAAATTTCACATGATACATCATTCATCTTCAATCTATTACCCTCAAGGTAATGGACAAGCTAAAGCAACAAACAAAAACATATTGAAAATCTTGAAGAGAACGGTGGATAATTCTGGTAGAGATTGACATATCAAGATAAACCTGACCTTGTGGGCTTATAGGACAAGCATAAGGATGCCAAAAGGGGCTACACCCTTCTCCTTAGTCTTTGGAACATAAGCAATTTTTCCTTTAGAGGTAGAACTTCCATCCTTAAGGATATCTATGCATGGATTGATAAATGAGGAAGACTAGAGGGTGGCTAGGCTACAAGAACTAGAACTCTTGGATGAAAAATAGAAAGAGGCCTTTGATCACTTATAGGTGTACTAGAACAGAATGTCAAGATCTTACAATAAACACATTAAGCCAAGGACATTCCAAATAGGTGACCTAGTGTTGTGGGAAAATCTCAAGAACCAAGTAGAAAGAGAGAAAAAAGGAAAGTGGGAAGCAAACTGGTTAGGACCATTTCTCATTGTTGAAGATTTTGGGACCGGCACATACAAATTATTAGATTGCGATGGTGAAGAGCTTCAAGAGCCCATAAAAAACATACATCTTAAGAGGTTCTATACCTAGGGTAGATGAAAGAGTATAAAGAGTATCAGATGGAAAGCATCATATTTATTGTACATAATTCAAAAGAGATCTTAAAAACATCAAAAACATTGGAAAAGTTGAAAATATCAAAAACATTTGAAAAGCACAAAAGATCAAAAACTGTGGAAATTGAGCATGAAGAAAGGAAAAACATTCAAATATGATCCTCAAAAAGATGTTGTCTTGGTGAAAACCTAGCAAATAGGTGCCTTGATAATATGAAAAAAAAAATTGAGAAAAAAAAAGAAAAATATAAAAAAATTGAAAAAGAAGAAAAGTGCCTTGGTGAAAACCTAGCAAATAGGCACCTTGGTAGCAAAAAAAGAAAAAAGTTTTAAAAACAGAAAAAAGATCTTGATCTATTCAATCAGTGAAAAACTGGTAAATAGGCACCATTGAAAGTCCAAGTTAGTTGCATACTTAGAAGGTCACCTTGTTAATATTGCATTCGCTAGCATTTGTATATATTGCATAATAAACCCCCATAATTGCATTTGCAAGTACCTTAAGATTTTGGTCACCTAATTGAAAAGTTTTCCTAAGTCCCATAAATGAAATCAATATCAAACTGGAGGCAATCTACTCTCAAGGAGAAAGGATTCATCAACACGCTTTATTCAATCAGAGAATCAATTCATCATACTCGAAAGAGGAACACTTAATCAAATCTACATCCCAATCCAATCTGAGCCAAAAATGAAAATTTGATCCAAGAACTTAAATGACCTTATTTTTATCAGGATTAAAAAATTTGAAATGGATGGAACTACATTTGAACTATGGATTTGAAAAACATGGCCAAATTTTTCTAAGTGTTGACTCAATTGATGAAATCATTTCTTTCTAGCAAATCGATGAAAGTTTTAGACTAGACAAGCTATGATGAAAGGATGATATTTTCTTGATTTCTGAATGACTGTCTTAAAATCAAAGTTTTAAATCATGTATTATTTGTCTAAGGATGTGATCATCAAAGAATCATTGAGGACTTGTACATAGGATAAAATGAAGATTTCTTCTTGTTTACACAAACGGATACCTTGGATATTTTGATCTTCAATATCATAATACCAACATCCACTTGCAACATAGAATCTAACAAAATCAGTATTCACACTCTCATGATTGGTTTCAATCAGTGATAGTCATACCAAAGAGACCGATGGGAAAGCAAGGAAAAAGGCAAAAATATTCATATCATCATAGTTGAACTAGTGATGATTGTACTTAAGAATGGGATCCAAAAATGCTTAATGATGATAATAAGCTCTAAATCTTGAATAATGACAGTTAGCTGCATACATGTTAGATTAAGTGCATTGTATATATTTGTTTTCTTTTCTTAGCTTAAAATTGCAAGAGGGGAAAATAAAAGGGGAGGGTTCAATTCAAACACCTTGATTCAAGATCCAAAACAATGAAAATGAGATTATCTTTTGTATACCTATATATCATTAATTATTAGTCATTATACATAAATATCCGATAAAGAAAAGAAAAGAAATCATAACTCATACATCATTTGCATACATGTAGTTACAGATAGAATTGCATACATTGGAAAAAAAAAAAACATAGGATCATCCATATTCATATGATCATAAGATAATTTACATCCATACATTGAAAAATAGAGAACATCTCATAATATTCATACATCAATGCATCCATCTATCTATATCATAAAAATAAGATACATTGCATCCATAACATAATTAAAGATAAATGCATCAGAAAACATCATATAGCTACATATAAAGATAATCTCATAAATCAACTCATCAATAGAGACAAAGGAATAGATCATCATATATCATCAAAATATGTGTCTCAAAGGATCCAATACATCAAAGTATATCCAGATAGAATATCATGAAAATAGTACATCAAAAGATCCGATCAATCAAGAAATAGGAAATGTACAACAGAGAACAACAATG
Source organism: Chamaecyparis obtusa (assembly GCA_027943335.1). Classification (NCBI taxonomy): domain Eukaryota; kingdom Viridiplantae; phylum Streptophyta; class Pinopsida; order Cupressales; family Cupressaceae; genus Chamaecyparis; species Chamaecyparis obtusa. The sequence goes on along the minus strand of BSBK01009576.1, from coordinate 195,599 downwards.
ATAATCTATCATGAATCAATCACGATCCTGTAGCACTAGAACCACCCAGATCTCTATCATCTTGTGGAGGAGGAGCCTGAGAAGTGCTCACTCCACTCGGTCTTTGAACAATCACTGCTAAAAGAAACTGTTGCATCAAGGTAGCAACCTGATCTAAACACCCCACAACAGTAGATATCTCTGTCCTCATAGACTGCATATCTCGAGCTAAAGTACCAATAGTTGGAGCATCCTGTGGACCCTGTCCTTGATCCTGTGGCTATTGAGCTAGCTACAGAATCTATTGTGCTAGAATCTGTGGTGCTTGATCCTGTTGAGCATCATCATCCTGTTATGCCAGGGAAACTCTCTATAATTGTAGTAAAGGATCTAAACCCCTAGGAACCTACCTAGTAGCATCAACATGAGCCTGTCTTTGAGCTCTCTGCTGTAAATGAGCTCTATCCTATCTAGCAGCTCTAGGAGGAACTATTTGGACCACATCAGCCTGTATATCTTTGGCTCTACCTTGATCATTTCCATTCCTCACCCATCCTCTACATCCTCTACGTCTTCAATGTCTACCTCCACCACCACCACGCCCATCATCACCACCACCGCCACCACCATGTCATGCTAGAATAAGCTCAGCTGGATTTGTGAAATGAATAAACCTATTTCAAGCCCACCAGTCTGCATACTCATGAGACATCCTGACATCAGCCATACCTGGTAACATCTCCCATCTACAAAAATCCATACCATTAATCTGACCCATGACAAATTGAAAATCAATACAAGGGCCCCACATAGATCTCTCAACCTGTACCTGTGCATACAAAGCATTTCCCTGAGGCATGTCCTAAGTCCTACCATACTATCTGGAAACTCAACCAAAACAAAACCTCTCAATAACCATATCAAGCTAGTCAATCATCCAATGAGGAGCAAACATATATGGAAACTCATCGTCATCCTCCCACCAACCCTCACAACCCAGGTATGGATGCCATATCACCTTATCAAGATCATCTATCTACCATCTCCAAAAATCCAAATGACCTAAATGATGCTAAATCACCATACTAGTATATAAGTAAGCATAAGGAAATCCACGTGGTCGTCTCCTATCAAAAATAGGCCTGGTAATAGGAAGATGCTCCCAAATCCATAACTTAAGGATGATAGCACCAACATATAAAGAAGAACTCTCTCTATACACCACCTCATGAAGATCCTGATACAACTATGCTAGTACACAAGAACCCCAATCAAAACATCGAGGTTGTGCTAGTAAATTCTCTAGAATCCTACCCCAACCAATGGAAAAACCATGACCTCATCGGTCAGGAAGGAGTAGACCACCAATCAACACACCCAGAACTATAGGAAATGTAGGAAAGAAGGAAAATTATGGCCATGTGATAGTATCATCGTCAATTAGATTATCCCCGAATACTCATCGACAAATAATAGAATCATAGTAAACAATCTCTCCGTGACAAGGAATCTGAAGCAAACGATACACGTCCTCGGGTGTGATCATAATCTCACCATGAGGAAGATGGAAAGTATTGTGGTCAGAGTGCCAATGCTCTGCCACAATTGTTAGTAGTCCATGGTTCAACTAGAACCGAGTAAGATCGAGAAGGAAACCTAAACCACAAGTCTCAATGACCCATAGCTCAGCATCAGTCAATGCTTGTCCAAGATCAATCACCTAGGATGCAACCGATCGGACATACAAAACATCAAGGTGAGCCTGTTTGGCACAAAAAACAAAAGAATCATATCAACATAGTATATCAAGGAACATCTAAAGTTGATCAACTTATTTTAAAAATTCATTTGCTCATCATGAGCATATCAACACTCCTAACTCTATATCGTGAGGAAGGAAAATCATTGTTTTATTTCTCTAGATCTTGAGAAAAAATATTAAAACCATCAACCTATCATAACATATTAACAATTAAAATTTGTTGGTATTACTCTATGGATATCCTAATCGATTATTTTGGACAAACACAACTAACCTAATCAAATTATGTAAATCAGTCATTTTGACGTATTAAATTTTTCATGAAAAAATTCAAGTACAAAAGAACATTTTGAGAAAAATACTGTAGGCATGATTTTAATCATCGCAAGTGACATTTTTCTTAAGCGACACAAAAATCTTGACATGCGACATTAATTTTGTCTTACGTGATAGAATAATCATAGGTGACACTGAAATAGCCTAAGCGATGACTAATTCCTCATAAGCGACATAAAAAAGAGAGGGTTTCACAGGTGGTAAAATACATGGAATTAGGTTTTTTTTAACCTAGGTCTACGCGTGAGTATTTCTTACACAGGCGATAATAGAAAATTGATAAGCGATAGCAAAATGATCATACACGACATTAAAAACCATAAATGTGACATATAAAAGTCCTACGCGACATTAAAATTATCCTACACATGAATGAAATATTTCAAAGCAGTGTTTAAAATGGGAAATGCAATAAATGGTAATTAAAGAGCAATAAATGCAATACTAAGGTTTGAAAAGTACATACTAGAGCTCCATAATCAGGTGGTCTTGCGTATCTATGACCTCTCTCGAATCGATGCTCGCGAATAGGTACAACCATGTCGACAATCCAAGCAAAACCAAAGAAAAATCACAAAATTCAAAAGTGAAAATGAATAGTAAATCTAGGTTTTTCAACCTATTTAAGCTATTTCTGACCTAATTTTGAGGAGAAAATTGACCTTGACCTATATTAACCTATTGCATTCACTGGGGCATATCATAAGGTGTTTTTTAGAAATGAAAACATATCAATCAATTAATCATTTCAATCTATCTATCAAGAAATGACTATATGTTTCATTTCTGAGGGGGCATACCATCAGATAATCATATCAACATCATCAGTAACATCAACAGAAATGAGAGATCGATCATTAAATCAAATCAAAAGTTGTTATCAAATTTTTTTTGTAATCAAACGAATGGGGCATCGCATCAAAATCAATCATCAAAGCAAGTATAATATCAGGATTAATCATCAAATCAAACATCATATCGAGATTAAACAACATATCAGGATCAATCAGCAAATCAAATCATCATATCAAGAATGATCATTAGAGAACCATATCAATCAAGAGTTTCATATCAATCATACTGACATCAATTTCATATCGAGAATTAAAGGATCGACCATTGAAAGACCATCAAATGACATAAAAAATTGACTATCAACGAATCAGGACCTAACAATCAAGCAAGATCAGAGTATTCTCTGAATTGACATGCTTTACACATCAACTCAAAGAGGGACATTTGTAATCACCTAAAAATGGACAAAGACAATTTAATGATAATTCAAAGCAAATCAAGTGAAATCAAAGCAAATCAAGGGAATAATTGAATCAATTGAATCAAAATGCACAATTAGCCAATCAAAATGAAAATCAAATCTTAATTCAAGATAGATCAAAATTGAGAGCATTTTAATCAAGTGCAATCAAATCAAAATACAATTAATTCAATTAATTGTATAGTATTGGATTAAATTAAATTCAACCCATTCATGGGGTACATGGCTAAAATAAATCAATTAATAAAAATCAATTACTCTCAACAAACCAAAAGGAGAGGAAAATCAATCAACCAATGAAATTAAATGAAAGATATTCACATGGATCAAGCCAAATTGAATCTCAATCACTCAAAGTGAGAGAGAATCTTAGCCATCCATCTTGTATACTTGTCCCAAGCTTTGAGGGCACAAACTTTGCTTTGTCTTCAAAGGGTGGAACCAAAGACTTAACCCCAACTCAACCATGATCAAACACAACTACACCCCTTCACATTGGGAAAATCTATAAAAGGAAGGCTAAAATCCTTCATAATTCATCAACCACCTATCTGAGAATTGCATCAAACCTCTTGCAATTTGAGTTTAGAAGAGCATTTAAGAGCATTTTAGAATTTACATTGATAATTGTTAGCTTTAGCACTGTTCATTTCAATCAATTCTCATTCTATAACTGTCATTAGTGAGAGCTTGCTGAGAGCTTACTTCATTAACATTCTAGTTAGAGAGCCATAGGATGCTAAATTAGTCATTGATATTAGCTAATAGTTGCTCAATTGTGGTTGTAATTTAGTTACTATTTCATTTATTGTTGATGATTAACATTAAGTCTATGAAGATACATTTATTTGTATACAATAGTATACATATATAAAATCATACATACATACATACATGCATATAGAGAATGTACTATCAATTTAAGGTTCCAAAAATAGCTATATCAAAACTATTAATCATGAACCATCAAAATAAATTGGTTTCCTGCATCTTAGTAGATAATAATCTACACTTTCTACATTGTCATGATCTATAACCACAACAAAAATATCACCTATATAGGTCCCACAAATAAAAAACAAAAGTAAGATAAAATATGAACAACTTGATAAATTAAAATTAAATATTAAAAAAAATGTACATTAAATCAAAAGAACATGTGCACACACACTTGTAAAAATTAAATACAAAAACATTTATAATCAACTAAATATATAGGATCATGAATGACTATGTTAGTGTCATTATCTTCATAAGGAGGCATTGCGATTAACTATTTCATTTCCATTTGTGAAACATAACCATCTACAATATTCTCACCTTGATTATTTGTGTTCACCGTAGTCAACACAAAAGCATGATTTTTCTCTTGAATCACAAGAGCCTTTATGTGTCCTGTACTCATCACTTAATGTAAACTTCTAATACCAGTAATTGTTTGACAATTATAAGGATTAGAGTGATCAATATCTATTCTAAATATAAAATGAAATGTACATTTTTTAGATCAAGAGTTATAATAAAATTCAAATGCACTAGATAAAATTTTTAAAGAATTTGAACACAATGTTTTATCTTTGACTTCCCAAAAGTAACACTTGTTGTATATTGTGTCATGAATAGAAAGATGAATTTTTCACCATTCAACAATTTTCTTTGAATTCTCTATGTTGTTACCTACAAAAGAACTCTTAATTTAGCAAATGGAGAGTCCATATATATAAGATACATGTACATGCACTTGTTTTTAAATTAAATTGAGAATTAGATATAGATACTTCACCATTTATACTTATAAGTTCATGTTGGCGAAGTGCACACTTCACACATGCTCCTATTCGATTGTGCTCTCCTTTTTCATGTCTACTTTTAAAAAAATTTCACATAAACTTTATGTTGTGTCTAGCATGTTGCGTGGATAGCCAATTAAAAGCTTTTGTAGACTTAAATTTTCTTGGGATAAAGTTGTACAATCAAAATATAAAATGAGGTTAAAATCAAATACAAATATATATATTAAATTTATATATACCAATTCAATTGTAAAGAATAATTTAAATGATAATGAGAATCAATTGAAATATGTACTTACCACAACATCCATCAAACCAAATCCAATGTTGTGACTTGCATGTATTCGACATTTCTTAATATCTTAAAAATAATTAAAAAACAATGGGCTACATAGCTCCTATCATGAACCTTATCATTGCTAATATAGAAATGAACCTCCTTGATGATAATGTGTTCATTTGGACTAGTAATTTCTGCACCATCTACATCAAATTGTGCATGTCTATAGATCACTTGTACAAATATTGCAACTTAATCATAATGATAATATTGAGCTCAAAGCTAAGGTAGACACTCGAAGAGCAGGACTAAGAGAAAAATGGCATGATTCTTTAAAAGCGCAGTTAAAGGTAAAGGAAGGATCATTAACTCTAAAGATAAGAGAAGAATATATGTAATCTCAATCTGCATAAACGTATGCTACAAAATGGGAATGCCCATTAGCTGTACTTAAAAGAGCATTGTAGTTAAAAGTATTATGAAGATTTATGTTCACTATCATGGAGGTATGCCTCCATCAATTTGTATGTAAAAGAGAAGGCCCTCTTCAACTCCATCAAGTGGAGCTTTGTAATCCTATGCTTGTAGGAACTCTGAATTTGATAAATTATTTTTGGACTAATGTCTCGGGCCAAACTAGAGGTTTTCTTCCCTGTTCTTTCCTACTAGTGCCCGCACGAACGGTGGAAATGTAAAAAGATAAATATTAAATAAATAAAATCAAGGCTTCGGTCGTTTACTGATCAAAAAAAATAAAAATAAATAAATAAATAAATAAAAATATTGAGCTCAAATTTGTGATTGAGGGAAAAATGTATAGTTCTCAGAGAAATATACAATTGAAAGAATACAACTTGGTGGAAAATAATTTTTTAAATCATGAAACTATTTAGCTTTGCATCGTGCACCATGATAATGTTGGATACATGGATAAATGATACTACAAAATCTAGTCATAAACTCAATGTAGGACAATTTTGATGAAGGGTGCTCCCCTTAATACCACAAACACATAACAGAAATAGAGACACAACAACAATTTGCAAGAACATAAAATGGGCTTCTTATTATCTCCAAAAGTGTGGAATTGCAATATGCATAGCCACATGGGCATTTTCCTTACAATATTTTGTAAGAAAAATCTTTGAATCAGTGCCCAGAACTGCCCTAGAAAACACTTTCCTTATATAGACAATTTTCCACCACCCAAGAAGGTTCCAAAAATTTAGCCCTTAAGGCCGACTGCCCTTAGAATTATTTTATTTTTCATTTTTTTACATAGGGTTGGCTCAAAATAATTAGAAATTTTATTTTAGGTATCCCAATTTTTGGAGGCCATAACTTTTTAACCGTAGTTTTGTTTGGCTATTATAACTACTTTTAGGAAATGACAGGACTTGATCTACACTGCCTAACTCATGCAAACTCTATTCAATCAGGGTTCGATCACGATCTGGAGCCTCTAAGGCCTTCAAAATTGAGCTCAAATATTTTGTACCCAAAAACCTCAATAAATTCACCAATACAGATGATATGGAAATGAAACTCAACTTTTAGACTAATATGATTAAGATGAATCTCCACCTATGAAATAAGAACATTTCGAGCTCATATGACCATCTTACTAAAAATAGTAAGTTTCCATAAATAACATCTCTACACAAGACAACCCTTATTGAAAAGAAACCAGAAATATTTTTGGGTGTTGCAAGATTTCCCTTACACCTAGGATGATCCTCCATTAGACACCCGAGGTAATTTGAAAAGTGACCGTGTCACGTCTTAGGTGTGTAGAGGAAAACCAAGATGGTTAACCTCCTCTGTTGTCAGCCATGATGAATCTGTTGACACCTGAAAATTCAGGTCTTAAAATTGCAAATGCATCAGGGAAGTATGATGTTTGATTTCAATTTTATATAACTTTCCTATGATAAAAGATTAAAATAGATAGAAGCAATAATACATTTGGGGTGAAATTGCGACGGCAATTTGCAACGGCAGGCAAATGTCATGCGGTTTTGGCTTTTTTTTTTCAAATATAGCCCGACACCATCACAATTTGCGACGACAATACATTTGGCACTGTCGCAATTGCGACGTTGTCGGGATATAAGCACAAAATTAAAAAGGAACGTTGTCATTTGTGTTTTCAACAGCGCCGTAACCCTCCGCGAAATCACATCAGGATATAAGAGCAAAAAAAACAAGAACGTTGTCATTTGTGTTTTCAACAGCGTCGTAACCCTCCGCGAAATCACATCAGGATATAAGGGAAAAAAAAACAAGAACGTTGTCATTTGTGTTTTCAACAGCGCCGTAACCCTCCGCGAAATCACAGCTACAATTTCTGAGTACGTTGGGTTTATTTTTCTTTTGTCATTATTATGTAATCTGGTATTCAGCTGTTAGAGAGCTAAAATACCCAGAAATGAGGACATATCTATGTTGAATTTATTGTTAGTGGCTTTGGTTATTTAGAAGTTTAATTTTATTTATTCATCTTTCAAGCACAAACATTTTGTGGACCGTAACGTCTTCATTATTTTGGGTATGCAGTGAAACAGCCCTAACTTGCAATTGCGATGTTGTCGGGATATAAGGGAAAAAAAAAGGAACGTTGTCATTTGTGTTTTCAACAGCACCATAACCCTCCGTGAAATCACATCGGGATATAAGGGCAAAAAAAACAAGAACGTTGTCATTTGTGTTTTCAACAACGCCGAGAGAGATTCCCTCCACGAAATCACAGCTACAATTTCTGAGTACGTTGGGTTTATTTTTCTTTTGTCATTATTATGTAATCTGGTATTCAGCTGTTAGAGAGCTAAAATACCCAGAAATGAGGACATATCTGTGTTGAATTTATTGTTAGTGGCTTTGGTTATTTAGAAGTTTAATTTTATTTGTTCATCTTTCAAGCACAAACATTTTGTGGACTGTAATGTCTTCATTGTTTTGGGTATGCAATGAAACAGCCCTAACTTGCGACTACCTTCATGGTACTTGGGTACATTATCATGTTGTCTTTACAGTGACTGTCCTCATTCAAGTGGCAATTACACAAGGGACAGTCACTGTGAGATGTCCTCATTTGTGACAAGGACAGTCACACTTAGGACATCTCATAGTGATATTCCCTTGTGTAATTTCCACTTGAATGTATTGCTATTGAACCACATTAATGCTTTTCTTCTTCAACAGATGAGGACAGTCACTGTAAAGACAACATGATAATGTACACAATTACCAAAAAATGATCTTGTTAATTGATGTAACACTTTGTCTTGCTCACTCCCTATCCTTCACTAGGGTCTCTTTAGGCCAATGTTTTGACTTGATAGGGTACTTAACTATCCCTACACTCTTTAGGTATCTCTACCCAAGATCCCACTCCTTCAACTAGTGCACACTAACAAGAAATACAACGAACTCTGCTCAATACCAATCTAGCTATTAGGACACTCCTAGTCTTGTCTTCACAAATTGAAACACATTCAACTAGAACTTTACTCCATGGAGAGGCTGGCCACTAGGACCTCTATTGGTTTCAATATTACTCCTTCACCTATACTTTTCATCAGTACTTCAATCCGGTTCATCAAACCATGCCAATTGCACCCAAAAATAGGCTGCTAGCAATTAGGCCTTTGTCAAGCCTTTTTGTTTATATTAAGCCACCTAAAGGGCTTAGGATTCAGATGCCCTTTATTGAGAACTCCAAGATATCTAAGGTCTTCTCCTCCTAGATTTTTTGTACACCAACTGCTACAGCCATGCCTGAAAACAAGTATTTTGACACAACTTGGACAGTCTGACTAAGAGTTTGTTTTCTTAGCAGCCAAAGAAACTCACCCAATCTTCTAATTTGACTTGGGGCTTCTTTAGATGTGTGTCTACCTCTCCATGAGATTTTAGTTGAAGCAACCAATGCATTCAACTTGTTGTAATCTTCTTGTAATGATTTGTCATCCCTAACTGTGCTCAACTGACTCACCTAGGACATCATTGTAAACATAGAAAATGAGCTTCCCAGGGCCCCTCCTTCCAAACATATAGTACATGGAGTCTCCTCACCCATTCCAAGAGCCCGTACAAAATTGACAATGGAATGATGAGCTAAGACTCCATTTGTTCAACCTGCCTGGTTCAAACCAATGATAGGGTACTTAACAAAAGAATTAACAAACTAGTTGGAATGCTTCAAAACTCAAAAAAAACACAACACAGAATAAAAAAACAACTTGTACTAACTTTTCCAATAGACACTGCGAGCTATCTAATCCATTAATCAACTGAAAACAAAGAAACAAAAAAACTCAAGAATTCACTAAAACCGTGTTACTCTACAAATCTTCTTAATTCCAAATGTTTTTCCCCCCAACTTTTTGCACAGATCGATGGAGGCCTCTTATAGTTGATCTGATGCCTAATTCAATGGTTTCATATAGTTACATAACCATCTTACTCGAAAATGCTCCCTTGCACAAATGTTGTCAATGTTGTGAATGACAACATTGACAACTTGTTACAACCTTTGGGATTTTGGTTCAAAACTTATTGTTCAAACACCATAAGACCCTAACCATGACTTAGTTAGGCTATTTAGACCTCACATAGGCCACTTCTACACTTCTTTGCCCAATTTGACCCCTAAATGCTTCATTCCCACTTTTGCCACAATATTGGTAACTTGGGTACAAATTGGCACTTGCCTTCACAAAGGTCACACATGAGGACATCTCACAGTGATCGATTGTCCCTTGTGTAATTGCCACTTGAATGTATTGATATTGAACCACATTAATGCTTTTCTTCTTCAACAAATGAGGACAGTCACTCTAAAGACAACATGATAATGTACACTCACTGTAAGGACAGTCACAAATGAGGACATCTCACAGTGACTATCCCTTGTGTAATTGCCACTTGAATGTATTGCTATTGAACCACATTAATGCTTTTCTTCTTCAACAAATGAGGACAGTCACTCTAAAGACAACATGATAATGTACACTCACTGTAAGGATAGTCACAAATGAGGACATCTCACAGTGACTGTCCCTTGTGTAATTGCTGCTTGAATTACACAAGGGACAGTCATTGTGAGATGTCCTCATTTGTGACAAGGACAGTCACACATGAGGACATCTCACAGTGATTGTCCCTTGTGTAATTGCCACTTGAATGTATTGCTATTGAACCACATTAATGCTTTTCTTCTTCAACAAATGAGGACAGTCACTCTCAAGACAACATGATAATGTACACTCACTGTAAGGACAGTCACAAATGAGGACATCTCACAGTGACTGTCCCTTGTGTAATTTCCGCTTGAATTACATAAGGGACAGTCATTGTGAGATGTCCTCATTTGTGACAAGGATAGTCACACATGAGGACATCTCACAGTGATTGTCCCTTGTGTAATTGTCACTTGAATGTATTGCTATTGAACCACATTAATGCTTTTCTTCTTCAACAAACGAGGACAGTCACTCTAAAGACAACATGATAATGTACACTCACTGTAAGGACAGTCACAAATGAGGACATTTCACAGTGACTGTCCCTTGTGTAATTGCCGCTTGAATTACACAAGGGACAGTCATTGTGAGATGTCCTCATTTGTGACAAGGACAGTCACACATGAGGACATCTCACAGTGATTGTCTGTCATTGTGAGATGCAACAAGTCCCGATGCAACATCATTTCCTGGATGTTCCCGTGTTCCTAGTACGGGAACGGTGAAGGATTGCGTATTGATCATCAGCGACGATGAAGGCATTCCCTTAAAAGTAGCCAAACTTCTAGGTACTTTAAAGTTATTATTATTCTATAGTGATATAATAGTAATTTAGTTTTTGATCACTCTTCATCGACTAATGATCCCATGATTATTTTGTAGGGAATGATATTTTTTGGCGAAAACTTGGTGACGAGTGTTTGCGGATATTCGGGCCCACCATACGTACATGGTGGAACATCATATCCTAACTAAAACCCCAAACCACTATTTTGATTTCATATCATTGCTAGAATAGTTTTCCTTTTCATCAATTTCTTGAACTATATTAAAGGTAGCTTCTCTTCATTTATGAGTCTAACATGTTTTTTTTTACTTAAAAGGTGGAATAACCAAGATAAAAAGTTGAAGGATGATCTTGTACATAGTATGACCCAACTTTTTGGACCTCGTGCATTCGAGAGAAACAAGCTCCTTGAAAGAGCTGGTTTATGTTTGAAGTATATTAGGGACCAGTACAGGAAATATTTAGAGGTTAACCCAAGGCATGAGCGTCCGCCCTGTGTTCTTGAGGCTGAGTGGCAGGGTTTGATTTTGGATGGAAAGTATAAAGCTGACATGAAAAAAGGAATTACGCCAGTAGAGAGTAGAGCAAGGTATGTGATACTTTTGAGAATGTAATTATGTACTAATTAACCTCTAAATTTTTCCTGTACTGGTCTCTAACATATTTCAAACTTTTCATAGATTGCCTGACACATCAAAGGCAACAAAGGCAAGATTAGAAAAGCACGGGACACACAAGCTCGGCTCTGGTGGTTTTTCCAAACTTCAAGCACGAGTTGTAAGTATTAGTAAATGAAAACTTGTATCAATTTTTTTATATATTGCAAGGAAATTTTTTTTGATCAAACAATGCAAGTAAAATTCACCATACCAAGAAAAAATGTAGGGGTCAGAGTTCAATAGATGCCTCACAGAAGAGGACAAGAGAATTGGCTTCCAACAAGGCTATAGAGCCGTGGCTGAACGGCTACGAGCTGAAATCAGTGTGCAAGGTTCAAATAATGATGCATCTGAGCCACAGGTAAATAAGCTAAATGAAATTTATTTCAAATTGAATACTTTACCAATTAGTCTATGTGATGTTAAGTTCTAATATAAAGTGAGTATATCTGTTTTAAGAAAGCAATGATAACAATGTGTAGGATATTGGAATGCAGCCTGACAATCCTTCTACACAATCTATGCATAATGAAGGTTCGCATGATGTGCATCCTAGTGGTGGAGGTATACATTTGCTATTAAAATTTTTATATGTAATTACAATTGGTGTTTGGATTAATGTAACATTTTGTATAGCAACTGTAGAGGATCGAGGGGTCGGTGCTCATGAGCATGTTGAGGTTGAGTCTAGACAAAATGATGTGGCCAGATCAGGTAATTAAAGAGCGCCACAGTTATGTTCTTTAAAATAATTAAATACTTGTAACAATTATAATTAAATATTTTAAATTTAACTCTTTTATTTGTTATTGTAGAGGACCCCCCTTTGCAGCAGCATAGGAATTTGAGATCATCAAGAACAGAGAACAAAACAACTGATGAGGGGGGTATTGATGATAACACTGATGCTCCTCTTAGAGCTTACATAGAAAAAAAAATTAGAAAGAGAAAAAAGAAATGATTGTCATCTAAATACCTTAATTGATAATGACTGAATTTTATGTCTCAATGAATTTAATTATGTGCTAATGAATGTTCATGAATTATGTGTTTATTTTCATATTGATGAATGTTGCGTGTTAACGAATCTAATGTGTTAATGAATGTTATCATGTGATATTGATTGAATGTTACATTTTATTAATAATTGAAAGAATGAATGAATGTTAGATGTTAACGGGGAATGTAGAGTGATGTTAGGGGGAGGGGGGTGGGGCCAAATGAGCTTCCACCTTCACGTGGTTGGCCCTGTTTAGTAGAGAATATTAAACTATATTCTCGAAACAAAGTGAAGCTCAATAAGATACTAAATGAGTCAAAATGGTTATCAAGGTCCTCTATCCATAAGATACTTGTAGTCAAAATGGTTATTAATAAGATACTTGTAGTCAAAATGGTTATCTAGGTCCTCTATCCATTCCATAAGTTCTTCACCATTCAAACTTCCTCCATAACAAGGAATGTGCTCTAGGTTAGTCATGAAGCCTAGCATGGACTCTCTGTCAGATAGAGCCACTATTTCAGAGCCTTTTCTATGCATTTCCTTCAAGCACTGTACAGTGTACGGATGTGAAAGGGAGCGCAGACCAGTGTGGAAGTTAGAGTATTTATATCTTATGCTTTGAGAGTTTATTTGGTAGATTCAAGACACCTTATATCAAAGTTATTCCTTTTTCTTATCTGTTGTTCTGTCAAACCCTCATTTTTTGGGTTATTGCATTCAAATGGCCTTAACTTGCAAATAAACCATAGGATATCCTTTGTTCTTTGTAAAATGCAAGTTAAGGGGGTTTATTTTCATATTTTAAAAGCTTTGGAACAGGATACTAAGCCAGAGAATTTCAAGAGCAAGCCCTAGGTCAAGAATCTCAATGTTCTTGACTAGGAGTTGATGGATTATGGAAGATCAGAGGGTAGCGGCAAGTAAAGGACCTCAAACCTTGTTGAATCTAGATCTTTAGAGCATGGTGGACATCTTCAAACTCTGATCTTGGTTTCATGCACCCATTTTCAATGCCTTGTTTTGGAACCCACACCCAAAGGCATGCATTAGGTCTGCGGACTCAATAAGGACATTGATATGCTGGAGTGGAGTCAGGGTCTGGGAGTTGGAGGATTGTTAGAACATCAAAAAGGGTACTCAAAAAACATATAAGTTCATAAGGTCCTTTGTCAAATTGAAGAGTTATTGCTGCAGAACAGGTTTTGGAGACCTACTAGAGTCACTAGGTCTATTTGGAGCCGTTTGGACCACGACACACAGTAGCATCTACAGAGAAGAAGTTTGGTATGCAATGGTCTTGAAACCTCCTGAGAAATTCTTGGTATGCATTTGTGTGGTGCAAAAGCTTCGTTGAAAGAGAAAAAGAAGAAAAGAATAGAAATGATTTTTTTTCTTTTTATGTCATATACTGTAACCAGCTACTTATAACTTGCAAAAATTATTATAACCATTTGAAATTGAAACTTAGTTTAATGTGAAACTGAGAACTGCTTTATTAGAGCTTTCTGTGATTTAGATTCAGACATCAAGAACATTGTTTGCCTAATATTGTGATTAATGTTTATTTATTAATATCTCATACTGACAAACAATTGATAATTGTATGGAAAACGTCATTGGGGGTCTTTGAGGATCCACCAGAAGCCAAGGAGAAAATGTATTCAAATGCTAAAGATGGTGTAACAGTCCTTACAGCTGTTGAACCTTGCTGTGTAGATCATCTCTGATTCTCCAAGTTCAACAGTACTGTGGTATTCCTTTGGATACTTCTAATGGTAAATTTAAGACATCAAGTTCTTTTTGTATGAAACTACTACATTTGTAATCTGTAGTTTTAAACTTTTAGTTTATAAATTTTCATCAGCTTTAGTTCGTATGCTGCCATTTCAAGTATGATTAATGAAGTTACCTTTATCACAGGATGAAAGTGAGCAGTCAGCATACTGGTACGGAGCTGGCAGCATTGATACGGTGACTAGGGCATCGTTTAATGGTGGTATTGTGTTTTCCTGTATTTAGGGCATCGGCCTTTTGAAGCATTGCCTTCATCTTTCTTAAGTCTAAGTTTTAAGTTTGTTTATCTCTCTCGGCACTGTTGAAAATACAAATGACAATGTTCTTGTTTGTTTTGCCCTTATATCCCGATGTGATTTCGTAGAGGGTTACGACGCTGTTGAAAACACAAATGAAAACACAAATCCCTTGTGTAATTGCCACTTGAAGGAGGACAGTCACTGTAAAGACAACATGATAATGTACACTTATAGTGAGTGTACATTATCATGTTGTCTTTAGAGTGACTATCCTCATTTGTTGAAGAAGAAAAGAATTAATGTGGCTGAATAGCAATACATTCAAGTGGCAATCACACAAGGGACAGTCACTGTGAGATGTCCTCATTTGTGACTGTCCTTACAGTGAGTGTACATTATCATGTTGTCTTTAGAGTGACTGTCCTCATTTGTTGAAGAAGAAAAGCATTAATGTGGTTCAATAGCAATACATTCAAGTGGTAATTACACAAGGGACAATCGATCACTGTGAGATGTCCTCATGTGTGACTATCCTTGTCACAAATGAGGACATCTCACAATGACTGTCCCTTCTGTAATTGCCACTTGAATGAGGACAGTCACTGTAAAGACAAAATGATAATGTACACATACAATGAGTGTACATTATCATGTTGTCTTTACAGTGGCTGCCCTCATGTTGTATATTCTTCTCTGTAGATGCTACTATGTGCTAGGGAACTTCTTAGAACTGTTGGTATATTCTTACAACTTGTTACACCTGGGATATTCTTCTCTGTAGATGCTATTGTGTGCCGTGGTCCAAATAGGCCCATAAATGTGGTTGAATAGCAATACATTCAAGTGGCAATTACACAAGGGACAGTCACTGTGAGATGTCCTCATGTGTGACTGTCCTTGTCACAAATGAGGACATCTCACAGTGACTGTCCCTTGTGTAATTTCCACTTGAATGAGGATAGTCACTGTAAAGACAACATGATAATGTACACATACAATGAGTGTACATTATCATGTTGTCTTTACAGTGGCTGCACTCATGTTGTATATTCTTCTCTGTAGATGCTACTATGTGCTAGGGAACTTCTTAGAACTGTTGGTATATTCTTACAACTTGTTACACCTGGGATATTCTTCTCTGTAGATGCTACTGTGTGATGTGGTCCAAACGAGCCCATAAATGTGGTTGAATAGCAATACATTCAAGTGGCAATTACACAAGGGACAGTCACTGTGAGATGTCCTCATGTGTGACTGTCCTTGTCACAAATGAGGACATCTCACAGTGACTGTCCCTTGTGTAATTGCCACTTGAAGGAAAAAAGCATTAATGTGGTTCAATAGCAATGTATTCAAGTGGCAATTACAAAAGGGATAATCACTCTGAGATTTCCTCATTTGTGACTATCCTTACAGTGAGTGTACATTATCATGTTGCCTTTACAGTGACTGTCCTCATTTGTTGAAGGAAAAAAGCATTAATGTGGTTCAATAGTGATGCAGAGTAGTCAGGGCTTTTAGAATATAAAAATATACATCCTTAACTCTCATTCCACCAAGGAAGAAGGAATTCCAATGGTTGAAATGTGAGTTAAGGTCTTTACATCAGTCAAACCCTGAAAATGAGGGTTTGTAAACAATGCACAGAAAATTTGAAATAACTTAGATATAAAACAAAGAGAATCAATCAAACCAACTTCCAAAGCATCAGATGTCACTATTACAACTTCCAGGAAAATTTTATCATCCAACCACCATCCGTATAGCCGTACAGAGTTCATTTTTCACCAGAAATGCACTAAAACAGGGTTATTTTTATTTTTTATGAAAGCAAAATGATTACAATACTGGTTCTCTGTCTGTCTTCGACCATTTGAAGCCTAAAATAGGCTCTCCAAATGTTGGTTCAACCATCTAGGTGGTTAGAACAGTTTATCCAACAAATGTCAACTTTGCTAAGCAACTTTTAAAGTTGCATTACAACTTTGCAAACAACTTTGCCTAGAAGGTTAAAAATGTGTTGTGAAACTTTAGGAACCTTATTAAAGTTATTTTGGACCTTCAAACTTCTTAACAACATCTAAAAGACACCTAATAAACACTTACTATGCTCATTTCATCCAAGGACTCAAAAGATGCCCAAGGTTTATAAGTCACCAAGGGGTCTTGTGTCCAACAAGTGGATGTTTATAAGGAGATAAAATCAATCCTTAATATTTATTACAAACCAAGAAAACATCTAAAACTCCTATTCTAATTTATTGTCATTCAAAAAGACTCTGATTTGTCATTCAAAAAGACTCTGATTTGTCAATCAAAAGGACCTTTCACCAGTCAATCCTTCAAAGCTCCAAGGTGAAAATCTTATGTTCCAATTGATAGGATTTGACTCCTTGGCTTCATGGCAACTTCCTTCAATCATGGTGTCTTTGGCTTGCATTAGGGATGCCCCTGCATCAAATAGCAATGCATTCAAGTGGCAATTACACAAGGGACAGTACATGCCCATTAAAGTTGGTGTTTTGTTATCCAGCATGACAATGGAGACAACATACTCTGTGTCAATTTTACTGATCAAATTTCCCTCCGCCAGGCAAAGCAACAATCTGGGTATGATAAGGTGAAATTTTGTAGTCCTTTTGGGTATGATAACAGTTCCAGTTTCCAATAAGATGATTCATTTTTATAATCTAGCTTCAATTTCTCTTGTGAAAATCTTTTTTTCATTTTATGGGTGGTAAAATATAATTATTATGCTAGAGGTGTGTACTTATGGATGATAATGAAAGAAAATGATAAGATTTAAGACTCTTGTTTTTTTTTTAAATAGCAATTTAAGTTTCCTTCTATTATAAATTACTGTTTTTCTATTTTTTAATGTATCTTTCCAGATCTTTTATATCAATTTTATTTATGAAATATAAATATATTAATAATGTTTTAGTGTTTTTAGGATTAGTTTATATCAATTCTATGTATCATCATTCGTCATTCAATTGTCAGTATTATTAATTTAGACTGTGAAATTGTAGAACTACTCGAATATGGGTTGGATGGATACACAAGCAGGGGAACCCTCCTCAAATATCTCAAGCAGTGAACTTGGAAAAATGTGTCCTGAAGGAACCCTTTCCATCAGAGAGATAAAAGTACAAACAAGTAAAAGAAGCAGGCTCTGCAAATATGTTTTTGAGAAGAAAAATGATAGATTATTCGAGTATGGTTCATGAGGTATATCTAAAAAGACATTTTTTTTCTTATTATAATAAAAGAGGAAGTTGTGAATGTCAAAGTTGAGTGAAACAAAAATTATTTTCATCAAATTTTGTTAGGCTTGCTTTTGGGAATAGTTTCTTACAATATTGCTATTAAGATTTTTATTGTGTAGTTTTTAGATTAGGTTTATAAAATTATATTTCATGAGTAGTGATTCATATTAATCAATTAACGATACTTTTGGAAGGTATTTTCAATGTGTCAAATTTTGATATTTTTACAAGAATTAGATTGTGTAATTTTTTAAATTAAAGTCATTGACTCATATTTCATAAATAATAGTTCTCATGAATCCATCTCTTATAAGATTGAATAGTCTATTTAGGAAGTATTTCTGATAGTATGTCAAATTATGATATTACTATTACCATTAGATTGCATGGCTTTGAAGTCAACCTCGTTGACCCATATTCTTCTCTGTAGATGCTACTATGTGCTAGGGAACTTCTTAGAACTGTTGGTATATTCTTACAACTTGTTACACCTGGGATATTCTTCTCTGTAGATGCTACTATGTGCCGCGGTCCAAACGGGCCCATAAATGTGGTTGAATAGCAATACATTCAAGTGGAAATTACACAAGGGACAGTCACTGTGAGATGTCCTCATGTGTGACTGTCCTTGTCACAAATGAGGACATCTCACAGTGACTGTCCCTTGTGTAATTTCCACTTGAATGAGGACAGTCACTGTAAAGACAACATGATAATGTACACATACAATGAGTGTACATTATCATGTTGTCTTTACAGTGGCTGCCCTCATGTTGTATATTCTTCTCTGTAGATGCTACTATGTGCTAGGGAACTTCTTAGAACTGTTGGTATATTCTTACAACTTGTTACACTTGGGATATTCTTCTTTGTAGATGCTACTGTGTGCTGTGGTCCAAACGGGCCCATAAATGTGGTTGAATAGCAATACATTCAAGTGGCAATTACACAAGGGACAGTCACTGTGAGATGTCCTCATGTGTGACTGTCCTTGTCACAAATGAGGACATCTCACAGTGACTGTCCCTTGTGTAATTGCCACTTGAATGAGGACAGTCATTGTAAAGACAACATGATAATGTACACAAGTACCGTGAAGGTAGTTGCAAGTTACGGCTGTTTCATTGCATACCCGAAACAATGAAGATGTTACAGTCCACAAAACGTTTGTGCTTGAAAGATGAACAAATAAAATTAAACTTCTAAATAACCAAAGCCGCTAACAATAAATTCAACACAGATATGTCCTCATTTCTGGGTATTTTAGCTCTGTAACAGCTGAATACCAGATTACATAATAATGACAAAAGAAAAATAAACCCAACGTACTCAGAAATTGTAGCTGTGATTTCGCGGAGGGAATCTCTCTCGGCACTGTTGAAAATACAAATGACAACGTTTCTCTACATTATCATGTTGCCTTTACAGTGACTGTCCCTTGTGTAATTGCCACTTGAAGGAGGACAGTCACTGTAAAGACAACATGATAATCTACACTTACAGCCCGTGTACATTATCATGTTGTCTTTAGAGTGACTATCCTCATTTGTTGAAGAAGAAAAGCATTAATGTGGCTGAATAGCAATACATTCAAGTGGCAATTACACAAGGGACAGTCACTATGAGATGTCCTCATTTGTGACTATCCTTACAGTGAGTGTACATTATCATGTTGTCTTTATAGTGACTGTCCTCATTTGTTGAAGGAAAAAAGCATTAATGTGGTTCATTAGCAATGTATTCCCAGCATCTGTACCTGCATCTCTCTTATATACTACAAGTTGCTTGCCATCAGAAATTGCAGTTCCCTCACGTGACATTGATGGTGAAGTGTTCTTTTCAAAACCATCATCTGTGGTTACCAATGCTCCTGTTTTAGGCAATAAGTTTGTTGCATTCCATGAGCCATTGGTCAAGTTTCTTCTACGAGCTTCTGATGCCTCAAAATCTAAGCAGCGCCTACGCATGCCTCGTTGTGGTTGATTATCATTCTGTACATGAATTATAATGAGTAATCAGTTTTGGGCCTTGGAATCTTGTATGTAACATGCACAGGCATTTCATGGCTAAATGAATCTATTTTAAAAGCATCAAATTTTCTTACATGATGCTGGATACATAAGTAGAACAAGCGTATATCAAATTGGAAGCAATCAAAACTCCACAATGACATATTATTTAGAGTACTCTTCAGTTTAAGTAATAATGCATATATTGACACTGTAAAGACAACATGATAATGTACACTCACTGTAAAGACAACATGATAATGTACACTCACTGTAAGGACAGTCACAAATGAGGACATCTCACAGTGACTGTCCCTAGTGTAATTGCCACTTGAATGTATTGCTATTCAGCCACATTAATGCTTTTCTTCTTCAACAAATGAGGATAGTCACTGTAAAGACAACATGATAATGTACACTCACTGTGAGTGTACATTATCATGTTGTCTTTAGAGTGACTATCCTCATTTGTTGAAGAATAAAAGCATTAATGTGGCTGAATAGCAATACATTCAAGTGGCAATTACACAAGGGACAGTCACTGTGAGATGTCCTCATTTGTGACTGTCCTTACAGTGAGTGTACATTATCATGTTGTCTTTACAGTGGCTGTCCTCATTTTTTGAAAGAAAAAAGCATTAATGTGGTTCATTAGCAATGTATTAAATAATTTTTTTTTTTTTAATCCACCCACGGGCGTCGCAATTGCGACGGGAACCCGTCGTAATGCGATGCAGGCGCCCGTCGCAATTGCTTGGGAGGCCCGTCGCGATTGCGATGGCCCTCCGAAGCCATACGACGGGGGGGAAACACCCATGCCGCTAACAAATCTTAGTCACATTGTGACGGGATATGTGTCGCAATTACGACGGCTACCCATAGACGTCGCAATTTGCGACTAAAAAATAGCGACGTCTATGGGTGTTGCTATTGCGACACATAGCCGTCGCAAAATGCCCCCAAATGTATTAGTGAAGGCATTTGCATTTATGATTTCCACTCTCATGTATTAGGTTGTAAAATGTCTTATTTTATACATATTTGTTTTTAGATATTAATAATTTAAAATAAAATAAAATATGTATATAATTGGGCTAAAAAGGCGGCGAGAGGGAGTTGAACACTCAACCTCTCGAGCCAACCTTTTTACCTACATACCTAATCCCTCACCCCTAACCAACTAGTCTACATTATTCTTCAAGAGGAATAGGGGAAAAGTATTTACTTATTTTAATTGTATGTGCAGGTGAGAGATCAAAATCACTTTTCAACAGGGAGTTACCTCTTCCTTAACCACTTTTATAATTTAATAATATGATTATTGAAAGAACAGGGAGAGGGAGTTGAACACTCGACCTCTTGACCCATTCCACTTCCTACCTATCTACCCAAATCTACCCCCCTAACCAACTATTCTATATTATTCTTCAAAAGTATATATGAGAATAAATGTATATATTAAAGAAATTCTTATCTTGTTCAAAATAAATAAGTTTTGTTTATAAAATAAATTTTATTTCTGAGATAGGAATTTATGTGTTCATGATTATTTTATTGTTAATTTTTTGATTTATAACTAAAAACCCTAAAAGTAAAACTACAATGAGATAAAGGTTAAATTTGATGACTATTAATTTGTTTAGGGTTTCGATTTATTTTGTTGTAATTTCATGTCACTTTTTAATTTTCATATCCTTGCATGTGATTAAATATTTTCACTAAGGTTATGTTTAATATTTTTAAGGTGAAAAGATATTAGTGTTATTACATTATTATCAAATTTTAGTTGTATATAATATAAATTGATTTTTCATATATATATATTTAGGGTTTGAATAAATGATTAATTGATATTTACTTTTTAGTTTCAAATCCCTAATTGTGACTCTTTTACCTTTCCCTTTTATTTTTTATTTTAGGGTAAAGTGGGTACTAACAATTTTACCCTATTTTATTTTTAGCTTTTATGAATTTGTTGATTTATTAGTATATATATTTTTAGAGTTTCTTTTAGCAAGTGAGAATTTTAGATTCTAAAACTATGTGTATTTTTATAGTTATTTTGTATTAGAAATATTTATTTTGTGAGAATCAATATGTTAACCCTAAGTGAAATGATTTGATTTTTAGGATGAGTATTTTTTTCTCCTTGTTAGGGTGGAATATAAATTTTTACCTTACTATTTCTTTTAAAATATGTCCATTACACTGTGTTTGAAATGAATACATTTTCATATGTGTTGATTAAATAAGGTAAATATTTATGATTGAATATTTATTTATTTGACTTTATTGGCATTTTTTTTAATTTAAAAAAATATATTTGTGCGAATTATGTTATATTTTTATTAGTGTTTATTTGTTATGTCATAAACTAATAATTAAATTTTTTTAAAGATTATGTTTGTATAGTATGAATGTAATAATTTTTATTCTTCGATACTATCTAATGTTAAGGTGTTTGTGCAGGAGCATAAAATTTGGATTATTATGCACAGAACACCAAAAGATTACTTAATAAATTTGTACGGGAAATATTTTTAAACAACCACTGTTGTGGTTTATTATATGTATTTTTAGGGTAGTTGAATAATTAGGTCCTGTGAAAGGGTATGTCCTTTCACAGGAAACCATTGAGATTCATATTTATACCTACTAAATTGTAAAGGGAAGGGGCATCATAATTTTTATCGACATTGAAATATTTGAAACCAGGGCATGCTTTTATTCTGAAACCTTATGGGATACTATGGATCAATACATGCAGATCGAGTGATTTTTCAAGCTTAATACAAAATCATTGTTCAAAATTCATCGGTGACATCTGTTCCTCTGTGCTATTTTGATTTAGTTCTTTGGATAACGTATCTTTGCTTTCTTTCAGATTTTTGATTTATTATACTGCAAAATTAAATAGGAATTGTAGAACTATGTTAAATTGGTTTCTCATTGTGTATGGCTAAGCGTGCCTTTTGAATACTGCAGGATTCAATTGGTCTGTCCTCTGAGGATTAAATTCCTTTTAAATAGTTGTCTTCCTTTTTAGTTTGTTGTTGTTAATTAATCATTTTCTTGAAGTGATCGATTTATTTTAAATTTGTCTCCAAAGGTATACGTTTTGATTCAAAGTGTCACATTGTCGTTAATAGATTGAACTAGAGGAATTTTAGCATTGAGCATCAATTAAAGAAATCACACATAGTAATCATATTGAGGATAAGGAATAGGCATTGGTCTTTATTATAAATTTAGTTAAGATTCATTATCTTTTTGTATCAAAGCAAATCTGCTACTTTATTTACAAAACATTAGATTAGGTTTAGTGTTAGTTCATAGCATTAGTTTAACTATCTGCCTATTAGGGTTTTAGATTACTTTATCTTCCAAGGATCAATAACCCCTTTGGAAGAACTTTGTTGTTTACGCACGTTGTTTGTGTAGTTAGACAGTATATTTAGTTTAGGCCTACCAGCCTTGGTTCGATTGAACCAGAATTACAGAGGCATTTATTGTGCCTATCAGTTGGCCTCAAAATGACCAGCATTTTTGAGTCTATTAAGGAACAACCTATCAGTGAATGTCAGTTCTAGAATCTCTGGTTAAGTTGTGAAGATTCTATTGGGAGAAAGATCTAGAATAGTTATTAATTCCTCACAGGAAGTGAGGTGGTGACTCTAGAATTCATTATTAGGTGAAACTTATGTTAAGAAGAAGATCCCTGAAGAATGATTCATTCATTGAATTGAAATCGAATAGGAAGAATAGTGGGCATACTGCTCACAATGATTTTACTAATCCTATGTTTGAAACAAACAAAGAGGGAAGAACCACAGGAGATGATAGTGAATGGTTCAAAGTTTTTGATAATCCAATGATTGATTTGAGTAATAGGTCAAAAAATATTAATGATCCCCATAGCAATCAGAATAGTGGGGGAAGAAAAGATGAAAGTCATTGGAGAAGAGACAGTGACAATGAACGTCTTGATCAAAACAATAAAATTGATTTGTGGGGATATGACCAACAGGCACAGGATAGTAAATGTGATTGGCATGACATGCAGAGACAACTTGTGCATAATAAAAATACTTACAATTTATTTAATAGTGGTGAACATTATGGTGAAGGTTCACAGCAACGGAGGGAAAATAGTGGTCATCTTGGTCAAAATTTTAATGATTTTGAGCAAAATTATGATAAGAAGTATTATGAAAATATGCAAGGAAATAGAAATATTAATGAAGGACATTATGAAATTCAGAAGTATGAAAGAGATATTATAAATATTGAAAAAAATGGTGCCCCGCAACTTAAAAATGATCAAAATCATTTAAAAAATAAAAGCGATCAAAATCATAATATCACTGAGCATTATGAACATGACGTAGGAAATAAAAGTATGAGGCTCAATGGTATTAACCAAAGAAGCCAGCCTACGCAAGATGTGAGTAGACATTGTAGAATTGTCAATGAAATACCAGGTATTCATCAGTGCATACAGCAGCGTTCAATACATTCTCAGTCGTCAAATCACGATAACTATACCAAATATCATTAGGTTGAAGATAGTATGCAGCCTAGTAAGGAGTGTGTGCTAGGTGGAAATGGTGAAAAACACATGCAAAATGCACAGCAATGCGCACCAAGTAGTGAAGTGCAGGTGGCGGACTATTCTAGCACTCACGTTTTTGCAAATAAGGAGGGCATTAATAATATTTTATATGAACAGCAATACCCAACGCGAGCCATCCAAGGAAGTCTGCGACAGCACAATACATTCAAGCAATGTGAAGGAGGAGACTGTAATCAACATCCAAGTTCACAGGATCAGATGGAGATGTATCACGTTGGGAGCTCGCATATTCATCCAAATAACATATTATATCGAGCACGTGAGGGGCCGCAAGAAAAGAGTGGTTATTGTTTAGATAATAAACACGGTATACAATATAAATTGGATCATAATTTATTTGCGGAGGATAATGATAATGAGAAACGATGTAAAAACTTTCAAACACGTGAGCAAACAGATAATAAATATTTCACGAAGAGTGGAAAAATGGAGAATGGCAAGAAGGAAAGTTACTTCGATAGTAAATGCAACATACAACATAAGATAAATAATAATGTGTCTGCGCAAGGTTGGGAAGATATTCAACCAGCTAGACATAATGATTTTCAGATGGAACAAAAAGAAAGTTTACTCCATGCCCAACATAACTCACACGTAGAGCAACACCCAACATGTACCATTGAAAATAATCCGCAATATCACAACACGTGAGCAGCCGGCTGGTCCCAAATTTGCAAAATCAAAAGGTCATAAGCAATTCACGCAGCCTGTGCAGAATGAAAAGGGTGGCAAGTTATATATTCGAGCATATGATAATTTGCTGAGGAATGTATGCGAACAGCCAGAGATAGTTACACAAAGATCTCAATTACAAGAGTAGCATCATATTGTTCATTCGAATTTATATGTTCCAGGTATGAAACTTTTCAATAAGTGTAATAATATTGTGGGAAATAAAAGGTATGAGCAGCCTCCACAAAACCATTATCGTTCTGCACAAAATATTTCAGATATGTATTATCCAAACAAATCTTATTTTGGAAATCATGTTAATAAAAAAAATAATAATAGAAGAGATGGTGAGCAGCACATTAACAATTACCAGATGAATGATATGCTAGACTGTAACAATAATCAACAATATGGTTTCAAGCAACAATTTGGAGTATTGCGTGAGAATATATATCTTGCGCAAAAAGATACACAACAGTGTGGAGTTCATGCCCAGCATGATAACATACATTATCCACGTAATCAGCCAACTTGTATTCATCATTTTGTGCAAAAGGAAAAACACGAAGGCGAACAATATAATGGTAATAATATGCAGTGTCATGATTTTGTGCAAGGATATGATAACAATAAGCAAAATAGTAACTACAAATATGCGCATGAAAAGGATTTTACAGGTGCAAAAGATGAATATTATGTAAAGAATAATCATAATAAGCAGCCTGGCAGTTCGCATAATGAAGAAATACATTTTAAAAAATGTAAGACACAAAATAAAGATCCATACTTGTATGGGCTACTGGATAAATATGCTCATCAAAACTATAAAGCAGATTTTAATGAATATTCACATGCCCAACAATATGAAAACGTGCAATCACAACATGATTTGGCACATAATAAAGATGGATATCAGCCATGTAATGCGCAGCAAATATGGTTACAAAGTCAGTTTGTGCGGAATGATGACGAATATTGTAGGAGAAATACTCACAACAACCATATTGAAATGCAGCACGTTGATAATGAAATTTGTAGATGGCCAAAAAATAATTATGTACCTATGCAGGAGAAAGAATACAAGCAATATAATAATAAATATGAGCAGCTATATAATAACCAGCATATAGACATTATGGATCATGACCGAGCAGATCTTCACATGCATGAATTTCAAAATAAGAATGACACAAACAATTCAGATTTGCGTGACTAAGGGGAGGGGCATATGTTGCAATACAAATACACATACGGTAATGATAATTGGAAGCCTGCACAGGAATACTCATATGCACATGGTGAAGAGAATAATCATAATGAAAAAGGTGACTTTTACAATCAACCAAATAGATTTATGAACAACCAGCATGTCCATGACCTTGGAGCAAAATGTGGAAATAAATACTTACATAACGCTGAGAAGGATTATCTGCAACATAATAAAATATATCAACTTGTGCAGAAGGAGGATGAATCATGCAGGTCTCCCTTGGATGTTTTTATTACTTTAGAGCAGTATGATAATGAGAATATGGTGAGTTTGTTTATGAGGATGATGGATGTATTCCGCAAAATACCTTCTAATATCAGGCCAAGTTTTTCAAACAAAATATACAGTTTAGGAGTAACTCATGAACAGCTAGATCTCTTTCTTAAAATTGTATATGATGATTTAATGGAAGAAAATGAATGCACTGAAAAATCTATAGAGAGCCCTAATGAAATTTTATACGAAGAAGAAAATTGTGAACAAATCGAAGAAACGTATACATCGGATCAGCCTTGTGTGGAGACGAGTGAAACATCACAGGTGAAAGAAAACTGTTTACAAAGGGTTTAGAAAAGAATGAAGATTTTTCTGGATATAGACCATGTGTTAATCCATTTTGTGAAATAAATGAGATCTCTCCAGAATGTGAAGAAGATAACTCATAGTCAGGAAATGTGTCTCGTGATGAACAAATTTATTACATTGAGAAATGTGACGGTTGGAATAAGAATTATGTTCAATACATTTCAAGAAGTCATAAAATGTTACATAACCAAAACAAGGTTTTTGATAGAGGTAAGGTTATCTGCTCAGGTAAGTATCTCTCCTAGAAATCAATTCTCTTATTACATTTTCTCTACAAGCTTTTATGTCATATTTTCATCATGAGAACTATTATTTTGGAGAGGTAACTGAGTTTGTTTTCCTTTCTTCTTGATTCTTTATATTTTGTTTATCATTATTGTATATCGTTAATACTTTATGAAAGTGGTCTGCTCCTCCGGAGAAGTATGGATTCTCGCTGTGCCCAGGTATGGACACACGTCCCCAATGAGAGCCACTGTTGACACCTGAAAATTCAGGTCTTAAAATTGCAAATGCATCAGGGAAGTATGATGTTTGATTTCAATTTTATATAACTTTCCTATGTATTAGGTTGTAAAATGTCTTATTTTATACATATTTGTTTTTAGATATTAATAATTAAAAAATAAATAAAATATATATATAATTGGGCTAAAAAGGCAGCGAGAGGGAGTTGAACACTCAACCTCTCGAGCCAACCTTTTTACCTACATACCTAATCCCTCACCCCTAACCAACTAGTCTACATTATTCTTCAAGAGGAATAGGGGAAAAGTATTTACTTATTTTAATTGTATGTGCAGGTGAGAGATCAAAATCACTTTTCAACAAGGAGTTACCTCTTCCTTAACCACTTTTATAATTTAATAATATGATTATTGTGATATTTTGTATTTATATATTTTCTAATTTTTAGGAAAAAGAACAAGGAGAGGGAGTTGAACACTCGACCTCTCGACCCATTCCACTTCCTACCTATCTACCCAAATCTACCCCCCTAACCAACTATTCTATATTATTCTTCAAAAGTATATATGAGAATAATGTATATATTAAAGAAATTCTTATCTTGTTCAAAATAAATAAGTTTTGTTTATAAAATAAATTTTATTTCTGAGATAGGAATTTATGTGTTCATGATTATTTTATTATTAATTTTTTGATTTATAACTAAAAACCCTAAAAGTAAAACTACAATGAGATAAAGGTTAAATTTGATGACTATTAATTTGTTTAGGGTTTCGATTTATTTTGTTGTAATTTCATGTCACTTTTTAATTTTCATATCCTTGCATGTGATTAAATATTTTCACTAAGGTTATGTTTAATATTTTTAAGGTGAAAAGATATTAGTGTTATTACATTATTATCAAATTTTAGTTGTATATAATATAAATTGATTTTTCATATATATATTTAGGGTTTGAATAAATGATTAATTGATATTTACTTTTTAGTTTCAAATCTCTAATTGTGACTCTTTTACCTTTCCCTATTATTTTTTATTTTAGGGTAAAGTGGGTACTAACAATTTTACCCTATTTTATTTTTAGCTTTTATGAATTTGTTGATTTATTAGTATATATATTTTTAGAGTTTCTTTTAGCAAGTGAGAATTTTAGATTCTAAAACTATGTGTATTTTTATAGTTATTTTGTATTAGAAATATTTATTTTGTGAGAATCAATATGTTAACCCTAAGTGAAATGATTTGATTTTTAGGATGAGTATTTTTTTCTCCTTGTTAGGGTGGAATATAAATTTTTACCTTACTATTTCTTTTAAAATATGTCCATTACACTGTGTTTGAAATGAATACATTTTCATATGTGTTGATTAAATAAGGTAAATATTTATGATTGAATATTTATTTATTTGACTTTATTGACATTTTTTTTATTTAAAAAAATATATTTGTGCGAATTATGTTATATTTTTATTAGTGTTTATTTGTTATGTCATAAACTAATAATTAAATATTTTTAAAGATTATGTTTGTATAGTATGAATGTAATAATTTTTATTCTTCGATACTATCTAATGTTAAGGTGTTTGTGCAGGAGCATAAAATTTGGATTATTATGCACAGAACACCAAAAGATTACTTAATAAATTTGTATGGGAAATATTTTTAAACAACCACTGTTGTGGTTTATTATATGTATTTTTAGGGTAGTTGAATAATTAGGTCCTGTGAAAGGGTATGTCCTTTCACAGGAAACCATTGAGATTCATATTTATACCTACTAAATTGTAAAGGGAAGGGGCATCATCATTTTTATCGACATTGAAATATTTGAAACCAGGGCATGCTTTTATTCTGAAACCTTATGGGATACTATGGATCAATACATGCGGATCGAGTGATTTTTCAAGCTTAATACAAAATCATTGTTCAAAATTCATCGGTGACATCTGTTCCTCTGTGCTATTTTGATTTAGTTCTTTGGATAAAGTATCTTTGCTTTCTTTCAGATTTTTGATTTATTATACTGCAAAATTAAATAGGAATTGTAGAACTATGTTAAATTGGTTTCCCATTATGTATGGATAAGCGTTCCTTTTGAATACTGCAGGATTCAATTGGTCTATCCTCTGAGGATTAAATTCCTTTTAAATAGTTGTCTTCCTTTTTATTTTGTTGTTGTTAATTAATCATTTTCTTGAAGTGATCGATTTATTTTAAATTTGTCTCCAAAGGTATACGTTTTGATTCAAAGTGTCACATTGTCGTTAATAGATTGAACTAGAGGAATTTTAGCATTGAGCATCAATTAAAGAAATCACACATAGTAATCATATTGAGGATAAGGAATAGGCACTGGTCTTTATTATAAATTTAGTTAAGATTCATTATCTTTTTGTATCAAAGCAAATCTGCTACTTTATTTACAAAACATTAGATTAGGTTTAGTGTTAGTTCATAGCATTAGTTTAACTATCTGCCTATTAGGGTTTTAGATTACTTTATCTTCCAAGGATCAATAACCCCTTTGGAAGAACTTTGTTGTTTATGCACGTTGTTTGTGCAGTTAGACAATATATTTAGTTTAGGCCTACCAGCCTCGGTTCGATTGAACCAGAATTACAGAGGCATTTATTGTGCCTATCAGTTGGCCTCAAAATGACCAGCATTTTTGAGCACCAACAGAATCTTCTACAGGTCATCCTTTCCATTTGATCACATATTCTTCATATGTCCTATTCCTTGTGCTTTTGCCAACATGACTATCTGGTATATCCTCAATCTCCTTGGTAGTTGAAGTAGTTGCTGGAATAATCCACTGTGCCTCTGTGATCTCATCTTCAAAACCTCCTTTGTGATACTTTGTTAGATTTGAAATATTAAATATTGGTGAAATATTCAGCTGAGTAGGAAACTCTACTTAATACACATTTCTTAAGTCATGCTTCTTCAGTATCTTACATGGCCCAAACTTCTTCATTTTCAGCTTGTTATATGTACCTACTAGAAATCTCTCCTTCCACAAATGAACCATGACTTCATCCACAACATGAAATTCCTTATGCCTCCTTTTCTCATCTACCTTAGCCTTATACCGTGTATTCATCTTGGTAATATGCTTCCTCACCTCCTCATGGATGTTCTTCAAATGTTCTACAAAATACTCAGCTTCAGCACTACTTATCTCTCCTTTGTCTATCTTCCTCTGTTAGTTATAGTAGTCCACCAATACGACCGAGAGGGGGGGTGAATTAGTTGTATGACAAATTATTAAACTTTAAACTTTCAATAGAAGCAACATCAAAATAGAATGATAACACAATGAATGCCAACATAATAACACAATATTTGTTGTGGAGGAAACCCTATTAAAGGTAAACCCCTGGTGGGAATTAACACCCACTAATAATGTATTGAGAGTATAGTATCCTTGTTATAAGATATAGCCTTGTTAGGAGCTGATTAAAACATTATAGTACATAGTCCTTGTTAGAGGACATACCCTATTAGGAGTTAATAAAAGAGGGTAGGATCATTGCCTAGGCTCACTGCCCAAAGAATGTTATGTCTACCTTTAGAACTCACTGTACACAACATAAGTTTATATAAGGAAAATACACAATCCTTGTGAGTTGTCTAGTAGTCACTGTCTTTGCTTGATCAGTTCCAATGAAGTAAATACAATATCCTCTTCTCTACATATAGTAGACACAAGATCGCATCTTCCACATTCCTTTCTTATATCAATATCATTCACACCATATCTTTTCAAAAGAAAAGATCTTACATATATACCCGATTACCAGATAAATGATTAGGTCATCCAATTAGGCTTTCCTAATATACAAAAAATTACATAACTCCTTGATAAGATACACATGGTATTTAAAATAAGTATGCAACAATTATATTTCAACAATTAAGGACCGACATCCATAATTCATGCTCGCCATCTATGACACACGCTACAATTCTGAAGTAGGCTTCCAAATAGGTCTTCTCCAGAACACACGCCACAACTGACATCATCCTTATTTCCATACCTTTCTAAGATCAAAGAACATTCCTTAGTATGTCATTTGACATCCCTTAAGCTTACATATACTTAATCCACATCGCTTGTAAGATATTCTTAAAACTCATAGACTTACTCTGTCAACTTCTACTGTCACAGTCCAGTAACTAGTCTTCACCAAATCTTCTATAACTCAACCAATATGCAATATTGTATCATGTGATCTTAGATATAAGATTCAAGAACCTTACTATACACACAAATATGTTTGCAAGATCTAAATCATCCGTACGACATTCATACACTATAGTAACCAGCCTGTTCTCTTTATAGAAACATATGTTGACATCAATGATAAAATATGAATGACAACAATAATTACTCCAACATCACTAAACATAGTGATTAAACATATTAAATGTATCCAACAATCTCCTTCAATGCATTAGCAATATCCAACAATCTCCCCCTTTGGTATTGATGGCAACATATGAGAAAATCCATCAACCCAAAAGTATTATCTCAGTATCTTCATCTCATGATCTCTTTCCTGTAGGATTTTCACATAGTCTCTCTCCCCCTTTGAAAACAATGAAAAAGGGTGCCATATGTCATTAACTATCTACAACAACTATCTTCAATGATCACTCCCCTTAAGGAGTAGATCCATATATGAAGTCCAGAATATGATAGAGCTTTGAATACCTCTAGATTGATGCATCCCTGCATCATTTAATTCTTACTAGGAGGGACCTACACCCCAAGCATACCTCTGAGATACTCAAAGGTGTCTTTTGGAAATGACTTTGTAAAGATGTCTACAACCTGTTCTTTAGTGATAATCTACTCTAACCTTATTTCTTTTTCTGTAACCTTGTCTCTCAAGAAGTCATACTTGATAGAAACATGCTTAGTTTTAGAATGCATCACAAGATTCTTTGATATATTAACTGTACTAGTGTTATCACAATGGATAAACATTGGTTCAACAAAAGTTATTCCTATATTTTTCAACATTTGTTTCATCCAAACAATTTGAGTGCAACTAATAGAAGTAGCAACATACTCAGATTTGACAGTAGATTGAGCTACACAATCTTGCTTTTTACTTAACTAAGAAACAAAATTTTTCCCAAGGAAAAATGCACCTCCACTAGTACTTTTTCTTAATTAACTACAACTGATTGGACATCAAGATGATTTGAAGATCAGTGATTAGAGATCACCAAGCTATACAAGAATGGTTTGAGATATAATTGAATTAGTCAATATGTTTTCATTGATGTCAACTAGTTTGACAGTACTTATCATGACAGTTGCAAACATCTAAACATTTGTAAGAGGAGAAAAAGATGAGGACCAGAGATATCTACATGGAGAAAGATGCACAAGACAAATGAGGATAAGGAACACTTTTGGTAACTAAGTGATGAGTCTATGAGTTCATATTATTGATTTGATTATGTTTCAATAATCTGTTATGAAGAAAAAAGTTGAAATGCACAAAGCAGTGTGGTTGGTAAATGAAGACTACAATATACACCAAGCACTGTAGTGTATACTGAGTGATAGTGATAACCAAGCTAGTGTTCACCGATGCATTTCTTTGCTAACCAAGGATAAATACAAACATTAAATGCATAGTTTAGCTGATAGAAGTTTGATGAGTTGGAATCGCGTAATCAGAGATTGAAGATAAAATTTGTTTTGAGATAGATGAATAACATAATTCAAAGGAGATCTAATGATTGGAAATGAAACGTGTTATGGACACATTTGCCAAGGAAGCTTTAAGAGGCAAAATCTACGAAGGAGATTAAGCAACAAAATCTGATGGATGAAAAGTAAATGAGTTACTTGTCTATTTAAGAGACAGTGATTTCACTATTGTGAATGCTAGAGAAAATTGTTACTATAGAGTTTTTCACGTGAACAAGCTTCATGCCTGCCTGATCAGACTGGTTGAAGAAGAACCAAACTATAGAGTTAACCGAGCGTCAGAGAGAAATTACCAAGGGACAGTAAGTAACTAAATATTGATTGAACAAAATTGATATATTGATCAAAGGATTTCTATGAGCTTAGAATAGATCTAAGTTTCTGCAAACTCAAGTTGCATTATAATTAGATCACCTGCTGTTACAGTTTAACCATTGTATAAAGATAAATCTCTTAACTGAGTGGACTTGAAAGTTTTGTTATGTCATTCATAGAATGTACATTGTTATTCTATCAACCCCATAGTGAATGCTGGTTGAATTATAATTGTTAGTTTTAAATCCTCTAACAAGGTCACACCTTACAGTGTGTTTGTAACCTTTAACAGGGTTGGCTCTTCACAGAGCTCACTTCAGAAGAGTGAAAAGATTTTGGGTTACTGGTCCTAGGTGGTTTTTCCCTTAACAGGGTTTCCCCGTTAAATCTCTTGTGTTATATGTTATTGTGGTGGATGTTTGGATTTCATACTTTGCATATTACATATTTGATTTGGTCGGTAATCACTAGAAGGAACTAACTGATAATCAGTAAATGCATAGATAGTTTATTATTTGTTGTTACCGAGTTGTAGATATTTGCTAAAAAAATTTTTAGAGATACATTTCGTATATGGGATTATTGTATAACTGATCTAACTGATTCACCCCCCCTCTTAGTTATTCTAACAATTGGTATCAGACCGTTGGTTTCTTGGAATGGATTTTTAAGGACTTCAACAAAAATATTACAAAGTGTATAAGAGGGATGTGCCAAAGGTTAACAAAGACAACTTCTCAATATGGAAAAGTTGAATGAGGTTACACATATCTGGAATTGGGAATTCTGCCCTCACAATATTAGACAATGGCTATCTAGCACCGCCCACTGGATCTTTGAATCTTGATCAACTAAGAGATAGACATGAGCATAACCTTACAATGATGGAGATTGTTGTTGCTTTGTCAGATGCCAAATTTCAAGATATCAAGAACTGTGTTACTGCTAAAGAAATGTGGGAGAAAATTGCATTAGTTCACGGTGGAGATGTAAAAGAGCCAGAGCTAAAAGCTTAAGAGAGAGATTCGATGACATGAAGATGAAAGAAGGAGAAAATATTGTGCAATACTCAAATAGAATTAAAGGGGTAGTGAATGCTATCCGAGGATCTGGTGGTGTCATAGATGAAGACACAGTGGTAAGAAAAATCTTGAGAACCCTATTACTTGCTTATGCAAGAATTTCTGCCATACATGAAATGAGATATGTACCTAGCAATGCTCTTACACTTGACAATCTAATTGGTAAGTTAACAACATTTGAATTGAATAATTTTGATAATAGTGTTGTACCATCTATTGAGTCTCTTTCATGAATTCTTTGAAGATCGGTAAATCTAGTAGTAAACAAGATAATAGTACCAGTTGCACCAATGATGAAGTTGATGAACTAGAAGCTCTTATGGCCCAGAGATTGCCTAAAGGTAAAGGTAGATATAAGGGTAAGTTACCTTTAGCATGTTTTAACTGCAAAGAAATTGGACATATTGCTGCTAGATGTCCAAACAGGAAAGAAGAAGATAGAAATTGAGATCGATCTGGTGAAGGGAGCTATGGAAGAAGAAGCAATAGAAGTTATCGACACAACAATAGAGACAAATGAGACAATAATGATAAAGGTAAGAAGGTATGTTACATAGTCAAGGTGAATGATGATGATACTGATATTGAAGATGATGTTGAAGTAGTGTTTGTTGCAATGAAGGATAAAGAAGAAGAAAGGTACGTAGAACCATCACTAATTTCTAAAGTTAATAAAAATGATACATGGATTATTGAGAGTGGTTGTAC
The DNA here is from genome assembly GCA_027943335.1 of Chamaecyparis obtusa. NCBI lineage: Eukaryota > Viridiplantae > Streptophyta > Pinopsida > Cupressales > Cupressaceae > Chamaecyparis > Chamaecyparis obtusa. Next base: position 159,924 of record BSBK01009576.1, on the reverse strand, counting down.
ACATCACATGACTGGTGATGAAGAGAAATTTTATCATCTTGAGCAATACAATGGAGGATCAGTAAAGATGGGTAATGATACACCCTACATGGTAAAAGGAAAAGGAACCTTGATGATTAATGATAAGATCAAATGTGATAATGTTTATTGGGTAAAAGGACTAAATTAAAATCTACTAAGTGTGGCATAGCTGAACAATTTAGGTCACCGAGTAGCTTTTGAGAATAGGAGAGTAAAGATATTTGATGATGAAGGAAAACTTATTGGAACAGGAGCACAAATGAGAGGTAATATGTTTTATCTTGATAATGATCAGTCTGCCTGTTTATTAGTGAATAATGAGGATGCATAGTTGTGGCACAAGAGGTTTTGTCATGTAAACTTTGATAACATGATTAAGATTAGCACAAAGAAAAAGGTTAGAGGTATGCCTAGCCTAACAAAACTAGATCATGTTATGTGTCATCAATGTCAGAAAGGTAAGATGACTAAATCTAGTTTCAAAAGAAAAGATTACTCAAAAAAAAAAATATTGGACTTAGTTCATACTGACTTGTGTGGTCCTATGAAAACTCTGAGCTATTATGGAGATAAGTATTTCATTTTGTTTGTTGATGATTATACTAGATTGATGACTATTATGTTCTTAAAAGAAAAAAATGAAGCATTTAAAATGTTTAAATGGTACAAAGCAAAATTAGAGAAGGAACCCAGTAAGGAACTGAAATGTTTAAGATCTGACCGAGGTGGTGAGTTTGTTTTAGATGAATTCACTAAATTTTGTAATGAGCATGGGATAAAAAGGCATGATTCTGCACCAAGAACACCCCAACAGAATGGGATTACTGAGAGAAGAAATAGGTCAATTGTTGATTGTGTAAGAATGATGATGATAAAAAAGAATGTTGCTCAAAAATATTGGAGAGAAGTAGTTTGCACAGCTGTTTATGTTCTAAACTGAGTACAACTGAAGAAAGACACAATTAAAACACCCTATGAGTTATGGTTTGGTCACAAACTGATAGTAAGTTATTTTAGAATTTTTGGTAGTAAGTGTTTCATTCTGAAAGATGATAGGAATGGTAAATTTGACTCAAAAGGTGATGAAGGGATATTCCTTGGATATTCCACTAAAAGCAAAGCTTATAAGTGTTTGAATAAAGTGACTAAAAAAATGATTGAAAGTGAAAATGTTTGAGTTGATGAATTTGATAACACGAACAGTGAAGAAAGTAACAGAGAACTGAAAGACTATGGTAGATTCACTTACATTGAACATCTAGAGTACCTACCAAAGCCGCAGGCTGAGTCGACTGAGGAATAGGAAAACAACATCGACGAACATCAAAGAGGAATCGACAATCAGGAAGGACCTACCAAGCAAGCTAATGAACTTGAACAGGATGAACAAAAAAGAAGAGATCATGTATTGGCAAGATTTTTCAAAAGACATCATCCTGAGAACCAAATAATTGGAGACAAACAAGCTGGTATGATGACAAGAAGCAAAACAGGACAAGGTACATGCTTAGTTTGTGAATATGAACGGAAGAATGTTAAATTTGCATTAGAAAATGATGAATGGGTTAATGCAATGAATGAAGAAATAGATCAAATAGAGAAAAAAAAGACATGGACTTTAGTACCTAGGCCAAAAGATAATAATGTTATCGGTACTAAATGGATTTTCAGAAATAAGCTGAATGAGAATGGAGAGGTTACTAGAAATAAAGCTAGACTTGTATGCAAGGGATATGCACAGGAGGAAGGCATAGACTATGGTGAAACTTTTTCACTAGTTGCTAGACTAGAGGGAGTCAGAATGTTACTTGCATATGCTGCTCACAAGAAGTTTAACGTTTATCAAATGGATGTGAAGTCTGCTTTTCTGAATGGTATACTAGAAGAAGAGGTCTACATAGAACAACCAGAAGGGTTTGTTGATCTAGACAAGAGAGACATGGTATGTAGATAACACAAAGCTTTATATGGTCTAAAGCAAGCACTGAGAGCTTGGTATGAAAGACTGCATACTTATCTTTTAAGTATTGATTTTGTAAGAACCAATGAGAACAACAATTTGTACATGAAAGTAAACTTTGATGATTCTATTTTGATTGCTGAAATTTTTGTGGATGATATTATATTTGGAGGACATGATAATATCTATAAATCATTTGCTAATGAGATGAGAAAATATTTTTAAATGTCAATGTTTGGAGAGATTAAGTTCTTTCTAGGATTGCAAGTTATTCAGCAAAGTGATGGTATATTCATTTCAAAATCAAAGTACATAAAGGAAGTCTTGAAGATGTTTGGCATGGAAGATGCTAAACCAGTCAGGATGCCGATGGCCATAGGTTGTAAACTAACAAAAGAGGATGAATCCATAGAGGTCAATCAGACATTGTACCAATCCATGATTGGTAAGTTGATGTACATTGTACATAGTAGACCAGACATAAAACATGTTGTAGGGATTGTTGCTATATTTTCTGCCAATCCAAAGGATTCACATATGATAGCTGTGAATAGAATCATGAGATATTTGAAGAAAATAGAGGACTATGGACTATGGTATTCTAAGGAAGGAATGTTTGAACTCAGAGTCTATACTGATGCAAATTGGGCTATAAATATAGATGACAAAAAAAGTACCATCGAAGGAGCATTTTTCTTTGGTGAAAGACTTGTTACTTGGACAAGCAAGAAAAAACCTTGTATTTCCTAGTCAACTACCGAAGCAAAATATGTTGCTACTGCTACAAATTGTCAAACATTGCATACATCAAGCAAGTGTTAGAAAGCATGAATGAGATAATCACTGAGCCAGTGATTATATACTATGATAACAGAAGTGCAATAAATATTTCAAAGAATCTTGTAATGCACTCAAAGACAAAGCATATCTCTATTACGTATCACTACTTAAGGGAACAAGTACAAGAGAAGCAAGTTAAGTTGGAATATGTTACATCTAAGGAGCAACTTGCTAACATATTTACCAAGCCTCTACCAAAGGATACATTTGAATATTTCAGGACTAGACTTGGGGTCCATCCCCTGTCTACTGGTCACTAAGGTGATTGGAGGTTGCATCAGCCTATTCTTATCAGATGATCACTCATGTTGATGCAACAAGAGTTCACACTTTGGATTCTATCTAGAGTTGTGAAAATAGGACAAAGATTTGCATATCAGTATACTAAGATACAACTAATGCACCTGAACAACAGCGAGTTACATGGCTATAGTAGAGCTAAAGACAAAGGGTTTTTTTCTTTTCTTTTTGGCATTGTTATCAAAGGGTGATAATATCTCACATCATAAGGGAGAGAATATCAGACTAAGGGAGAGCATATCAGAAACAGAGCTAGCATGGAGATATCAGATGCAAAGATCAGAGAACTGTAAGTCAAGGAGATTTTATATTGTTGATGAAGTAATGTAGTGATTAAACATATTAAAGATGTGTTTTCAGAAATTACTTACAGAGTTGTACAATACATGTTTGGTATGTGTTTAGAATATTTCATATTTCTTATGTAGTATGTGAGTATAGTGTGTTGCCATCAATGCCAAAGGGAGAGATTGATGAACTACAACTGATTGGACACTGAGATGATTTGAAGATCAGTGATTAGAGATCACTGAGCTATACAAGAATGGTTTGAGATATAATTGAATCAGTCAATATATTGTCATTGATATCAACTAGTTTGACAGTACTTATCATGACAGTTGCAAACATCTAAACATCTGTAAAAGGAGAAAAAGATGAGGAACAAAGATATCTACATGGAGAAAGATGGACAAGATAGATGAGGATAAGGAACACTTTTGGTAACTAAGTGATGAGTCTATGAGTTCATATTATTGACTTGATTATGTTTCAATAATCTATTATGAAGAAAAAAGTTGAAATGCACAAATTAGTGTGGTTGGTAAATGAAGGTTATAATTTGTGCATAACCTTTACATACCAATCTTGCTTTATTTCTTACAACAATTCCTTCTTCATTCATTTTGTTTCTGAAAACCCACTTAGTTCCTATTACATTTTTGTCTTTAGGCCTAGGAACTAATTCCCAAGTGTTATTTTTCTTTATCTAATCTAATTCTTCCTGCAAGGCTTTGATCCAAGATTCAACTTTACAAGCTTCATCAGTAGTCTTTGGTTCAACTTTAAAAATCAAACAAATTTCTTCTCTTATCTTTGATCTATTCATCATTCTATGATTAGCATTACCAATAATTTGATTTTCAGGATGGTCTTTCTTAACATACCTTAGAGTCTTAGGAGTCTTAGGAACTTCATTTGTATCTTCATTATAGGTCTCATTCTCATAATCAATCTCAATATGTTCTTCTTCTTCTATAGTGGAAACCTCTTTTATCTCTGTATTCTAATAACAATCATACATTCTCTCTTGTATCTAAAAATTCTCATTGATCTTCACATTATTACTTTCAATCATCTTTATCAATCTCAAATTAAAACATTTTTAAGCCTTTCTTTTAGTAGAATAACCAAGGAAAATTCCTTCATCACTTCTAGCATCAAATTTCCCTATTTCATCATCTCTTTTGATATAGCATGTACTACCAAATATTCTAAAATATTTTACATTAGGGGTATGATTAAGCCATAATTCATAAGGTGTCTTACTTGTAGCTTCTCTAATTGATGCAGGAGCATCCTGGGTGTAAGAGCAATCTTTCATCACCCAAAAATATTTCTGTTTTTGTATTCAATAAGGGCTATTTTGTGCAGAGCTGCTATTTATGGAAAGTTACTATTTTTGGTAATTTTGTATGTGCTCAGAATGATCTGATTTCTTTCTTGGAGGTTCATTTTGGTCATATAAGTCTGCTAGTAAAGTTTCATTGCCAGATCAAGTGTATATTGGAAGATATTGAAGATTTTCGGTATTGGCAGCAGGGTACAGAAACTTCGAACTCAGTTTTGAAGGCTTTAGAGGCCCCGGATGAGGTCAAAAATTTGGGTGACGGGTGCTTGCGCGGGTCAAGCCTGTAGAGCGCTTCGTGGCGTTTCTGAAATGGGGTTATAATAGTCAATCGGGTCAACTGGTGATGACTTATGATCTTCGGAAGTCGGGTCACCTGAAATGGCAGAAAATAATTTTCCTTCAAAATTTCTGTTCGGGTTTCAAAAGTTATTTTGAGCCGAATTTGATGTAATAAATTGAAAAATAAAATAATTCTAAGTTTGGTCGGCCCTTAGGGCTAAATTTCTGGAACCTTCTCGGGCGGTGGAAATTGCCTATATAAGGAAGGCTGTATTATTGTCTTAGGCAGTTCATAATAGTTCTGGGTAATAGTTCGAGGCTTTGTCCTACAGAATATTGTAAGGGAATGCCCATGTGGCTTTGCATATTGTACTTCTGAAAGTTTGTAATTCCACATTTGTGGAGATAATAAGAAGCCAATTTTCTGTTCTTGCATATTACTGTTGTTGTTTCTCTATTTCTGTTATGTGTTTGTGGTATTAAGGGGAGCACCCTTCATCAGGTGGTATCAGAGTAGGAGTTCTTGAGTGTGTAAACAGATCGCCGACTGTGAGGCAGTTTGCACCAGGACCGTGGCTAGGGTTTCAGCGCGCATCGTGAAAATGCCTCCACAAAGGGAACGTGGCGGAAGAGTTGGTGTCGTAACACCTGAGGTTAGAGAGCTGCAGAGACAAGTGCGAGCATTGCAAGAAGAGATTCGCAGAGGAATGAATCTTAATGTCAGAGATGAAAGTGAGGATGAAGCCGAAGAAGAATATCAAGCAGGAGAAGTTGAAATTGTGAACCAGGAGGAAGAAAGACTTTTTCGAGCCATTTCCAAGATTGGGAAAAGACCTAAGATTGAGGTTCCTACATTTTTTGGAAATCTTAACCCAGAGGAATTGATTGACTGGATCAATGAATGTGAGGAATATTTTGAGTACGAAGATGTTGACGATCCTGATAGAGTCAAATTTGCGAAGGCCAGACTGAAAGGTCATGCGAAGATCTGGTGGCAAGAAATTCAATTGGAGTGAAATAGTAGAGGGAAAGATAAAATCACAAGATGGGATCGGATGGTGGATAAATTGAAGCGACAGTTCATTCCTATTGATTATGAGCTTGATCTACTAAAGAAAATGCAAAGTTTGAAGCAAGCAGGAAGATCTGTTCAGGAGTATACAGAGGAGTTCTATCGACTTCTCATAAGAACAGGCCATGCAGAAGCTGATAAAGAGAAAGTTGCCCGATACCTTAATGGGTTAAGGCCAAGCATTCAGGAGGAGCTGAATCTGGTTCGAATGAACAGTATTGAAGAGGCATACCAGTTTGCCCTAAAAGTAGAGGAAAAGCTGAACAAGAAGTTTGAGAGCAGACAAAACGGAAGAGGTCGCGGTGGACGATCTGGTGGACGGTCATATGGTGGCCGAAATGAAGATCCGAAAAAGAAGGATGAGGCCAGTAGCAGTCAGAATCAGTGTGGAAATAATTCCAATCACTTTCAGGATCAGAATAATAGAGATCAGAGAGGAAGAGGAAGAGGACAAGGATCTAGAAGAGGAGGCTTCCGTGGAACATGTTTTCACTGTGGAGAAGAAGGTCATAGGGCATTTGAATGTCCTCAGCGCCAAGGCAGAACAGACAGGAGAAATGAAGGCCAGGCCAGAGTTGCACATATAGATGAAGATGCCAGATCATCAAATTCTGAAGATGCTGAGAGAGGAGAAACGTTGATTAACAGAAGAGTCCTGTTGAGTGGTGAGAATGAACCTGAGCAAAGGAGGAGCCTGTTTCGCACCAGGTGCAAGTGTGAAGGTAAATGTTGTGATGTGATCATTGATAGTGGAAGCACTGACAATTTGGTGTTTGAAGAGATGGTGACAAAGTTGAAACTCAAGAGACAGAAACACCCACATCCATATCGGATTGCCTGGGTACAGGATGACCACAAGGTCATGGTCAATGAACAATGCCTAGTGAAGTTCAAGATGAGGTACTATGTGATATCATCTCTATGGATGCATGTCATATGTTATTGGGTAGACCGTGGCAGTTTGACAGATGTGCTGTACACGATGGTCGTGCGAATACCTATTCCCTGACAAAGGATGGAGTGTGACATAAGCTAAAGCCATTGAAGGAGACCGAAGAAAAGGTATGTGGTAATGCAAGAATAACATTTGTTGATGGAAGGAAATTCCTAGATGGTAGGAGGCATGAGCATGTATGTTTTGCTTTAATTCCAAAAGCTAGTAAAGAGGAAGTAGAAGATGTTCCTATAGAAGTTGCAGATTTGTTGAATGAGTTTCAGGATATTGTATCCGATAACGTGCCTGATGGATTACCACCAGTCCGGAAGATCAGTCATCAGATGGACTTGATCCCAGGAGCGAGTTTGCCAAATAAGGCAGCACACAGAATGACACTTGCAGAAAGTGAGGAGTTGAACAGACAAGTGCATGAACTGTTACAGAAAGGATTGATTCGAGAGAGTCTGAGTCCCTGTGCTGTACCAGTGGTATTAACACCAAAGAAGAATGGAGAATGGAGGATGTGTACGGATTCTAGGGCAATAAACAAGATCACAATCAAGTACAGGTTTCCATTGCCACGAATGGATGATATTATGGACTGTTTGAGTGGAGCTGTGTATTTCTCAAAGATAGATCTGAAGAGTGGATATCATCAGATTCGGATTAGAGAAGGAGATGAATGGAAGACTGCATTCAAGACAAAGGAAGGACTATATGAGTGGTTAGTCATGCCTTTTGGGCTAACCAGTGCACCGAGCACTTTCATGCGGCTCATGAACGAGGTTCTGAAAGAATTTCTGGGTAAGTTTGTCATTGTTTATCTAGATGATATTTTGATCTTTAGTAAGACATTGGAGGAACATATGATGCATATTCATATGGTGTTTGAGAAGTTGAGAGAAGAGAAATTGTTGATTAATTTGAAGAAGTGCAGTTTTGTGAAGAAAGAGTTAGTGTATTTGGGATTTGTAGTTTCAGCAGAAGGTCTAAAAATGGACCCAGAGAAGGTACATGCTATCTTTGAATGGCCTACTCCAAGGAGTGCTACTGAGGTAAGATCTTTTCATGGTCTAGCTAGCTTTTACAGAAAGTTTATCAAAAATTTTAGCAGTATTTGTGGACCCTTGACTGAAACAATGAGAGGGGATAGAAAAGAGTTTAAGTGGACTAATGGGGCAGAAAAGAGTTTTCAATTGTTGAAACAAAAAGTTACAGAACAACCTGTTTTAGCACTTCCAAATTTTAATAAGGTGTTTCAAGTAGATTGTGATGCTAGTGGTACTGCAATAGGAGCTGTTATGAGCCAAGAAGGTAAACCTATTGCTTATTTCAGTGAGAAGTTAAATGATGCCAAGAGGAAGTATTCTGTTTATGATCAGGAATTTTATGCTATAGTTCAGGCATTAAAGAAGTAGAGACATTATCTGCTTCCTAAGGAGTTTGTTTTGTATACTGATCATCAAGCTTTGCAATATTTGAATAGTCAAGGAAAGTTGAATCAGAGGCATTTGAAATGGGTTGAGTTTTTGCAGAGTTATACATTTGTTTTGAAACATAGGAGTGGAAAGTCTAATAGGGTTGCAGATGCTCTTAGCAGAAGGCAACTATTGTTGACAGAAATGTAGATTGAAGTGGTTGGGTTCAAGGAACTCAAGAATTTGTATCTAGAGGATCCTGATTTTGGTGAAGCTTGGAAAGCTTGTACAGAACCTGTTACTCTAGACAGGACGAAATGGTTGGATTTTATCATCCAAGATGATATGCTATTCAGAGGGAATCAGTTGTGCATTCCACGAAGTTCTATGAGGGAGAATCTCATCAAGGAGAAGCATAGTGGAGGATTGGCTGGACATTTTGGTCGTGATAAAACCCTTGCTTTGGTTGGTGAGAATTATTATTGGCCACAGTTGCAGCAAGATGTGAAGAAGTTTGTACAGAGTTGCAGAGTATGTCAGATGGCGAAAGGAGTGAAGCAGAATACAGGATTGTATCAGCCATTACCCGTACCAGAGAAGCCTTGGGAGGATATCAGCATGGACTTTGTTCTTGGTTTACCGAGGACTCAGCGGGGACATGATTCAATTTTTGTAGTGGTTGACAGATTTTCAAAGATGGCACATTTCATTCCCTGCAAGAAGACTAATGATGCTGTTCATGTAGCAGAATTGTTTTTCAGAGAAGTAGTGAGACTTCATGGTTTGCCAAAGACCATAGTTTCAGATCGGGACACTAAGTTTGTTGGATATTTTTGGCGTACATTGTGGAAGAAGTTGAAGACAGATTTGAAGTTTAGTTCATCACATCATCCACAAACTGATGGACAGACAGAGGTGGTGAATAGAAGTTTGGGAAATTTGCTGAGATGTTTGGTTGGAGATAAGCCAGCAGGATGGGATTTGATTTTACCACAGGCGGAATTTGCATACAATAATTCTGTCAACAGGAGCACTGGTAAATCACCATTCCAGATTGTCTATGGAAGTAGTCCAAGAAATGCATCGGAATTGAGAAAGATAGATAAAGGAGAAATAAGTAGTGCTGAAGCTGAGGATTTTGCAGAACACTTGAAGAACATCCATGAGGAGGTGAGGAAGCATATTACCAAGATGAATGCACAGTATAAGGCTAAGGCAGATGAGAAAAGGAGGTATAAGGAATTTCAGGTTGGTGATGAAGTCATGGTTCATTTGCGGAAGGAGCGGTTTCCAGTTGGTACATATAACAAGCTGAAAATGAAGAAGTTTGGACCATGTAGGATACTGAAGAAACATGATTCAGGAAACGCATATGAGGTAGAATTGCCTACTGAGCTAAATATTTCACCAGTGTTTAACATTTCAGATCTGACAGAGTATCATGAAGGAGGTGTTGAAGATGAGATCACAGCAGCACAGTGGAGTATTCCAGCAACTAGTTTAGATATCAAGGAGATTGAAGACATACTAGACAGTCGTGTTGGCAGAAGCACAAGGAACAGGACATATGAAGAATATATGGTCAAATGGAAAGGACGACCTATTGAAGATTCATCATGGCTAACAAAGGAGGAGGTTAACCGTCTTGGTTTTCCTCTACACACCTGAGTTGTGACAGGGTCACTTCTCAAATTACCCCGGGTGTCTGATGCAGGAGCATCCTGGGTGTAAGAGCAATCTTGCATCACCCAAAAATATTTCTATTTTTGTATTCAATAAGGGCTATTTTGTGCAGAGCTGCTATTTATGGAAAGTTACTATTTTTGGTAATTTTGTATGTGCTTAGAATGATTTGATTTCTTTCTTGGAGGTTCATTTTGGTCATATAATTCTGCCAGTAAAGTTTCATTGCCAGATCAAGTGTATATTGGAAGATATTGAAGATTTTCGGTATTGGCAGCAGGGTACAGAAACTTTGAACTCAGTTTTGAAGGCTTAAGAGGCCCCGGATGAGGTCAAAAATTTGGGTGACGGGCGCTTGCGCGGGTCAAGCCTGTAGAGCACTTTGTGGCATTTCTGAAATGGGGTTATAATAGTCAATCGGGTCAACTGGTGATGACTTATGATCTTCGAAAGTCGGGTCACCTGAAATGGCGGAAAATAATTTTCCTTCAAAATTTCTGTTCGGGTTTCAAAAGTTATTTTGAGCCGACTTTGATGTAATAAATTGAAAAATAAAATAATTCTAAGTTTGGTCGGCCCTTAGGGCTAAATTTCTGGAACCTTCTCGGGCGGTGGAAATTGCCTATATAAGGAAGGCTGTATTATTGTCTTAGGCAGTTCATAATAGTTCTGGGTAATAGTTCGAGGCTTTGTCCTACAGAATATTGTAAGGGAATGCCCATGTGGCTTTGCATATTGTAATTCTGAAAGTTTGTAATTCCACATTTGTGGAAATAATAAGAAGCCAATTTTCTGTTCTTGCATATTACTGTTGTTGTTTCTCTATTTCTGTTATGTGTTTGTGGTATTAAGGGGAGCACCCTTCATCACTAATTTGATTTCTGTTCAATGTGTATACTTCTATCCCAACAACTTCTCTCCAATGTACATGAGATACATTTCCTTCTAGCAACATTGTCCTAGCAACATCCAATATTGTTCTATTTCTTTGTTTTGCTATCCCATTTTGCTATGGAGTCCTAGGAGCAGATGTTTGTCTTTGTATTCCATGCTCTTCTCAATATGAATTGAATAGATCTAAAGTAACCTCTCCACCTCTGTCTGATCTCAAGCATTTTATCTTTAAACCTAATTCATTCTCTACTTTTGATTTGAATAACTTGAATTAATCAAATGTTTTTGATTACTCTTTCAAGTAAGTGATCCGCATCATTATAGAAAAGTCATAAAAAAAAAGTATAAAGTACCTTTCACCATAGTATGATCTCATCCTTGTAGGTCCACATAGGTCTATATGTACCAGATCCAATTTTCCTTTTTTTGAATATGATTTACTTTAATAAATGCTTCTAGTTTGTTTCCCCATAACACATGCTCTACACATAATATTTGATGGTTTTACAATATTCAGTAGGTCTCTTAATGCATTAGTCAAGCTTGCCTTCACAATATTATCAAAATTAACATGACAAAAATCTATGTGCCATAACCAACTGTCATCTATCTTTGCAAAAAACAATAAGCTTCAGATGTATTTAACTCAAATACATTACCTCTAGATTTAGTACCAGTTGCAATCATATTTCTTGTCTTACTTCTGATAAAACATTTCCCATCAATGAATTTTATTGATATCTTTTGTCCATCAATTGTGCAACACTCAACAAATTATGCTTAAGTCCATCAACAATCAGTACATTGTCAATGTTAATCTTTCCATCCAAAGAAATAGATCCTATTCCTACGATAGGTTTAGGAACATTTTCTTTGAATCTTACAACACCACCATCATACTTATTTAGTTTCAAAAACTTGTTTTTGTCTCTAGTCATATGATGTGAGCATCCACCATCTATAACCCATTCAGATTTACTATCAACATGTGATACTAAAGCATTTTCCTCATGTATTGGTTTTTCATCTTTAATAGAAATAAATCCAATCTCCTCATAATCACAATCATCATCATCATAATACCTTCACTAGCCTAATAATATTCTTTTTCTTTTGAATAATTAGGCTTGAAAAACTTTGGCTTGTGCTTAGGAACTCTTGTAGGACATCTAGATGCAAAGTGACCTATCTTATTGCATGAAAAACATTTCAAAGGTGACTTTCCTTGAAATTTACCCTTACCTCTCTTTTCCCTTCTAGAAATCAGGGCAACAAGTTCATCTAGCTTTCTTTCTTCTTTTTGTATTTGTTTCCATTCATCAGCATATTCTCCAAGCTCTTCTCTTATATTATCACTGTTGGTGGTCACAATTCCACATAGTGTCTTCTTGTGTGTAGATGTCTTGAATGCTATCTCTACATTAGGTAAATAATCTCCCAATTCTACAGCCTCAAAAGTAGTTAGCTTTGCAATTAACATTTCTCTACTAAAATTAGCTATCAAAGGTATGATCTCTTCTATAGCTTGCACTTTGGTCTTGTAAACATGTGTTAATGATCTAAGAATCTTTGCAATAAATTATTTCTCTTCATAAGTGCCTCCAGAACTTATGATTCCAATCACAACCTCTGTAACTCTTTGTACATAAGCCCTAATGTTTTCATCATCTTTCATTTGCAACTTCTTCATTCTTTTTTTTCTAGTTCTGTAGTTTTGCTTTCTTAGTAAACTTATCTCCTTCATACAATGCTTCTAATCTTGTCCAGATTTTATGTGCTAAAACCAGACCTTTTACCTTAGTAAATTCTCCTTTAGAGAGTGTGTTAATTAGTACTTCCTTTGCAACCATGTTATATGAAAATATCTTCTTTTCTCTATCAATAGCTTTATCCAATTCATCCTCAGTCTTCATAGTCACCCGATTCTTTGTAATCACCTAGTAGTCTATCCCCAAACATATAAAGTGAGTTCGCATCTTGTATTTCTAGTTGTCACAATTTTTAGGATCAAATTTAGGACAATCCTTTCTATTGAATGCCATCTCCAAGATCACTTCAAGAAGTTAAGCTTTCTCTCTAAGGACAAGTAGCTCTAATACCAATTGTTAGGAATAACAGTCCACCAATACAACTGAGAGGGGGGGGGGGGGGGGTGAATCAGTTGTATGACATATTAAAATTTAAACTTTCAATAACAAAAACACCAAAATAGAATGATAACACAATGAATGCCAACACAATAACACAATATTTGTCGTTGAGGAAACCCTATTAAAGGTGAAACACCAGTGGGAATTAACACCCACTAATAATGTAATGAGAGTATAGTATCCTTAGAAGATCTAGCCCTGTTAGGAGTTGATTAAAACATTATAGTACACAATATTTAATAGAGGACATACCCTGTTAGGAGTCAAGAAAAGAGGGTAGGCTCATTGCCCAAAGAAGGTTATGTCCACCTTCAGAACTCACTGTTCACAACACAAGTGTATATAAGGAAAATACACAATCCTTGTGAACTGTCTAGTAGCAGTTGTCTTTTCTTGATTAGTTCTAATGAAGTACATACAATATCCTCTACTCTACATACATGAGACACAAGCTCAAAAATTCCACATTCCTCTCTTACATCAATATCATTCACACGATATCTTTTCAAAAAAAAAAAAGATCTTACATATATACCTGATTACAAAATAAATGATCAAGTTGGTTAATTAGGCTTTTCTAATATACAAAAAATTACATAACTCCTGGCTAAGATACAGACGGTATCTAAAACAATTATACAAAAATTATATTTCAACAATTAAGGACCGACATCCATAATTCATACTCGCCATCCATGACACACACTACAACTCTAAAGTCAGCTTCCAAATAGGTCTTCTCTAGAACACATGCCACAGATGATGTCATCCTTCTTTCTGTACCTTGTTAAGATCAGTGAATATTCCTTAGTATGTCATTTGACATCACTTAAGCTTGCATATATTGAATCCACATCGCCTATAAGATATTCTTAAAACTCAGAGACTTAATCTGTCAACTTCTACTATAAAAGTCCAGTAACCAGTCTTCACAAAATCTTCTATAACTTAACCAACATGTAATATTGTATCATGCAATCTTAGATATAATATCCAAACACCTTCCTATACACACAACTATGTTTGCAAGATCTAAATCATCTGTACGACATTCATACACTGTAGTAACCAACCAGTTCTCCTTATAGAAACATATGTTGACATCAGTGACAAAAAATGAATGACAATAGTAGTTACTCCAACATCACTAAAAGTAGTGATTAAACATATTAAATGTATCCAACAATCTCCTTCAATGCATTATCAATATTTACCATTCTCAACTTGGAAGAATTTCTGGGAATACTTCCATATACAATTTGGAATGGTGATTTACTAGTGCTCATATTGACAAAATTATTGTACGCAAATTCCACTTGTGGTAAAATCAAATCCCATCCTATTTTCTTATCTCCAACCAAACATCTCAGCAAATTCCCCAAACTCCAATTCACCACCTCTATATGTCCATCAGTCTGTGGATGATGTGATGAACTAAACTTCAAATCTGTCTTTAACTTCTTCCAAAATGTGCATAAGAAATATGCAACAAACTTAGTGTCCCAATCTGAAACTATGATTTTTGATAGACCATGTAGTCTCACCACTTCTCTGCAAAACAATTCCACCACATGAACTACATCATTAGTCTTCTTGCAGGGAATGAAAGGTGTTATCTTTGAAAACCTATCAACCACCATGAAAATTGAATCATGTTCCCACTGGGTCCTTGGAAAACCAAGAACAAAGTCCATAATAATATCCTCCCATAGAATCTTTGGTATAGGTAATGGTTGATACAACCCTATATTCTAGTTTACTCCTTTTTCCATTTGACATACTCTACAATTCTGTACAAACTTCTTGACACCTTGCTACAACCATGTCTAGTAATAATTCTCACTAACCAAAGCAATGGTTTTTATCTTGACCAAAATGTCTAGCCAATCCTCCACTATGTTTCTCCTTGATGAGATTCTCCCACATAGAACTTCATAGAATGCACAACTAACTTCCTTTGAATAGTATACCATCCTAGATGATGAAATCTAACCACTTCATTCTATCTAGAGTAACAGGTTATGTACAAGCTTTTCAAACTTCACAAAAATTAGGATCCTCTGGATATAAACTCTTGAGTTCCTTGAACCAAACCACCTCAACCTTCATTTTTGTTAGAAAAAGTTACCTTGTGCTCAGTGTATCTGCAACTTTGTTAGACTTTCCACTCCTATGTTTCAAAATAAATGTGTAACTCTGTAAAAACTCAACCCATTTTAAAAGCCATTGGTTCAACTTTTCTCAACTATTCAAATATTGCAAATCTTGATGATCAGTATACAAAAAAAACTCAGGAAGAAAATAATGTCTTCACTTTTTCAAATCCTGAACTATAGCATTAAATTCTTGATCATAAACATAATATTTTCTCTTGGCATCATTTAACTTCTCACTGAAATAAGAAACATGTTTACCTTCTCAGCTCAAAACAACTCGTAGTGTAGTACCACTAGCATCACAGTCTACTTGAAACACCTTATTAAAATATGGAAGTGCTAAAAAAGGTTGTTCTATAACTTTTTGTTTCAATAGTTTAAAAGTCTTCTCTGCCCCATAGTCCACTTAAACTCTTTCCTATCTCCTCTCATTGTTTCAATCAAGGGTCCACAAATATTGCTAAAATTCTTAATAAAATTTATGTAAAATCTAGCCAAACCATGAAAAGATCTTACCTTAGTAGCACTCCTTAGAGTAGGCCATTCGAGGATAGCCTTCACTTTCTCTGGATCCATTTTTAGACCTTCCACTGAAACTACAAATCCCAAGTACACTAACTCCTTCACAAAAATGCACTTCTTCAAATTAATCAACACTTTTTCTTCCCTTAACTTCTTAAACACCATACGAATATGCATAATATGCTCCTCCAATGTCTTAGTAAAGATTAAAATATCATCTAGGTAAACAATGACAAACTTACCAAGAAATTATTTCAAAACCTCATTCATGAGCTGCATGAAAGTGCTCGGTGCATTGGTTATCCCAAAAGGCATGAGTAACAACTCATACAGTCCTTCCTTTATCTTCAAGCTAGTATTCTATTCATCTCCTTCTCTGATCCATATATGATGATATCTACTCTTAAGATCTATCTTTGAGAAATACATAGTTCCACTCAAAAAATCCATAATATCATCCATCTGCGGAAACAAAAACCTATACTTGATTGTGATCTTGTTAATAGCCCTAGAATTTGTACACACCCTCCATTCTTATTTAGTTCTAATAATACTAGTACAACACATGGACTCAGACTCTCCTAAATTAACCCCTTCTACAAGAACTCATGTACTTGTCTGTTCAATTCTTCACTTTCAACTCATGTCATTCTATGTGTTTCCTTATTTGAAAAAATGGCTTCTAAGATCAAGTCCATCTGATGACTAATCTTTTTTACAAGTGGTAATCCATCAGGTACATTATTAGACACAATATCTTAAAACTCATTCAACAGATCTACAACTTCTATAGGTACATCCTCTACTTCCTCTTTACCAGCTTTTGGAATTAACGCAAAACACATATGCTCATGCCTCATACCCTCAAGGAATTTTCTTGCATCAAAAAAAATTATACTTGCATTATTACATACATTTTCTTCTATGTCCTTTAATGGATTTATCCTATGTCGCACTCCATTCTTTGTTAGGGAATAGGTATTCACATGACCATCATGTACATCATGCCTATCAAAATGCCATAGTCTACCCAATAACATATGACATGTATCCATAGGTATGATATCACATAGTACCTCATCATGGTATCCTCCAATCTTGAACTTCACTAGGAACTGTTCATTGACCATGACCTTATGGTCATCCTGCACCCAGGCGATCTGGTATGGATGTGGGTGCTTCTACCTCTTGAGCTTTAACTTTGTGACCATCTCTTCTGGCACCAAATTATTAGTACTTCCACTATCAATAATCACATCATAATACTTATCCTCACACTTACACCTAGTGTGAAACAAGCTCCTCCTTTGCTTAGGTTCATTCTCACCACCCAGTAAGACTCTTCTGTTAATTAGTGTTTCTCCTCTTCCAACATCTTCAAAATGTGATGATTTGGTATCTTCATCCACATGTACAACTCTAGTCTAGGCCTTCAATTCTCCTATCTATCCTTCATTGATGTTGTGGATATTCATATTCCCTATAACCTTCTTCTCCACAATGAAAATATGTTCCATGGAAGCCTCCTCTTCTTGATCCTTATCCTCTTCCTCTTCCTCTTCCTCTTTGATCTCTATTATTCTGATCATGGAAATGATTAAAATTATTTCTTCTCTGATTTTTACTACTACTTGCCTCATCCTTATTTTTATGATCTTCATTTCGGCCTCCATAAGACTATCTATTGGATCGTCCACCACGACCTCTTCCGCTTTGTCTTCTTTCAAATTTCTTGTTCAAAATTTCCTCTACTTTTAGGAAAAAATGGTATGCCTCTTCAATACTGTTCTTTCGATCCAAATTCAACTCATCCTAAATTCTCAGCCTCAACCCATTAACAAGAAAATTTCTCCTTATCATCTTCTACATGGCCTGTTCTGATGAGGATTCAATAGAACTCTTATGTATACTCCTGAATAGATCTCCCTGCTTGCTTCAAATCTTGAATTTTCTTTAGTAGATCAAGCTCATAATCAACAAGAATGAACTCTCACTTCAATTTATCTACCATCTGATCCCATCTTGTGATTTTCTCTTTTTCTCTTCTATTTTTCTCCAATTGAATCTCTTGCCACCAGATCTTTGCATGAGCCTTCAGTCTGGCCTTTACAAACTTGACCCTATCAGGATCCTCAATATCTTCATACTTAAAATATTTTTCTAATTCATTGATCTAGTTGATCAATTCCTCTAGGTTAAGATTTCCTCAAAATGTAGGAACCTCAATCTTAGGTCTCTTTCCAATATTGGAAATGGCCCAAAAAAGTCTTTCTTCCTCTTGGTTCAGAATTTTGCCTTCTCCTTCTTGATCAAAATTTCCTTCTTGTTTGACTTCATCCTCACTTTCCTCTTTGACTGTAAGATTCATTCCTCTATGAATCTCTTCTTACAATGCTCGTACTTGTCTCTAGAGGGCTCTAATCTCAGGTGACACACCAATAGCTCTTCTGCCATGTTCCCTTCATGGAGGTATTTTTTTGCTTATCACTAAAACCCTAAACCATGATCATGGTGAAAATTGCCTCACAATCGTTGATCTATCTACACACTCAGGAACTCCTTCTATGATGCCACTTGATGAAGGGTGCTCCCCTTAATACCACAAAAAAATAACAAAAATAGAGACACAACAACAATTTGCAAGAAAATAAAATTGGCTTCTTATTATCTCCACAAGTGTGGAATTATAAATTTTAGAATTACAATATGCATAGCCACATGGACATTTTTCTTATAATATTCTATAAGAAAAAACTTTGAATGACTACCCAGAACTACCCTAGAAAACACTATAGACCTTCCTTATATAGACAATTTTCCACCACCCACAAAGGTTGCAGAAATTTAGCCCTTAAGGCCGACCGCCCCTAGAATTATTTTATTTTTCAATTTTTTTACATAGGTCGGCTCAAAATAATTACACATTTTATTTTTAGGTAGCCCAACTTCTAGAGGCCATAATGTTTTAACTGTAGCTCCATTTGACTATTATAACCACTTTTTAGAAATGGTAGGATCCGATCTACAGTGCTTGACTTGCGCAAGCTCTAGTGAGTTGGGGTTCGATCATGATCCATATCTTCTAAGGCCTTCAAAATTGAGCTCAAATATTTTGTACCCAAAAACCTCAATAACTTCACTAATATATATGATATGGAAATGAAACTCAACTGGCAGACAAACATGACTAAGATGAACCTCCACCTATGAAATAAGAGCATTTTGAGCTCATATGACCAACTTACTAAAAATAGTAAGTTTCTATAAATAGTAGCTCTGCACAAGATAACCCTTATTAAAAAGAAACTAGAAATATTTTTGGGTGATGCAAGATTTCCCTTACACCCAGGATGTTCCTGCATCAAATTTACTCTCCTTCAATGCAATTTTTTAGATTTATCTCCCTATCTTAGTTAGGTATGTCTCATATTCAAATATCTTCCACAAAATTGGCATTGAAACATCAATATTCCAAATTTGCATTGGAATTTTTTTCAGATCTCCACAATCAATGCATGCACTTTTTATACACTGTATATTGAACTGATCCAAATCTTTTGATTTATCACATAAAACAGGATTCAAAAATTGTGTCATACTTCTAGGGATGACTTTATTTGGATTAACTATTGTCATATCTTTTCTATATGATTGGAGATGTCAATGGAAATACACATGATTTCAACAAAAACAAGTTTCACATGCCTTATTTATGTGTACAAAATAAGGATGCAACCTCTTGAACATTCTTTGAAAAATTTTCACATCTAAAAATTCTTGCTTGAATGCTTCAAATAGTTCACTATGTATTGTATTTACAAAATATTTTGGATGTAAAATCTTCATAGTGGTCTCTTCATCTTTCATATATATAGTGTCCTTCTATTGGAAGAAACATGAGAGTGGCTGGTCCAATATTCAATGACGTATCCTTTTACATCTTCAAAAATTCTATCTTTTCGAGGAAGCCTAAAAATTTTTACCCAATTATTTTCAATGGTTTTATCTAATATATTTCTCCTCCTAATATATCTTTGAAAAATTCTTCTAGAGACATGAAATAATTTAGAAATTGCTTGAACTTGTTTTCTCTGAGATAATTGATTAGAAGAAATTATAGTCTTCAACGCTCTATGTGCAATACTTAAATTAGCTCCTTGATCTGTGCTATCAATATAGTTCAACGCTTCATGCAAATTTTAAATTATTGTTTCTTTTACATCGTCCAACCTTTTCTTATTGTCAAAACCCAACTACTCCAAAATAGGTGTCATTTCTATTTTCTTGAATATCCTAGCAAATACTTGTGCTCTTCCAAACAAAGATTTATATTGAAATATATTCATTCAATTTTAGTTTTACAATACAATTTCAATGTACTTACAAGTACCATGCATTCAGATGAAATTTGATTGAAAAGAGAATCCTCATCCATATCCATCAAATTATCCAAGTTGAAGAAGAAATATTTGTAGCTTGACTACTACTAATTTGTTCCCGTACCCGAGTTGTAGCTTCTTGAACATCAACATGTTGCTCTTGAATACGTTTTGTATGAATTTTCATTTTATCTTCCCTTTCCGGCCATACAACCTTGATCTCATCCTTTAATTCCCCATCACAAAAACTATTCAAATTGAAAACTTTGATTCACCTATACCAAAAAAACTACATATACCGAATAAAAAAGTCATATATATATAATATTTATAAGAACTCATAAATCTCACTCATTTTTATTTTTTTATAAAACTAAAAGAAAAAATAATTAAAAATAGGAAAAGATAAAGTATAAAATTATCTTATGTGAAAAAAATCTTTCCATTTTTCTAATTTATTAAAAAAATTGCCCTCTAATGCAAAAAATATGTTTTCTCCACAAAAATAATTAATTTTCTTTAAAAAATTGATTAATAAATTTACACTATATTGATTTTTTTATTTGATTAAAAACAGTAAAAAAACCTCATAAATATGAGGTTGAATTGACAAGGTCACATGAGTCAGCTAAATGGTACCTTTGACCAGAACACTATTTTGATCGGTACAGTTCCAGCTAAACCATCTTATGTGGCATCCTAGGTGGCATCCACATCATCAAATTCCTTAGAATTACTTAACTTTTGACTTCTACAACTAATTTCTCTATGAAAAGTTATGTTTATGAGAAAACTAAAAATACTCTTTTGTAGAGATTGAAGTCAAGAATAAGCTCATCTAATTTTTATAGTGTTTTGATTAGATATAATATATTATAATTACAAAATACCACAAGTAGGTATTCTAACATTCGAGAAGATGTTGATTTGAATAAAAAAAATACTTAATCATCTAAGAAAATTAATAAAATATATGGTTCACTAGAGGAGAGAGTCCTCTTCTTGAATATATAATTTTTTTTTTATTGGGATAAATTTTATAGGGAAAATATGGCGGGAGATGAAATTGTTGATTTCAAGTAAGTTGGAATTTGAATTGTCATAACAAAGAAAATATGTATCAAAAATCAATTTTTATTTTTTCATGCACTAGCTACATATATCATCTATAATGGGTTTTAAAATCAGAGAAAAAAAGTCTATTTACATATAATTTTTTGGTGGGAACTAAACCCCTTGATTTTCAATATTTTCAACAAATGAAAAATCGGCTTTGAAAATTAAAAAAGAATCAATTATTTTTCAAAAAAAATATGAAAAATAATAGGCATAGACTTCATCAATGTTCACACATTTCATTAGTTTACATCATCTTCAAATTCTAAACAAAAACACCATTTTTATACTATTGAAATTGAATAGTTTCGGTATTGTTAATCTTTTTATTTATAAAAGTGTGACACGGGTTTGTACTTTTACTCTGCTAGTATCATAAGTTTGATGCTTTTGCATTAAATCATGACTTTATTAGAAGGGAGGAAGATCATTTTGCATGTTTTAAATTAATTAATGTTCAATTACTAATCATTGTCCTTTCTATTGATGATATGTTATTTCTTGGAAATGATAAGGGAATGATTAGGAAACTTAAGCATAAGTTATTTGGTGTGTTTGATATGAAAAATTTAGGGGCTAGGTAAGTGCACTAAGTTGGTGGTCAAGAAAGTGGCCACATGGAAAAAAAAACTCAAAATGTTACAAAACCAGTGCGGGTTATTTGAAATTCAAAACATTTAGGCTTGGAAAAACTGAGCCATGCCAAACCTAAAAAAAATTAAAAATAATTATAGTTCTTCATAACCCATGCGAGTTATGAAGAACTAAAACAAGTTATTCAAAACCCGCATGGGAAATGAAGAACTAAAAAAATTCTTCATAACCCGCACGACTTTTGAAGAACTAAAAAAAGTTTCTACATAACTTGCATGTGTTATAAAGAACTATTAAGTTTTTTTAAATATTACAAAAAATGACAAATTATCATCATTTTTGTCATCATTTGAAGAAATAACACTAAAATAACTTCCATAACAATCCAAAAATATGAGAACTTAATAATTTGAAATCAAATGTGACAAAAAATATGAAAACATGTCCGCTACTATTGTAGAAAGACATGAAAAAACAATCATGAGCCCTTGGAACAAGTTGTAATGTTGTTTTTTGGGCGATTGGGAATAATATATTTAGCTCAATGGAACACGTACATGTTCTATTTAGCTAAAAAGGTTAACATTCATATTTCCTCATATCATGTGTGGGTTTTATAGAATTAAAACCTCTACAATCTTTCAGTTCTACATAAACCGCACATGGGTTATGTAGAACTAGGGGTGAGAGAGAGAGAGAGAAAGAGAGAGAGAGGTATAACATTCATATTTTGTCATAACCTATGCAAGTTATATATAACTAAAGTTTGTACTTTTAGTTGGGTGAACCCACAATAGTGAGTTACACTTTTTTGTCTGAACGGACATTGAACTCTACATTTTGAAAAAAACTTTCAGATTTAGATGCATATTATTGTTAAACCGTTTGAAATCGAAAGATGAAATAAATTAGTCTTTTAGGACTTTTTGTGTAGATTTTACACACACACACACACACATGTTTTGAATTTATTTGAATGATTTTTTCTTTCTCCCACAAAAATTGGTATGTTGCTAAAAATGTCATTTTCAAAGAGTTACATTGTTTTCATAGAGCATAATTTTTTTTCTAAAATATATTTCAATGTGCTTCTTTCAAATTTAGTTTTGTAATATCCATATAAAGGGCATACAATTGGTTTGACTAAAGTATCATGATTATTGCATATTTTATTAACGTTTGAAGTTGACTAAATTGTAATTTTGACATACCTTGACTACATAACTTATAACTTGTGTATTTGTCCAATTTCATTTTTATTTTTTTGATAGAAAGAGAACTTCAATACCTAGGGCATAGATATTTTTTATATTTTTTTCTCTCATTTACTATTTTTGCATAGGCGTCAAACATAGAGGTAGACATACAATGAAATGTCTCTATTTAGTAAAACAAAAAATACAAAGTCATAATTTAAACTTAATATATATTAACATTATAATCATTGGAAAGATTTTTCTTAGTAGTACCTTACTACATAGATAGGTTTGTCAAATGGATTCATTTGATCTGCCAAAAGATAAAGTCAAAGTGATTTTTTGTCAGCATTTTAATAGGTGTAAAGGAGACTCCATTGTAGGTATGAATGATGAGAATAGATGTTATATCAATGTTTTTTTTTAATCTAAGAAGCTTTGAGCTAACCATTTGTAATTAATTCCTTTAAATGAAACCTCTCAAGGATTCAATCATCATATTTTATTAAAAATGTGTTATTTCAACAAAAATCAACATGTTTGGAAAAGTGTAACCCACTATTGTGGGGTCACCTAGTTCTATATAATCCA
Source organism: Chamaecyparis obtusa (assembly GCA_027943335.1). Lineage (NCBI taxonomy): Eukaryota > Viridiplantae > Streptophyta > Pinopsida > Cupressales > Cupressaceae > Chamaecyparis > Chamaecyparis obtusa. The sequence goes on along the minus strand of BSBK01009576.1, from coordinate 136,186 downwards.
CATAGGTTATGTAGAGCTAGGGGGGAGAGAGAGAGAGAGAGAGAGAGAGAGAGAGAGAGAGAGAGAGAGAGATGAACCTATATATTCAGATTTTCTCATAACCCATATAGGTTCTAAGGACTTAAGCATAAAGTCCATATTTCCTAATAACCTATATAGGTTATGTGGTATTAAAACTTATGGCTTTAGTTATACATAACCCACACGAGTTATGTAGAACTAGGAGTCAGAGAGGAAGAGGGAAGAGAGATATAGGGATGGAAGAAGAGATAGAGAGAGAGAGAGAGAGAGAGAGAGAGAGGAGGATAACTAGGGCTTAAAATAGATAGAGACGGTGATGGGGAAGGAAGATGAGAGAGAGAACACAAGGAGAGTCAAGCATGTATACAAAAATATATACATATACCTAAATAAATATATGTATATAGAACTATAGATGTGTATATATACATGCATAGACACATATTATATATGTAACTCTATACATATGTGTAGTGTATGCTAAATTTACAACCATATTTTTTTATGCTTTCATAACTCGTACAGGTTATGTAAAACTCAAAAAATGCTTTTAGTTCTATATAACCTGCATGAATTATGTAGAATCTGAAATGTGATTTTTGTTTTGCAAAAACCTTGTGGGTTATTTGTAACATAGGAAACCACATGCGTTTTGGCTTGGTAAGAGGGTTGGAAAATGACCCTAAGGCTTGCAAACCCATTTTCCCTCCATTTTTGTCCCTTTACACATTTTTTTATCTACCAAGATGATTTCTCTTCTTTTTCATCATCAGATTTACAAATGATTAAGTGTGTGTCTCCAAAATTACCACCATTATCTCACACGTCTTCTCAAATTTCTAACCATATATTTTTCTCTATTTTTCAGACAACATTAGCATAGAAAACTTTTATTTTCTTTACTAGTGTCATGGTAGTCCTTAGAGACATATGTCTACCTTTTTCTTAATAACTTTTGATCTAGTTGACCAAATTAAAAATAAATTACATATTACTGTTCTACACTAGATTCTGTACACTTTCAAAAAGTTTGCATTTTTTATAATTTTGATGCAAGTTATGCCTAGCGCATGAATAAGTACTATATTTTCAGGGTGCAGTCACTTCAAAAAGTCATTAAGAATAAAATACTTGACAAAAAGTTACTCAATTTCTAGATTTGACTTTTACCTATCATCCTAGCAGAGGGTTTTGAAAAAATACTAAATCTAACTATATATTTTGTAAAGCACACAGAAACAACTATATTATATATTTTTTTAAAAATCAGGAACAATTTTTTATGCGCGACAGGTTTGACCCTCTTAATCTTATCCATTTAAAAAAAAACTTTAGTATTTTAGAAACTAGATTTAGAGTAAGTTACAATTCTTATTGTTTACACAACTTCTAATTTTGAGTGCATGACCCTTAAATTTCTCTTTGAAATTTAGGTTTCCTTAATTTTAGGAAAAAAGTGGCCACTTATACCCCCATTTTTGCACACTGTCTTTGTGCACTTACCCGACTAAAAAATATGTCTTGGGAATGGAAATAAAAATGGATTGGGTTAACATAAAATCACGGTTAAGTCAACAAAAGTATGTTAATAGTATTTTGTAGCATTTTTCCATGCATGATTGTAAACCAATTTGTATTCCCTTTCTAGTTGGCACTAAGATATGTCTAGAAAGATATCCTAAAAATGATGATAAATTTTAAGAGATGTATAAAGTTCCATATGCTAGTATTGTAAGATGTCTTATGTATGTTATGGTCTATACAAGACTAGATATTTCACAAGCAATGGGAGTTATTAGCTGATTTATGGAAAATAGTAGTAATGAACATTGGATTTATGTGAAAAGTGTTTTTATATATTTACATGGTACTTATAATCATTGTATTTATTTGTTGGAAACTACAATTGAAACAATTGTTATAATGTCATTGATGTTAAACCTTAATTTGTAAGACAATTGCTATCTAGGAGAGTACCATATCTTTTGATTGATGAAGAGGATTTGAAAAGAGGAGATAACAAGAGGACCTAAGGAAAGGTTGAGTTATGTGATACTTCAATGGGCACTTTATTAGTTGGCACATTGAAAATGTAATGTGTTTTTTTTCTTTAACACTAAGTGAAGAAGAAAGATTGGAAACATAGGCTTCATTGAGAAAAAGTGAAGAAATCTAGTTTGATTTGAGTAAAGCTAGTGTCGACCGAGTGCCAGTATATAAAAAATATAGTGTCGACTAAACATCAATAATTATCGAGTGATAGATAATTAACTGAGAAAAGATAGGGTTTGTAGAGAAGGAAAGTTTTTAGTGATGACTGAGATATCAAGTAATGATCGAGGAGATGAACACATTAACTTATTGATCGAGTGTTAGTAATTTACAATTTGTGAAAGAATAGAGAATCCCAGCCGACATAGTTGAATTCTTGGGATATGTAAAATGTGTTGACATTATTAATGAATTGTATAGAGCATTTAATGAATGGTAAATTGTTTTCTTATGGATTCAAAGAGAATTTTGGAGATGTATCTAGAAGGAAAACAAAATGATGGAAGGAATCGATGAATCTGACCTAAACCTAAGATCTACATAAGAGATTAAGTGACAAAATATTAATCTGCCTAATCAAGGAGGTATAAGGATGACCTAATTGTGAGGTTAAAAATAGAGAGTAGAAGAGGTTGATATTATTTACTAATGAATCTAAGCAGAAGGCTAGGTGAAGCCGTGAAGAGCTGAACAGAGTTGTGGTGATTGCTTGAAGAGAATTTTTGAGAAGATCAGAGATGAAGATGGAGATGAAGGCTAGTTAGTAAATCAACATATGAGAAAATTGGATATGTACTCGAAAAGTGAGTTGTATATTTCAGATCATAACCTACTGTTACTTTACAATCATTGTATCAGTCTAAATCCTTTAATCAAGATTGATCTAAAAGTCATTGTGTAAACTGTTTAATCAATGTGACATTCTGATGAAATGTTTTGTAAGCCCTCTAACTAGGCCACTCTTAATAGAGTGATTAAATGCTTTAACATGGTCACACCTAATAGTGTGTATTATAAACCTTTAACACGGTTGGCTTCTCACAAAGCTCACTTTAGAAGAGTGAAAATCAATAGCATGTTAGAAGTGGTTTTTCCAAAATTGGGTTTCCACATTAAATCCTCATGTTATACTTGTGTGAATGTTATTTGATGTGAATGTTGTTGAAAGTTTTATATTTTGCAAGTTAATTACCTTTGGATAGTGGATTGCAAGTTGTATGTAACTGATGTATTTTATAGAGACCGAGTGAATTACTAATTAGATTTGAGTTTGTTGAAATGATGCAGGAGCATCCTGGGTGTAAGAGCAATCTTGCATCACCCAAAAATATTTCTATTTTTGTATTCAATAAGGGCTATCTTGTGTAGAGCTTCTATTTATGGGAACTTGCTATTTTTAGTAAGTTGGTCATATGATCTCAGAATGTTTTGATTTTACATGTGGAGGTTCATCTCAGTCATATCAGCCTGCCAGTAAAGTTTCACAGCTAGATCAGGTCTAGTTTTGAAGATATTGAAGATTTTCGGTATTGGCAGTAGGGTACAAAAACTTTGAACTCAGTTTTGAAGGCTTTAGAGGCCTCAGATGAGGTCAAAAATTTGGGTGACATGTGCTTGCGTGAGTCAAGCCTGTAGAACACTTTGTGGCCTTTCTAAAATGGGGTTATAATAGTCAATCGGGTCAACTGGTGATGATTTATGGTCTCTGGAAGTCAGGCCATCTGAAATGGTGGAAAATAATTTTCCTTCAAAATTTCTATTCGGGTTTCAAAAGTTATTTTGAGCTGACTTTGATGTAATAAATTGAAAAATAAAATAATTCTAAGATTGGTTGGCCCCGAGGGCTAAATTTCTGGAACCCCGTAGTGTTGTCTAGGGCAGTTCTGGGTAGTAGATTTGGGTATTGATTCGAGGCTTTGTCCTACATAATATTGTAAGGGAATGCCCATGTGGCTTTGCATATTGTAATTCTGAAAGTTGTAATTCCACATTTGTGGAGATAATAAGAAGCCAATTTTCTGTTCTTGCATATTGTTGTTGTTGTTTCTCTGTTTCTGTTATGTGGTTTTGGTATTAAGGGGAGCACCCTTCATCATGAAAAGATAGAAAGTTGAATTGGTACATCTGGACCTCAAGATAAATGATTCAACCTCCCTCTTAGTTATTCTAAAATCATTCAAACAATTGTTATCAGAGCAGTTGGTTCTTATAGAGAAAATTTTAAAGGTACTTGAAGCTAATGATCAAGATCTACAAAAAGGAGGTACCAAAGATGAATAGGGAGAACTTCCCTTTATGTAAGAGTTTGATGAAGTTGTATCTAGCTAGTATTGGTGATTCGACAAAACACTATGTGGAAAATGATTATGTAACACCTGCTGAACCTATGACTACTGAGGAGATGAAAGAAAAACAAGAACACAATTAGGCAATGTTGGAGATTGCATCTTCCCTAAGGTTTCTTGAATTTGAAGACAACAAGGACTATACTAATGCAAAGAAAATGTGGTACACTCTAGAAGCTATCTATGGTGGGGACACAAATGTACTGAGATCCAAATCTAAAATTTTGAGAGGTAAGTTTAATGAAACAAAAATACAAGAAGGTGAAAATATTGTTCAATATTGTGTTAGAGTTAAAGAGGTAGTAAATTCTATCAGAGGAGCTAATGGGAACATTGATGATGAAACTCTTATCAGTAAAGTTTTGAGAACCCTACTTCCTATCTATGCTATAAGAGTTCCTACAATACAAGAATCTAGATGTACTCTTGGTAATGTACTAACTTTAGAAGGTCTTATTGGTAGGATTACTACTTTTGAGATGTCTACTTTTGATAATTTCACTACTCACAACATTGAATATGAATTCATGTTTCAAATTGACAAAGGGGAATGGTAAATAGAAGAAAAATTAGCAGAATTGAATCTACTTGAATCCAAAAACAAGCCCTTGCTCAGAGTTACACATGGAAGAAATACATAATTCAGAAGAAAAAAGTGAAAACATAATGGATATGAGACCAACAACTGGCAGAAATAATAGAGAATTTATCTTATTTCTTTCAACATGCCCGACTGTGAGGCTTTCCAGGTTTCAACCTTATACAATGAGAATTATGAATTCAGAGTCTCAGATCACATCTTATCTTTGTCTCCAATGATGTATCTTGATAATTATGTTCTTAACACCTTCCTACTTACCTTCTACATCAACCAAGACCCTTTATATAGCTAGCAAAGCCATAGGTTGGCTAGTCAGGCATTTAATTACATTATAGGTTCAGTCTGGATGATTTAAACCAAAAATAATGAAAGAAAAAACAAAAAATGATGTGCCTTTTGATTTAGGTCCACAAATGACCCAATAACATGTCCTAAACTATGCAATGCCCCATTTCATCACACAAAACTGCGCAAGAAGAAACACTCCACATTTCACGTGTAAACTAGCAGAAAATAGGTCTTTGGGAAAAAGAAGCATAAATTTTTACTCATAATGAATTAGGAATTGTGCTCTTGGGAAATCATATTAATTTATGTCCTCTTAAAATCCTTAAGAGATAAAAGGATGATTCCTTAAGGTTCAACATCGCCACTATGTGCAATCAACACCAAAACTACAGGAAAATATGGCTCCGATGGCAAGGAAAATAAATATAACTTTAAAATAGTCCATCCAATATTTATGTGCTCATAGGAGAAGGTTCCCAAATAGGTTCTCAACATCATGTAAGCTTCAAACAACATGAAACCATCAAATGCAAAGATTATAATGCAAACAATAGAAAATAGGTACATAAATCGGGAAATGTTTTTGGTTGATGCAAGATTGCTCAAAGACCCAAGATGCTCCTGCATCAGACACTTGGGGTAAATAAAGAACTGATGCCCACATCAGGGACTACTCATATTCTAACATGAATCATAAAGATCCAAGTCAGGTTCTGTAATCCATGAACTGTCTTCAACTAGCTTGTCTTTCCATTGAACTAAGTATTCCATGTAGTCTTTTCCTCTTGTACTCTTGCTCACTCTTTTATTCAAGATCTTCTCAATGCTATCTTTGTTTTCCTTAGGATAATCTAGATCATCTTCTATCTCATCATTTGATTCAAAGTACTCAAATATATCAAAAATGTTGAATATAGGTGATATATCCATGTCCTCTGGTAATTCCACTTCATAAGCATTTCCACTATCAAACCTCTTCAGAATCTTACAAGGTCCAAACTTCTTCATTTTTAGCTTGTTGTAGGTACCAACTGGAAATCTATTCTTCTTCAAATGAATCATAACCTCATCTCCAACTTCAAAATATTTATGTCTCCTTCTCTTATCAGCTCTCTATTTGTATTTTAGATTACTGTCCTCTAAATTCTTTTTGAGTTCATCATGTAAAGTTCTCATGTATTCTGCAAAATGATCAACTTCATCACTTCTTTTGGTTTCAGTAGGTAAATCTTTCAGCTCTATGGTTCCCTTAGTATGAAATCTAGTAGCAATCTCAAATGGTGTCCTCTTAGTACTTCTATTCACAGAATTATTGTATGCAAACTCTGCTTGTGCCAAAACTAAATCCCAATTAGCAGGCTTATCCCCAACTAAACATCTCAAAAAGTTTCCCAAACTATTGTTCACAACTTTAGTCTATCCATCTGTCTGAGGGTGAAATGTAGAACTAAAATTCAATTCTGTATTCATCTTTTTCCAAAGTTTTCTCCAAAATAACCAGTAAACTTAGTATCTCTGTCTGAAATAATAGACTTAGGAAAACCATGCAATCTTACCACTTCCTTGAAGAACAATTCAGCTACATGCAATTCGTTAGATGTCTTCTTACAAGGTATGAAATGAGCCATCTTAGAAAATATGTCAACCACTACCAAAATAGAATCATTACCTCTTTGAGTTCTAGGCAATCCAAGAACAAAGTCCATACTCACATCTTCCCAAGGTCTATTAGGTACAGAAAAAGGTGTATACAATCCCAAATTTTGACTAGTTCCTTTTGCTACTTGACAAATTCTACAACCTCTAACCATTCTCTATACATCTCTATAAATCTATGGCCAAAAGTATCTTTCTGAAATCAAATTCACAGTCTTATCAATCCCAAAATGTCCAGCAAGTCCACCACTATGTTTCTCCTTCATTATGTTCTCTCTCATAGATCCTCTAGGTATGCACAATTGAACTCCTTTAAACAACATATCTTCTTGAATGAAATAATCAGTCCACTTATCACTCACTGTGTGTTCTTTACAAGCTTTCCAAGGCTCTGCAAAATCAATGTTAGTCTCATACAAACATTTCAAATCATCAAAACCAAGTACCTCAACTCTCATCTCTGTTAGCAAACTTCTTCTTCAACTCAAGGCATCAACAACTTTATTTGACTTTCCACTCTTATGCTTCAATGAAAAGGAAAAATTCTGCAAGAACTCAACCCACTTCATATGTCTCTGATTCAATTTATTCTAACTTCCCAAATACTGCAAAACTTTATGGTTAGTATACAACACAAAATCTTTAGGCATCAAATAATGTCTCCATTTCTTCAAAGCTTGAACAATAGCATAGAATTTCTGGTCATAAACTAAATATTTTCTTTTAGCATCATTCAAATTTTCACTAAAGAAAGCTACAGGTCTTCCTTCTTGACTCAAAATAGCTCCAATTGCACTACCACTAGCATCACATTCAACTTGAAAAACTTTACTAAAATCAGGCAAAGCAAGTGTAGGCAACTCTACAATTCTTTGTTTCAATGTTTCAAAACTCTTTTGTGCTCCATATGTCCATTTGAAATCCCTTTTATCTCCTCTCATGGTTTCAGTCATAGCATTACAAATAGAAATGAAATTTCTAGTGAACTTCCTATAAAAACTTGCCAATCCATGAAATGATCTTACCTCTCCAACATTCTCTGGTGTAGGCCAATCAAGTATAGCTCTTACTTTCTTAGGATCCATCTTCAATCCATCAGCTGAAATCACAAAACCAAGGTACACAATCTCTTCTTTCATGAAAGAACATTTCTTCAAGTTAATCGACAACTTTTCTTCCTTCAATCTCTGCAATACTTGTCTGATATGCTCAAGATGTTCTTCCTTAGTCTTACTGAATATCAAAATGTCATCAAGATATACAATCACAAACTTACCCAAGAATCTTTTCAAAACTTCATTCATTAGCCTCATGAAAGTACTAGGTGCATTAGTCAGACCAAAAGGCATAACCAACCATTCATACAAACCTTCATTAGTCTTAAAAGCAGTTTTCCATTCATCCCCTTCTCTGATCCTAATCTGATGATATCCACTTTCCAAATCAATCTCTGTGAAATACTTTTCTCGACTCAAACTATCCATTATGTCATCCATCCTAGGCAAGGGAAATCTGTACTTTACTTTTATCTTGTTTATAGCTCTAGAATCAGTGCACATTCTCCATTCTCCATTCTTTTTAGGTGCTAACACAATAGGTACTACACAAGGACTCAAAATCTCCCTAATCAAACCTCTTTCAAGAAATTCTTGCACTTGTCTATTAAACTTAGTCTTTTCATTAGGTGTCAACCTATGTGGTGCTTTATTAGGCAAACTAGCTCCAGGTATCAAATCCATACAGTGACTTATACTTCTCATAGGTGGTAAACCATCAGGTACATTATCAGAAATGATGTCATGAAATTTAGTCAACAAAGGTTTAACCTTAGGTGCATGTTCTAACTCATCTTGTTTCTCAGTTTTCCTTGGAATTAAGGCAAAAAAAACATTTTGTTCTTTCATTTTTCATGCAAACTTTTTACCATTAACCAAACATACTCTAACTGTAGTACAATGACCTTCATCAAACTTCTCTATCAAAGCCAATAACACTTGTTTCTTTCCATCCATCCAAATAGTATATTGATTCAATCTACCATCATGCAAAGCTTTCCTATCATATTGCCAAGGTCTACCCAAAAGAATATGACAACAATCCATAGGCATAATATCACACAATACTTCATCATGATAATTCCCAATTTTGAATTTAACAAGGCATTGTTCACTTACAAGTAGTTTATGCTCCTTCTGGATCCAAGCAATATGGTAAGGTTTAGGATGTCTCGATCTTTGCAACTACAACTTGTTAACCAGCTCTTTGGATGCCAAATTATCAAAACTTCCACTATCAATGATTACCTTGCAACATTTATCAACGATCTTACATTTGGTTCTGAATAAACTTTTTCTCAGAATAGGTTCCTCATCAACTTATTCATTCCACAAAATCCTTCTTAGCATCAAGTTCTCACCATGTTTAGGTTCATTAGACATTTCCTTAACTTCCTCACAGGCCAAATTATTTCTGCCATTACCTCTAGTCTTCTTTCCAGAGTTAGTATATTCAAAATCTCTATGTCCTTCTTCACCACATTTGTAACAAGTACCTTTAAATGAATATTTCTCTTCTCTTTTCTCATTATTTTTATTCCTAGAGTAACCAGTATAGCTACCCCTATTGTAATTACCTCTTTTAGCAGGTTCATCTTTCCATCCTTTATCTTGCATTGCATTGTCAGATCTGCTACTTTCTCCATAAGATTTGCCTCTACTTCTTTGAAATCTACCACCTCTTCCTCTTTGTCTTTGTTCAAGTCTTTTTGTTAATCTCTCTTTCAACTTCAAAGAAAATTGCTATGCTTCTTCCACACTTTCTATCTTCACATAATTGATCTCATTCTAAATTGATGTCCTGAGGCCATTTAGATATCTAGCCACCTTCTCAGCTTCATCATCCACATGTCTAGATCTAATATCCAATTTATAAAATTCCTTAGTATATTCTTTAACACTCATGTCCTTTTGTCTCATATTTTGCATTTTTCTCATCAAAATAACTTGGTAGTCAGCTGGAAGAAACTTCTTCTTCATCTTTGCAAGCATCTTCATCCATGTCTTGATCTTTTCTTTTCCTCTCTTCTGTCTCTCAGTTTGCAAATGATCCCACCAAAGAGATGCATGACCTTTCAACTTTGTGACCGCTATCTTAACCTTCTTATTATTAGGAGTACCTTCATACTCAAAGTATTTATCCATCTCAGAGATCTAATCCAAAAGCGTATTGGTCTCAAGTTATCCATCATAACAAGAAACTTCAACTGCAGGTCTGGAGTTAGCCTTAGACAAAACTCTCAAAAATCTTTCCTCATCTTGTTCAAATTTAGGTTTAGGATTAGGTGCTACCTCTTCTTCATCACTAACATCTTCAAGATGTGCTCCTCTTCTCTGGACTATTTCTATAGCTTCAAGCCTAGTTGCAATCTCCCTCAATATATCCATGGTAGCACTATCATTTCCTCTACCACAAACCATCTTGATAATTAGGTTCTAGTAAGATCATACCCTTCTGGAATTTATAGGTTAGATCTCAGATCCACCACCCTACAACCAAACCAATAAGGTTCACCATGATCCAATCCACAAGAAAGAAAGAACTCTGATACCACTTGACGTAGGGGCAGGGTAAATACAAACATAATCAACAGAATTGAATATACTTGAATCCACAAAAAAGCCCTTGCTCAGAGTTACACATGAAAGAAATATATAATTCAAAAGAAAAAAGTGAAAACAAAATGGCTATGAGACTAGAAACTGGCAGCAACAACAAAGAACTTATCTTATTTCTTTCAACATGCCCGGTTGTGAGGCCTTTCGGGTTTCAGCCTTATACAATGAGAATTATGAATTTTGAGTCTCATATCGCATCGTATCTTTGTCTCCAATGATTTATCTTGATAATTATGTTCTTACTACCCTCCTAATTACCTTCTACATCAACCAAGACCCTTTATATAGCCAGCAAAGCCACAGGTCAGCTAGTTAGGCATTTAATTACATTATAGGTCTAGTCTGGATGATTTAAACCAAAAATAATGAAAGAAACAAAAAAACATGATGTGCCTTTGGATTTAGGTCCAAAAATGACCCAATAACATGTCCTAAATTCTTCAAGGTTCCATTTCATCATATGGAACCATGCAAGAAGAAACACTCCATGTTTCGCGTGTAAACTGGTAGAAAATAGGTCCCGGGGAAAAACAAGCATAAATTTTTACTCATAAAGAATTAGGACTTGAGCTCTTTGGAAATGATATTTTTTTAGGTCCTCTTAAATTAATTAAGAGAGAAAATTCTGATTCCTTAAGGTTCAACATCGCCACTATGCGTAATCAGCACCAAAACTGCAAGAAAATATGGCTCCGACGGCAAGGAAAACAACTGTAACTTTAAAAAAGTCCTTCCAATCTTTATGTGCTCATAGGAGAAGGTTCCAAAATAGGTCCTCAAAATCATTTAAGCTTCACACAATATGAACCATCAAATGAAAATATTATAATGCAAACAACAGAAAATAGGTACAAAAATCAGGAAATATTTTTGGTTGATGCAAGATTGCTCAAAGACCCAAGATGCTCCTGCATCACAAATGGTTCTTCATAAGTCTAAGAAGGGAAAAGAAAGATGTGTGAGTAGTGATAGTAACAATGAAAGTGATAGTGATGCTTCTAATGATGATCTAGATGATCTTGAGGCACTTATGGCTAGAAAAATACAAAGAGGAAAAGGAAAATACAATGGTAAACTTCCTATAATATATTTTTCATATAACAAAGTTGGCCATATTGCAGCAAGATGCCCTGACATGAATGAAAAAGATAAAAAAAGGGAACACAAGTACAAATACAAAAGAAATGATAGAGATCACATAAGGTACAATGACTACAAAGATAAAGGTACAAAATCTTGCTCTATTACTGAAGAGGAAACTAATAGTGAAACTAGTGAATCTGATGAATGTGATATAGAAGTTGTTTATGTTTCTATGAAAGATGATTCTAATGAAGATGAGAAAACTGCACTTGTTTCATATGTGAGTAAAGGTTATAGATGGGTTATTGATAGTGGTTTCTCACATGACATGACTGGTGATAAAAGTTGTAATACCCCAAAAATGGGCTATAGGTTCATTAACCTCCTATATCGACATATCGAACAAAATCGACATCGAAGTCCTAACCTAAGGCACATCTGAACATTATTGAATCCTAATTGATTATCCTAAATTATGCATCGGGGAGTATTCCTAGTAATATTCCTAATTATCCTAATTATCTTTGATTTAAAGATTATTTGGCGATAAATCCTATTTATCCTAAAGTTTGATTAATTGAATATTCTCAATATTTAATTAATTAAGTTTCATTCTGCCACTTAATTGTTTAATTGAAGTTAATTCTAAATTGTATTATTTAAATTTTGACAATAAATCCAAAATCCTATGAATAAATTGATTAAATTCTTATTTAATTAATTAAAGCAAGTTGTCAATTTTTAATAATATTGTTTTTAAAAAAAAGTTTGAAAAATAGTTGATTAACCCATAAATCAATTATTTTATTTTTCAAAATCAGTTAAGTTGGAAATAAATCATTTTATTATTAAATTAATTCATAAATAAAACATGCACAATCAAGAAAAGCAGACAACTATCAATTATCAATTAAATCTAAACTCTATTTTTGAGTTAAACTCTGTTTTTGCATGTTTTTGTGAGTTAATTATCCTTTATTTAAAAATAACTCAAAAATCAACCTAAGTTATCAAGAGTGATTTATGGCTTTTATTCATGCACCTCCAAAGCCCTGAATTTCTATAAATTAAGGCCTTAGCTCTTCATATCAACATCTCATAATTTTGCAAACTTATGCTGGCGAATTACTATCTAGAGAATCAAAGCTTCTTTTGTGAATCAACCACATTTTGTGAGATCACTTTTGTTTTCATATAATTTCTTAGCTCAGTTTATATATCAGTTTTCCATATCATTATTAGCATAGATTCATATCAAGTTTTCATTATCATATTATTGCATACAAAAACCAAAAAAAAATAGATTACTTTGCATTCATTCCATATCTACATTTTGCATTCAAATCCTTCGTTTAGGTGTTGTTAAGTTCACTGATCTCGGTATAATCTAAGAATACATACTCGCATCTACTAGAAGGCAGTAAATCGCCTGGTTAGTTTAGTTTTTCATTTATTGCACGATTTCAATTTCAACTAACCTCTAATATTTTACTGAAGTGTTTGTCTACAAATCAGGTACAAAATTCACACACATATTTCTGGCACCCACCGTGGGGCAACCCACCTTTACATGCTAGTTTTGGTTTTTTTTTTGGAGCTAACTCCCTTGTGCAGATTTACTTGGAGACTAAAACCCTAAATTTTCAAAGAATTAATTTTATTCTCCAAACGGATTGGATTTTTGGTTTGAAATTATTTTTATAGGTTGGAGACATATCAGTGAAGCTTCGATAAAAAATTTAGAATTTTTTGAAAATTTTTGAATTTTTAATAATTTGTTTTCAATTTTTCATAAATAATTCATTTTCAACGAAAATCATCATATTTTTTGCAAATTTTTACATTTTCAGAAATATCTTCAAATTCTATAGGGGGTCCATTCTTTGTGTTTTAAATTTGGATACAATATAATAGCTCAAATAGTCAATTTACAAAAACTAGTTTGTTTTGGTAAAATGGGTCTCTAAGGCATAAATGAAGAGATTTTTCTAAAATTTTTACATTTTTGGAAAGCTCTCTATTTTTTAGTAGGGGTCTCTATTTTTCATTTCTATTTTTGTGGCCGAAATCATATAAAAAAAATCAAATCTTGTTGACTAAGTCAAATGCAACAAAAATAAAATAAAATTTTGTGATGGGTATGCACTTATTTTTCATATGATTCAATGTATGATATGAGTTGTCATTTGGATTATTTTTTGGTTATTATTGCTCCTAACAATTAGTTTTCAGATCTAACACTAGGGTTTGCATAAGTTGAATATACCTTGCATATCTTATTTGCTTGTTTGCTTGTTGGTTTATTGGAGAGTTCGTGGCTTGCTTGCATGGAAAAGCTCAAAAATATTGTTAAAATAGGTAAAATCTACTAAGAACATTGTGAGGAACTTAGGTATTCTATTACATCTGATAACACTTCATTTTGGGACATAAAACAAACTCTCTTGTGTCAAGCTTGTGTGACTTTTCTTGCTTTCATATCACAGACTTCATTTTGGGCTCTAAAAAAATGAACATGGATTTGCTTTCAGCATCTTTGTTACACATAGTAAATAGGCCCTATGAATACTATTTGTGGCTCTTGAGAGAGTGAGTTTCCAGCAAAACTCTTCTCAATGAAGGAACCCTTGTAGGTAGGGAGGATACTAAGAGAGTCTCACGTTCCACTAGATCCGTGTGTCTTCAACTTTTGATTGAGGCATTCTCTCTCTGGAGAGGTTGATAGATCATAAGAGGTTGACATCATAGATCTTTGTGAGATAATCTTGGTCTTAGCATGTTGGATTAATCTATCTGCTTTGTTTGGGTTAAAAGTGAAAATGCTAGGGGATTATGCTCTACTTCCTTTTTGGATAGTACCAGAAACCCAAATCCTTGAATCTAGAACCAGTCTCCATGTGGTATATTTTGTGAGTCACCTTTAGAGAGGTTTAACCATAGTGGACATTCCCTTAATTGGGTCAACCACGTTGACGAAACCTCAAGCGGTAATAGCCGTTTTCACCGTGGTAGTGACAACCGCTATATAAATGTCTTGTTGGAAGAAATATCCATAGGTGTGGCCTCTTGTTGAGCTGTCAGATCTCCCTAGCAGATCCTGAAGATTAAGTTCTCAAATTGTGTCAAAACCCCGGTGCGCCTGGATTGGAGTTCACCCTCTTGGATCATAAAAGCTACAAAGTCAAACCATTACTAAAAACCCTAGTGAGGCCAAATTTTCATTTTCTAAGAATATGTGCATTAATGAAATTTTTTTTGGAACATACACAATTAGCACTTCTAAGGATTAGCACAAATAAGTCACTTGATTGTTCATGTGCAAGGTTGCTTTTGCCATTGTTCATTGTTTTCATACATGCTTGAAATCACTTGCTTGCTATTTTGCGTGCTTTCTTATCTATCTGGTTACTGAAAATGAACAAATCTGTTACATTAATCCTCAAATCTGGACATTGAAATTTTCAAACAATCTGAAACTGAAAACCTCAAAAATTGCAAAATATGATGTCAAACACCTTTCTGGAGTCAACAGTTGTTTTGTAAAGTTAGAAAGTCATACGACTTTTGGCTATTGTCATTTTAGAACCCCTAGATTATTGTATGGTATCAAGTACATTGTCGTACGAGTTTTGTTGCTAGTCAATTTCAAAAATTCAAAATTCCTACTATCAACTATCATGTGAATTTTGCAATAGTTGTATGAGTTTTTCAATTGTCATTTCATGCTATACCCACTATCATACGAGCTTGCAGAGAGTCGTTTGAGAAATTTCAAAAAGTTGTCAGCACTATCAGAAATCCAATTTTTACAACCTATTTCTAGAATATGTCAAAAAAATCACTATGTTAGGAACAAAGCAAAAACTAGAATGAATCCAATCATTTTCCCAAAGTGGCCTCTTGAATCTGATTTAGCCTTCTATTTTATCAATTTGAGTCTTTTTCATCTAGTGTCAAAACCTTGTCATAACTATCAATCTTCAATCAATCATCAAAACGGCTAAGTGTTGTGAACTCATATCTGCTATATTTTGGGAATCCACCCATACATCCAAGGAATAGTCTCCTTCATTTATGTCTAATCCAAGCTTCAATCAATCAAACCTTGACAAGGTTGCGTCATTTGATCTTCTTGAATCAGATCTTTCTTCAGTTGTCTTCATCACATTCTTTTATTTCACCCAAGGTTAATGGTGCAAACTAGAGCTTCCTCACATAGGAAATTAGGAGAAGCATCTCATACCTTACCTTTGACTCATATCTAGGGTCCAACTCTTGAACAACTCTACAATTCTAGTCTTTACAAAGACGACAGTCTTGGCAACTTTTGATTAAAAACTGGTTACATTCCCCCTCCATCAATTCAAGGAGTCAATCAACAAACTCTAAATCAATCTATTCCAGGGAGTCCTAAAAATCCTAACATGTCTCAAAGAATCAGTACACATGACGAAGAAAATCTAATCACCGCTATGATGAAACAGATGCACACTATGCAAGTCAAACTTAACAAACTTGAGAAAGAAAAGGAACCTAAAGAGTTCTCTATGGAAGCTCTATGCCCTTTTCCATTTGATAAAAACTTGTACATGTCACCATGCCCTTGGATAGAATATGAGAAATGTGATAATCCTTTTGATACTTCTTCCACGGAGAGTGACACACCCATCTTTCAAGACTATGATGACTATGATGAGGGACAATATAGTGATACCTATGACACCTTTGTTCCTAAGAGTCCTCCTCGCTGTGTGCTCATGCTTACTGGAAATGGGATGTCACATTGGATAGATTGTGATGGTGATCCATATGATTCTAATTTTGAAAGAGACTTTGATGATTTTTGTGAACAATACCTAGATGGTACATCTACTATTAAGGAAGAGAAAGCTTACCAAGCTAATTATAAACATGCATACTACAAGGATCTCTCCTCTAAGAACTCTCATGCTGAAAATAAAGTTTATACTCTCAAGAAAGATCATGTTAATGTTGAACCTTTGTCTTGTGGTGGTTCCCTTCCATCCCCCACTTCCTCCAATACCCATACATTTCCTAAAGCTTCCAAGCCTATCAAATCTTTCACAAGTCCTTCACCCAACAAAGATCCTAATACTTTTCATGCGGTTCCCTATAGTTATCCTCAAGGGCTACCTCTTAAAGAAACTCAAGCTAACCTTCACTTGGCTAAACCTAAAGAGCCTAAGCCTTTATACGCTATAATGCATACTTCAGCTAGTCCTACACCATCTCTTCCAAAGTCTTCCATACAATCCCAACATGCTTCCTTGTCCTTAGAAGTGGCTACATGTCAAGAGGACTCTAAAAATGATAAAGAAAAGAACATAAAGAAAGATCAAGATCAAGAAGCCTCCATGTCATCCAATCCTTTTCATGATGTCTCTTATTTGTTCCATGGTTCTTTTGATCTTGCACACCCTTTCTCATGCATTCCATAATGTCTTAAGTCTTCTCCTAAGCAAGATCATGATACTACTTACATTGTTGAGCTTATTGACAATCAAAATAACCTTACCCCACTTCCAATTTCCAAAGATGATACTTCCATTAAGGTTGGTAAAAATGGTGTTGTTACTTCCAATGTTAAGCCTATTGAAAATCAAGAGAAAAATTGTACGCTTGTGCTATCCAAAGATCCTTGTCAAGATCAAAGTCTTCCATCTTCTTATTCTACCACTCCATGTTCATTTCCACTTTCTAATCTTCCTAAGTCTTTGCAAGCTTTGAACAATCCTATCAAAGAAGGTGCTCATATTCAAGATGTCCAAGATTCTATTGAAAATCCTAATGCTCACTCTAAAGGTGCTGATATCCTTGGTTGTCATATAGATGTTGATGAACTTATTGATTATCCTTTTGTATCTTCCATGTCCATCCTTAGACCTCCTCCACCAAAACTAAGGGCTTCATGCCTTCCTTCCATCTTGGGTCCTTATGTCCCTTCACTTTCCCCTCCTAACTCTCCTAATTTGTCATCCATCTTGGGTCCTAACATCCCTCCATCTCCCATCTTTCCTCAAGATCAACATAGATGCATACCCTTGAATATCCACCCATCCATCTAAACCAGTCATATCATCCTTCTTCCATAAGTCCCAAGTTCTTTGGAAGTAACTTGAATGTTCAATACAAGAAAAAGAAACAATACAAGAATCCATCAAAAAAAGATCACCATGTCTCCTCTAAATGACATGGAGGCATAAAGTCAAAAGAGATATCTAAGAAAAAAACTACAAGACAAGTATGGGTTCCAAAATCCATCATTAAAGATATTCTCTCTCGATCATCAAAAAGAAATGAAAAGCCTACAACTATATGGATTCCAAAGTCTCTCTTGAAAGAGTCTGGTGTTGAACAACAAGTGAAGTTGACATTCAAGCTTCCAAAGGCTTCCACTTCATCTTCTTCCAAAAACATTCTTCCATTCCATGCGCCTGAACCACAACCTCTGCTATCCATTCACCATATTCCTTCATTCACATTTCCTCCATACTCTCACCACCCTTCAATGTGTGTGTTGACATTGATCTTGTCTTCCTTTCCATCTACCCTTTCACAATTCTTCCATTCATT
This sequence comes from Chamaecyparis obtusa, assembly GCA_027943335.1. NCBI lineage: Eukaryota > Viridiplantae > Streptophyta > Pinopsida > Cupressales > Cupressaceae > Chamaecyparis > Chamaecyparis obtusa. The sequence goes on along the minus strand of BSBK01009576.1, from coordinate 117,872 downwards.
ATCCTCCTACCTTCTATCTTTTTTCCTCATTTGCCTATTCTTTCTATCTTCCAACCTCACTCGCTTTACATAAAACCTTATCCTCTATTTTTCTCTTCCATCTCCCTTTCCCTATCAGCATCTTTGAGAATATCATTTTGAATCCTTGGCATATCATGGTTTATCCTTTCAAGGAGCATTATCTAAAAGCTTTCCTTCTTTCAAAAAAATAAAATAAAAAAAATTGAAAATGTGCCTTGGTGAAAACCTAGAAACAGGCGCCTTGGTAGAAAAAGTAAAGAGAAATAAATTTATCCTATGGTGAAAACCACTCCCTTGTGGCACCTTGGATAAGTACCATGATGAAAACCTGGTAATCAGGCATCATGCATAGTTCTTCTACATATTTCATCCATTCCATCTTCTCTCTTTGATCTTGACAATGTTGATCTATACACAAATATTTGGCTATTTTGTGAGCTATCTTACAGTGATCTTGATTTCATTCCTTTCATGTTTAGCCTTCATATCTATCACTATCCTTTTCCCCTTTGGTCTTGATCTAGAAAAAAACAAAGAGTAAAACATGATGCTATTAAGCCTCTTGACATGTCTACTCCTTTGGACTGCATCCTTTCCTACTCTTGCATTATGATTTTGTAACTTATCCTATGCTAGCCTTTCATTGCTTGTCCCAATGCGCTTTAAATGATAATTTTTCCCTAGCTTGGGTACCCTTGAGGAGTTTTTCCTTGAGGATTTCTTCCCTTCATTCTCTTGTCTTCCATCTCTTCCACTACCTTGCTAATCCCTCTTGTTCTCCACCTTGCTAGACATTGGGACTACACGATGTGATCTTGCTTGGGAGTTTGATGTCCATTCTATCTAGGGGCATCCTTTGTACATACTGATTAGTACTACCTATTGAGGTTGAAATCCTATCACTAAGAATCAGCATGCATGGTCTAGTAACTAATGATGACTATAGAGTGTTTAGGTTGCAAGAACTTGAACTACTAGATGAGCGCAGACAAGCAGCATATGATCATCTCAGAGTATATCGAAAGAGAATCTCTAGAGGTTACAACAAAAAAGTCAGACACAGAGAATTATAGGTTGGCGATCTAGTCTTGAGAGAGAATCCTAAAAATCAATCACATTGAGAACGCAAGGGGAAATTTGAACCCAACTGGCTGGGTCCCTTTGTTATCACTGCTACTTTTGGCTCTGGAGCCTATCAAATCTCAACGACTAAAGGAGAACAGCTTTGAGAACCAATCAACATTCTCCATCTGAAGAAATTATATGCCTAGGGCACTCAGTCTATGGTAAAATGTCCTGAAAAAATCTTAAAAATTGGAAAAAGTCTTAAAAAAAATGAACATCTTGGTGAAAACCTAGCAATAGGTGCCTTGATGATTCACAAAAAAAGTAAAAAATATCAAAAATATCAAAAAAATTGAAAAAATATCAAAAATATCAAAAAAATTAAAAAAATGAAAAAAATACAAAAAAATGAGAAAAAGAAAAAGTGCCTTGGTGAAAACCTGGAAACAGGCGCCGTGGTAGCAAAAATAGAATCTCTACCAAGATGGTGAAAACTCAGCAAATGCGTGCCACTTGTTTCAAAATGCTCCATCTATCAGCACAATCTTGGGCTTTCCCGGCTTTTAGTCTTGCTTTAGTTTGTACATATCTCCTAGTTTGTTTCTGCATTCCTATTTTCAATAAGTTGGTCTGTACACCACTCAGCTCAAGCATCTGTATCCTATCAATGTCCAAACTTGGGAGCAATCAATGTCATATCCTATGGCCTCCAATGTATCTTAGACATATCATATCCAGTCAGAGTCCTTTGAAGCTTCAATCGAGTCAGTCAGTCAGTCTTGTCTCCAGAAAGGATTTTGTATCAACATCAATGCAATCAAACACAAACTAAAAATAATCTATGCTTTTTACATGCTTTTATCTCCTTGTATGCTTACTGATTCGCATTGATATTTTTGCATATTGTGTCTCTTTGAGCTCTTCGATGATGTCCTTTATAGGATTTAGAGAGTGATGACTAGGGGCATAATTTTTTCTTTGTCTTCTGCTTGTATGTGAAAATCTAACAATTTTGGAAATTTTGGATTGAAATGGTGTCTGACTGTAAGAGCCTCTATCTTGAATTGGATGGTCATGCGTACCTCGACCATTGATACCAAAAAAATTCAAGGAAGTTTGATCTAACTATTTTGAGTGAGTTCTTTCTCCTAATGTGAAATGCGATCTTACCTAAGGAGGTGAACGATAAAGGGTCACTACGGGTAATTCACATTGGATTTAGAATGATCTCTTGACTATTTGATGTGTTTGTATGCAAGGTGTATTCTGGTCATCATGACATTTATGTTTTGATGATTATACAAATTGCTATATCAAAATGGATAGGATATTCAAGTCATCCTGGAGTTTGTGCCTTGATGCTTATATCTAATCTGACATTTCAAAAATAAAATCAATAGTCATATATCTATGGCTGATTGACTAGTGGATGTTGTATTGATTCCTGCGCATACAAAGAGGGGCAAAATAAAGATTATACTCTCAAGAAAGATCATGTTAATGTTGAACCTTTGTCTTGTGATGGTTCCCTTCCATCCCCTACTTCCTCCAATACCCATACATTTCCTAAAGCTTCCAAGCCTATCAAATCTTTCACAAGTCCTTCACCCTATATTTGAACCACTACGCTTTGCACAGTGATTCAAATAGGAGAAAAATGTAATACCCCAAAAATGGGCTATAGGTTCATTAACCTCCTATATCGACATATCAAACAAAATCAACATAGAAGTCCTAACCTAAGGCACATCTGAACATTATTGAATCCTAATTGATTATCCTAAATTATGCGTTGGGGAATATTCCTAGTAATATTCCTAATTATCCTAATTATCTTTCATTTAATGATTATTTGGTGATAAATCCTATTTATCCTAAAGTTTGATTAATTGAATATTTTCAATATTTAATTAATTAAGTTTAATTCTACCACTTAATTGTTTAATTGAAGTTAATTCTAAATTGTATTATTTAAATTTTGACAATAAATCCAAAATCTTATGAATAAGTTGATTAAATTTTTCTTTAATTAATTAAAGCAAGTTGTCAATTTTTAATAATATTGTTTTTGAATAAAAGTTTGAAAAATAGTTGATTAACCCATAAATCAATTATTTTATTTTTCAAAATCAGTTAAGTTGGAAATAAATCATTTTATTATTAAATTAATTCATAAATAAAACATGCACAATCAAGAAAAGTAGACAACTATCAATTATCAGTTAAATCTAAACTCTATTTTTGAGTTAAACTCTGCTTTTGCATGTTTTTGTGTGTTAATTATTCTTTATTTAAAAATAACTCAAAAATCAACCTAAGTTATCAAGAGTGATTTATGACTTTTATTCATGCACCTCCAAAGCCCTGGATTTCTATAAATTAAGGCCTCAGCTCTTCATATCAACATCTCATAATTTTGCAAACTTATGCTAGTGAATTGCTATCTGGAGAATCAAAGCTTCTTTTGCGAATCAACCATGTTTTGTGAGATCACTTTTGTTTTCATATCATTTCTTAGCTCAGTTTACATATCAGTTTTCCATATCATTATTAGCATAGATTCATATCAAGTTTTCATTATCATATTATTGCATAGAAAAACCAAAAAAAAAAGATTACTTTGCATTCATTCCATATCTACATTTTTCATTCAAATCCTTTGTTTAGGTGTCATCAAGGTCACTGATCTCGGTATAATCTGAGAATACATACTCGCACCTACTAGAAGGTAGTAAATCACCTGGTTAGTTTAGTTTTTCATTTATTTGCACGATTTCAATTTTAAATAACCTCTAATGTTTTACTGAAGTGTTGTGTCTATAGATAGGTACAAAATTCACACACACAAAAGTAAGTTTGAAACCCTAAATCATTACAAAGGTAGAAGTGTTAAGTTTGCTAATGATGCACCATGTACTGTGAAAGGAAAAGGATCAATAAGATTAACTAATAAGATCATATGTGATAATTATTATTGGCTTTAAGGTCTTAAATATAATTTTTTGAGTGTTTCACAGTTGAACAATATTGGTTACCAAGTTGAATTTCATCACAAAAAGGCTAAAATATTTGATGTCACTGGTGAACTAGTTGGAAGCAGAGAACAAACAGAGGTCATTTGTTATATCTAGACCTATCTGAAGAAACATGTTTGTTTGCACAAGTTGATGATGTATGGTTATGGAATAAGAGGTTGTGTCATGTAAACTTTGACAATTTAGTAAATATTAGTAAGATGAAGAAAGTTAGAGGTTTTCCAAGATTGAAGAAACCTGATAATGTGATGTGTAAACAGTGTCAATTGGGGAAAATGACAAGTCTAGTTTTAAGAGAAAGACATATACTTCTGATAATATTTTGGAATTGGTTCATACTAACCTTTGTGGACCTATGGGTGTGCAAAGTTACTTTGGTGACAAGTATTTTATTCTATTTGTTGATGACTATTCTACAATGATGATTGTAATATTTTTAAAAGAGAAATCTAATGCATCTTAGTTGTTTAAGTGGTATTTGGAAAAAGTTGAAAAGGAAATAGATAAAATCTTGAAATTCTTGAGATATGATAGAGGAAGAGATTTTATATCAAATGAGTTAATATATTTTGTAATGATAGATGAATAAAGAGATAGATATCTGCACTTAGAACACCTCCACATAATGGTATAGTAGAAAGAAGAAAGAGATCAATTATGGATTGTGCTAGAACACTGATGATAAAGAAGAATTTTGTGAAAAAGTACTAGAGAGAAGATGTAAGTACAACTGTTTATACCTTGAACCAAGTACAAATTAGGAAAGGTACAAATGCTACACCTTTTGAGTTATGGTATGGATATGCACCTAATATGAAATATTTTAAAGTCGTTGGAAGCAAATGTTATATACTAAAAGACAATAGGAATGGAAAACTTGATTCTAAAAGTGATGAAGACATATTCCTAGGATATTCCACTAAGAGAAAAGCTTACAAGTGTTTAAATTATAACACTAACAAAATTGTGGAAAGTGAAAATGTTAGAGTTGATAAATATGCAAAAAAGAATGAAGTTGAGTGCAAGAAAGAACTTGAAGATTACAAATCTTTTGTATATATGGAAGAAGGAGAATGTTGTCGGGAAATCAAAAGAAGAGATAAATAATCTGCAAGATGAACCTAAAGATCAAGATCAAGTAGAAAGGAAATCTAAACCTACATTGGCACAATATGTGAGAAGACATCATAAGCGTGAACAAATCATTGGAGTTAAAGAATTTGGAGTTATAACAAGAAGTAAGTTGAAAGATCATACATGGGTACTATGTGAATTTGAGCCTAAGATAGTAAAAGATGCTTTAGATAATGAAGATTGGATAAAAGTCAATAATGAAGAAATAGACCAGATAGAGAAAAACAAAACTTAGACACTAGTGCTAAGACCAAAAGACAAGAATGTTATTGGAACAAAATGGGTATTCAAAAATAAGCTAAATGAACATAGAGAAGTCACTAGGAACAAATCTAGATTGGTATGCAAAGGATATGCACAACAAGAAATAATTGAATATAGGGAGACATTTTTCCCAATTGCAAGATTGGAAGGAGTAAGGACTCTACTTGCATATGCAAAATATAAAGGATTCAAAGTATATCAAATGGATGTTGTATAAGCTAAATATGGGCCTCTAATTTAGCCTCACACTTCAACATAGTCATTGTTCACCAGATACACACAAGAATAAATATGAGATCATTCATCTTGCATGCCTGGATGATTCGACCTATTGCCTCCTATCTAGGTAGGGTTCAGGATTGCTCTCAGAATTGAGAGTCCAACAACCATAGAATAGCACTAGAATGAATGATTTAATTGAAAGCAAAGTGCAATTATTCTATCATGAGTATGCAAGGTTAATCTAGAAATGAAATATGAATATTTAATCTAAGAATATTGAAAGAAAACTAGATTAAGAAATGAAGTGCATATTTAATCTAAGCATGATATATTAATCTAGAAATGATTATCAAACTAAGAATGAAAGCTTTGAATATAAACAAGTTGAGATGATAATGTGACAACACTTCATTGCTCAAAAATTGGATCCTTTGAATGAGAAATGAGACTTCTTTTATACAATCCCGAGTTCAATCGACGATCGAGATTGAATGAGATGAACGGTGGAGATTGAAGGAGAGTTCAGTTCGAAATAGGAAGTTTCCTGCAGAGAGAAAGTCAACCGTTTGCCTTTTGCCTGTGTGGAGCAGTTAACTGATTTGTTGCACTTTTGATTCACAGTTAACTAAATGTTTCCTTTTCTGAACTGGAGAGAATATTTGATTTAAATAAATTAAATATGACCTCATAAATGGATTTTCTCAATTATTTGAATAATTATATTCAATTATTTAAATGAGGATATTTATTTAAAAACCAAATATTTATTTAATTCCTTTTTATTTGTTTTAGCTAAAGAGGGTGGATTTAATTTAATTAAAGTGCTAGGACTTCATAATTAAATTAATCAATCATAGGGTTTATTTAGCCAATTTATAGTCAATATTTAGGAATTAAATATAACATGTGATTAATGCAGATTTAGGGTTTTTTGCATTTGACACTAAGTTAAGTAGAGTCAATTAAGATGATAGAATTTCCTAGTACAATAGGACTTTGATGATTTAGTAATTTGATAGAATGAGACTAAATGCAAAAAAATTGGTTAGGGTTGCAAGATGCCAATTTTGGGGTATTACATTTTGCCCCTCTTTGAATTGATGTGCGAGCAACGTATTAATTCAAAGAACAGTCTGATGTGATGATTGATGAGAGTTTCAGTATTATCTCCAAAATGAAGCTTAACCCTCGGAAGTTGATGTTAGATCTCCAAGACATCAATTAGATCGAGTTGCAGAACCATCTCTAGAATGAAGCTTGATTCTCTAAAGTCTAGGTTAGATTGTGAAGACATTGGTCATATTACCACTTTTTGTAAGACTGTCCCCAGAACGAGGCTCAATCTTTAGGAGTCAGGGTTAGATTTCCCTGATACCTGTCGATTAAATGATGACTGATGTAGATTTTAGGAATATCTCCTAAAAAAATCTTAGTCCTCTGAGACCCAAGTTAGATTACCCAGATACCGGTTAAAAAGAGCTTTCGAGAGTCATCTCTAGAATGAAGCTTGACTTTCAGGGATCGAGGTTAGATTGCCCCAATACCTAGCAGTGCGATTTTGAGAACCATCTCTAGAATGAAGCTTGATCCTTAGGCATCTGAGTTAGATTGCTAAGATACCTAAAGAGATTTTGAGAACCATCTCAAGAATGAAGCTTGATCCTCAAGAATCTGAGTTAGATTGCTTAGATACCCAATAGTATGATGACAAGATGTAAGACATAGAGATGCCCCTAGTAATTCAAGATTGTGGAACATCCAATTTTGACTGTGAGGTATGAAAAACTAAACATGCCCCAAGTGATGAGATGCCCCTAGCGATGAAGACTTTTGATTCAGATCAGATTGATTTGAGAATTGATTCCATGAGATTCAATGATGCAATCATCTTGCCCCCTCGGGAGTGAAATGGAAAGATGACATGTCATAAAAGTGACAGACAATAATAGGTTGCAAATATAGATAGAATCAGAGGTCTAGAAGAACTCAAAACAAATTAAGGAAGAATCAAGAAGATGCAGAAGCAATCTAGAGTGATTTTGAGGTCTTGTTGACCAAGTTTGACCATGGTTGACTAGAGTTGACTTAAATTGACTTTTGGTGAAAAATGTGAAGAACTTGAGGAAATGAT